>VZDJ01000141.1:2820533-3206629 GCA_008694505.1 Cyanoderma ruficeps
AAAAAAAAAAAAAAAAAAAAAAAAAAAAAATTGCAGTGCATCGCTGAGGGTGAGGGGCACGTATGACAGCAAGGAAAGTAGGAAATACCAGCTGTGAGGAAAGCTGAAGGAATAAGGTTTATGTGGCTTAGAAATAGGGCAGTAAATTGCGAAATAAAGAGCTCAAGGAGAGGTATTATAGTGGCACTCAAAAATGTAGTAAGCTGCCATAAAAGATTTGGTGGCTATTGTTCCACCGTGACAACTAGAGGAAGAACAAAGATCAGATGAATTTCCAGCAGGGATTTAACTTGAACACTATGAATTCAATCAAACAGTTCAGACTGCGAAGCATTTAAACAAGGTATTTTAGAGGCTGTGAAATCTCCCCTCCAGAAGTCCTGAGCCTGCTTCTTTTGAAATGCCATACAACTTTGTTTGTATGAATAATAAAAATACTAAAGGTGTATGTGGTCATCAGCGAGTTTGAAAGCCTGTTTGGTCCCTGTAAGCCAAAAGTTACCCAGTATTGCTACATGATTGCAAGTCCACATCACAATGATTTTGTATTTCTGTAAGCATGGGCTTGAATGGCAACAGGATCAGACCCACATTTTCCCTTGCACAATGGTGCCTAAGTAATGGCATGCACGTCTCAGATCTTTTAATGTAACATAATTTAATGCAGGTTTTGTATTTGAATAGTATGCATAAATCACTGCAAAAGAATTGCTATCTCACTATAAGAAAGGAGTTACTAAACTGTGTGTACTAGACAAAGGAAATATTTTTCAAGAGGTTTGCCTGAGGGAGGATTTAACAGAGGAAGTTAATGCATTCCAGCAAGAATTTTCATCACTATACCAGTGGATTAATTGTAAGTAAATCTAAGGCTCTGGGTGAGGAAAATTTGTAGCATAAGGAACGTAGATGAAAAGTGTGGGATGGCTGTTGAAGATAAACACATAGTTTGAAACAAATTTTTAACTGGTGATATTTTTTCAGCATTTTGTTATTCTCATGACTAACTCTGAGCTATAAGAATGAGGTTTTGATTTAATTCCAAGAAATCATTTTTAATCAAGAATTCATTAAATTTCCATCTTTTCATTTTCACTGCAGTGGTTTCCTTTTCTGTGCAATGATTTTATCATCTGATTGCAATCAATATTGCTGTAACAGGCAGTATACGCAGTTCATCATCAGTCAGGGGATGGTAAGGGATTACAGAACATTTATATTACCCCTTCTCAAAGTCCATCCCTCTACCTCCTCCTCCTGCCATTTACAGGTTGTACCATTTTTTCCTTCTATTGACACAAGGAACTATATTTTATCAAAGGTTTTCAATATTAATTTGCCGAAAAATTCAATGAAATTTAAAAAAAAAATTGTTGCTGTAAAACATGTTCTTGAGAAGCACTTTCATGCTTTATCATAGCAAAGAGTTGGGTGTCACTGCTAAGCAATTAACGGTTATAAAACAGCTAAATCATGAAGAATCAGGAATGCAGACCAACATGAAAAACAAAATGTTCTTTTAACTGACCTTACACCTACAAGTATCTTCTTTACCTATTAGCAGGATAATATAGTTTTTATTTTAGTCTCTCTCCTCTCCCTCCCCAGCTTGTTCAAAAGACCTGGCCTATCCTGGTACCCAATCCCTTTCTTCCATACTCATGAAAAAGATTCAATTCTTAGACACAAAATTAAAGTGACCACACCCCCCCTAAAAAAAAAAAAACCAACAAAAAACCTGTTTATGTGGAATTCTCCTAATTGAAAAGCCAAATCTTGCCAAATGGGGAAGAGAATGAAGAAAAACATGCAGTAATTGGAAAACACACTCATCTTCAGCACACCCTTTCTTCGTCTTAATTTTTTAAAGTATAGCTTGAACTCTGCCAGATTCTCTTAATGAGAATTAAACTACTGAGAATTCAGGCAGTGTGCACTGGGAAGTGAACAATGGAAAATGATAAACAGAAAACACAATTGGAAAATTGGAAAGGTAGAAAGGCACCATTAATTGCAGGTACTAGCACTGTGGTTTGTATTAAATTATGCAAAATGAGAACATATCCACTCCCTTGCTTTTAAGATAGCTCTGAAAATATTTTGTAAGATTTCTTTCTGAAAAACCAGCTCAAGCTATAACCCAGGCTGTGTTTTCAAATGTGCTGTCCTCCCTCATTAATTTGCTCCTTTCTGCAACTTGAAAATGGATATTGCAAAAACTTTTCCCATTTCTTCCCCCCAGCTTATGCAAAGACAACTTAAGACCAGGTCTGTTCACCTGTTTTATTTCTTGCTGTCAGACATATAGGTCATGTTGATTACTGAGTAATATATAGACCTATATTAGTGATTTTGAATATAGGTGAATGTGGGCCCAGCCTTGACAAAATGCAGCAGTATCATTAAGGAAGACGTGACTACACAAGATTCGCTTTCTTGCCTCTTTTGGAGTTTATGTTTTATTTAAAATTAATTTTCATTATCAGCTCCCTTTGCGCAGATCTACCATTTTCATGAAGCTTCCTTTGTAACCTTGTGAAGGAACACTTACATGCCTCAGGAACAGCACTATTTATTGTCTAACATGATAGCAATGTCTGTTTCAACATATTCAATAAGCAGTTAACCCATTTTTCTTCACACACTACCATCCTTCAGCTTGAAAAGCTTTTGCCCTAACTAATGCTTACTTTTACTGTTTCCAGAGTGAAATTACACTTTTCACCTTTTGTTTCACTAAGCTAAATGAACCATTTTTATTCTCCTCTCATGAAGCAGATTCTCCATTTTACTGATCTTTCTTTGAGTCCTTCTTTGTACCTCCTGCGGTGCGATCTCATCTTTTCTGAATAATAGTGACCAGAATTGCATAAATCGTTTCAGATGAGATGAGACCAATGTTTTTATCTGCAGTATCTAATGGAAATAGCTGACCTGGCATGTCATGTGATTTTAGTAACTTTTTTTGCGGCTGGATTATATCTATGACCTGATCATCCTCAACAAACACAATGAGCTCCTCCTACCAACTCCTACCTCCAACAAATGAGGTTCTTCCCCAGCAGAAAGTATTGCCATCATTCTCCTTGCATGTTGTGTTATTAAAATTAATCCATTCTGTTATTAAGGTTCTGAAGGTCATCTAGCCTTGATCCTTCTCATATTGAAATTATCTCACTATTTTGTATCATCAGCACATTTCATTATTATAGCTCATTTTTCTCCCTACATCATTAATGGAAATTTCTGGACGAATAGAGATCTTCTGATGTTTCAGATGGGTATGTGATAGGTTTTCGCTTTTATCTCAAATGTGGAAACATTCGTTTTCATAACTTCTTTCTCATTAGCCCCTGCTTTAATTTCCTTTGTAAAGGAAGCTGAGCTTCTCAAAATTCTCACTGTATTCTTACCCTTCTTAATATTTTTCAAGTAATCATTTTGTTCCATTCCTTTCAAGCTTTTGATTGTTCCCAATAACCCTTTTGAAGTGGCTATTTATCAAGTTGAGACTGACTGTTCTTGTTTGAGATTTGAATCATAGATATGTTTTTTCAGAGGGATGTGGCAGCTGCCGAACTTTTTCCACATGCAAGTCCTCAACCACCTAGATGCATTTGTCATCACCAGCTCATTCCCTTAATTTCTTGAAGTTTGACCTTCGAAATTAAGAACCTTAGTTATCAACCTACTTTTGTTCCAAGTAGTATTTTTCCTAATTACTCTTCCAAAAACTATTTCTCTCCAGACATGAAGCCAAACATCTCCAGCACATCTTCATGCTCTTGAACATGCTCTATGACACATTTTTCCAATAACAAGTTCTACTTTATTTGTCCTGTTTGTTTCTTTAATACCTATCACCCTGCAAATTCTAATCCTCCATTAATCTCCTTAGCTTCCCAAACACCAAGAGTGTTTTAATATTTGTGTGATCTCATCCTAATCTTTATTCTGTCATATCTTCTGTTATTCCTAAAAGATCTAATTTTGTTGCCAGGGCTCCACTGATATACAAATATCACAGTTGTTTCTTGCTAACATGACATTCTCCTGGGAAGAGTTAGTCTTCCTCTCAACTACTGGCTGCATGTAGTCTAAGCTACACTGTCATCACTATTCCAATCCTCCCCCTTAGCTGTCATCATCCTAACCTCGGATACTTCTTGTGGTATTTGCTCAATTTCCCTCTTCCACTACCTAAAATCAAATAGTGGGAGAGTAAATTTTTTTTCCCTATTTAAAGCTATTTTTAACAACTGAAAGGTAAATAACCCACATACAGGGGAGTTTAGGTCATGAAGACTCCTTTATCTCTTATGCATTTCTAAGCAGGCCCAACATCCCAAAACATAAAGAGTATCTGATGTGCCTTCTCTAAATGACAGCTTTATTTGAGACATGAGAATCGAAGCGTGGAGCTAGGAAAACGCCACATTGTGGAAATAATGAATCAGTCAAGGAACCAGCAAGAATAAGAGAATAGGGAAGAGTGTAATTGAACCCCAAAGAAATTTCTGATGGTGAGGAATATTTACTGCTACAAGCCCCTATCGTAAATCTTTATTTCTAGCACACCCAAGTAATAAGCCTTTCAGGTCCTCTCAACAAAAATTTCTGTCTTTGAGCTGGTATAAAAGTCAGGTCCTTTCCCTTCCAGTCTTCCATCCTTTTTTTTGTTCTTTCTCACCATCTTCACCATCTTTGTTCCTTGGACTGTTTTGGTTGAGTACATTTTTTTCACTCTTCCTTTTAGTTGTCCTTCCTAATACACACATCTTCCTCATCTGCTTCTCTTCTCTCTGTATTGTCCATTTTAACAGCAAGTGGGCTACTTGACTATATTTACAATTAGAGTCAATGTTTCTTCTTCTGCAATGTAAGCCTCCTCTCCCCTATATTCACATTCTTCCACTGTCACATAGTCTGCCCCACATGTCCATGAAGAAAACAGATATCTGAAAAGAATCTCTTCTCTGCACAATCTCTTTCTCCTGTCTCCATCAAGCACCAGCTCTTCTCTTCCATGAGCTCTATCCACCACAGTGCAACTTCTGTCAAGAGTCAAATACAGGATGAATAACACAGCCTCGTAGTTGCTCTTTATTATTTTCCTCTTTCTCAGGCCATTGTCACGCTTGACTCAGTTGCTGTCATCACATTTTCTCTGTTGTCAAGAAAAAAATAACTCCTTTGTTATTCACCGCTGTTTGTGGTCATTCCTTCTACTTAATAATTCTTTTCTGGGTCTCTTAGATATAAGCTTAGCAATTAACAGCCTGTGAGTCATGATTAAAGACAGGAGTCTTCCCTTGCACAAGGCCCCTGGAGGCTTAAGTACAAGTCCTCTTCAGGGCAGCACAACCGAGGGACAGGCTGCTTTCCACTTGAGGAGAACAAAACAAACAACACTTACTCTACCCTCTCCAAGTGCTAACCTTTGGCATGAAGGAGAAACCAATACTCCCTTTCTCCTTCCTTCCTGGCCTGGGCTCAATAAAGAATACCCCCTGGTCAAGGCAGAAACCATACAGCAAGCTAAAGCAAGGACAGTCTATCAATTGGGCTATTGTTCACACTTAAGTGAAAATAATTGCAAACAGCACAGTATAGTACAAAGCTATCCAGAAGAAAAGGTATTTTAGATTCTGCAGATATATTAAGTGATTGAGAAAGAATATAGATAGGTCTTCATGCCACTGTTTCTAGCATTTGCATGACTGACCAGCCCTGGTGTTACAGGTGGTTTGGTAGCGAAGGATACACGAAAACCAGATTTTCATGGTACTACATTAAGCCTTAAATGGAAAAGCTGAAAGTTTTCTCTTCTTCTGCTTGTAACAGAATGGATCTTTTGTGCAGCAGAAGTCAAGAAACTTGAAATGTTTCAGGCTTGCGAGTCACAATTAAGATATCTACTTGGATGCTTGTATGGAAAACTAGAAACATACCACTTTGGGTTCACTGCTATGACCCAAAATGTGGTCATTTTTGGACCAGATTCCAGGCCTGTCTCCAAAATGTTGCATATTCAGTGCTTTCACTGTGAATGTCTACACTTGCAGACTAACATTTCTGCAGTCCTGGAGTCCTCTTTTTTTTCCAGCTCTTATTTACTGTTCATTTCACCAGACGCCTCAGCTTTCAACTGTATACAAGTAGGTAGCATTATTCGTCTTTTGTGACCAAAAAAAAAAAAAGAGAACATCAAATCAATCCCACAGTCATACAAAATAAGGTAATGAGTGTGGGATATTGAGTTACACTTGGGTCAGTGCAAGACTGAAGGGCATATATAGGGGTCTGCTGGTAGTCTCTTCCAGTCAAAAGAATGTTACACCCAATTTAAGTTTGTGTAAAGCACTAGTGTTCCTCATTTTTCGGATTATGTGAAACGCCCAGCTTAAGAGAGTGCTGTCTGGCTATGAGAAATGATTCAGTTCAGTTCGGGCAGGGCTCTCGCTGCTGTAACACATTTCCTCCTCAATTCCTCAATGAGGGCTGGCAACGTGAAGAGAGTGAAGCCATCAACACGCATCAACCTGTGCAGCCTAGAAGACTGCAAAACATGTCTCCATGCCAATTTAGTGTCCGACAGATCCATGCATTCCTTCTCACCAGAATCAATGCCACAGGCCCATCTCCAGTATTTCCAACATTTGTGACAGATGAAGGAGTCTCCTCAGCTAATTAGGGAGATGCAGGGAAGAACAATATCCATCACTGGAGCTTTGCACTGTTGTGTGTGAGGATGTTTGGCCCAGCATCCAAGGGCAACAAAGCCCTCCGGAATCTCCAGATCTCAACTGCTTCATTTGAAGACCCAAGCTGCATTTCCCATTTCCAATTATAAAAGCAGAATGATCTAAGTGTGAAGACAACTCAGGGGCATCCTTGAGGCTAACACACTTCCTACAGAGGAAGAAAGGTGAGATAATCAACAAGCCACAAAACCTCAGTGGTGTCATGGTCCATCCAGCAGTCGTTCGTGCCACATGGTGCTCTCATGAGGGAGGAAGGACTGGATGTGACCCTCCGTGTCACAGTCTAGTTGGCGTTGTGGTGTCCAGTCATAGGTTGGATTCGATGACCTGAGAGGTCTTTTCCTACCTAATTGATTCTGTTATTCTGAACTCGAGGGACAACGGCAAAAACCAGCCAGCCCGACCCGCCCTCAGGGCCGCCGAGGCCGCCGCCATTTGGGGCCGTTTTGCCGCCAAAACCCGTCGCCGCGCGGGCGAGGGAAGGCCCCGTCACGTGGCCGCGCGGAGGCGCGCCCCGGCGCGCGTGGCGTCGCGTCACGTGAGGCGCAGAGGCCCCGCCCCCTCCCCGGCCCCAGTCCTTTGCGCCGCGGGGGGACGGCGGGCGGTGCGCGCGCGCGCGCGCCGCGCGCTCCCGCGCGTCTCCATCTCCTCCGCACGTGACCCCCCGTCCCTGGAACGTGGCATTGTGTAATCACGTGACCCGGGAGCGGAGCGGGGGGAGCCGAGGGAGGCAGGGAGGGAGGAAAGGGGGGCGGGGGGGCTGCGTACGCGACGGAGCGGGGTGCGAAGATGGCGGACGAGGAGGGCGAGCGGGAGAGCGGCGGCCCGGGCGGCGACCTCCCGGAGCTGCGGTGCCTGCGGGAGCGGCTGCTGGAGCTGGAGACGGGGCTGCGAGAGAGCCGCGAGCCGGCCGTGCAGGCGGCCACCGAGTACTGCAAGCAGCTCTGCCAGGTCAGGCCGCCTCTTCCCTTTTCCCTTCCCTTCCTCCGTGCCCTGCCTCCGCCCGCTCCCTCCCCTCCCCCGCGGGGTGTGTGTGTGTGTGTGTGTGAGAGAGCTTGGCCGGGCCGGAGCGCGGGGGCCGGGCGGGACCAGCGCCGCCCCCGCCGCGGGGAACCCGCAGCCGGCGGCCCGGTGCGGCGGCCGGCCCGGGAGGGGGGGAGCGGGGACGCGGTGCTCGGGACCGGGCCGGGCCATCGACGCCGCCGCCGCCGCTCGTTGTGGGCTGGGGCGGAGTGGCCCCCGCGCCCGCTGCCGCTCTGGCCCGGCCCGTAATCCCCATCCCCCGCTTCGCCTCCCCCCGCCCCGGTTCTCGCGGTCTCCAGGCCCCTTTGTTGTGCTCTGCGGCTCGGCTTATCGAAGGGCCCTTTGTTCCTGGCGGTGGCGGACCGGGGGCCCCCCCGTCCCTCCGACACCCCTCCTCCCCTGGGGGCGAGGGGAGGGAGGCGGCGGTCCGGGAGGTGGGGGCTCTGCCGCTCCTCCGAGGGGCCGGGCAGAAGCTGGAAGTCCGTCCCGGATCCCTCGGCACGGGGCTCCTGCTCTATGTCCCCTTCCTCCCCCCGCTCCTTTTCCTATCGTACCCTGGAGGGATAGTGGAGTTTCTGCCATCCTAGGAAGGTGAAGGTGGTGGTGGACTATACAAAGTCGCCGGTGGTGGTGGCGGCAGGTCTGTGGTGCTGCTCCCCGTTTCCTCGCTCTGTCAAGGGAGCGCAATCCCACCTCAGGAGAGGAGGGCTCCCGAGCCGGCACTGTTTGAAGCACCATTGTGTGTAATTATGCTGCCGTCGGGAAAAGGCCCGCTTTCCGGAGCTTGGGCTGGTCCTCAGGCAGGGTTTGTTTGCAGGTGTTTCTTCTGAGCTGGTGACCCTGCTGAGTATTCTTTCCTAAACAAACTTTTTTGTACTAGCTCCAGAGACTGCTAAAAAAGCGGACCATTTTATTCGTGTCTGTGTCTATACATGGCCTCGATTTCTCTTATATATCCTTTATTGGACAGCATTAGGTGCATCCCAATGTATAAAACAAGTTCTCAAATATTTTAGGCCACAGAAACCACTACTACTGTAGCTTTACTTTGTTTAATAGTCTGGCTGATGCAAGTGATAATGTTTGTTTACACATTGTTGTCACCCATTCATGGAAGGTCAGGCAAATTGTTAAAGGTGGAATGGATAGGAGTGAATTCACATGGTTAGTTTCAAAAGAGTTGATTCTTGGTGGCCATTGTAACGTGCTGCTTTCGTTTCTGTCACTTCTGGATTAAACTGGGCTCTACTTTCTTCTAACCAGGAAGATTTGCTACTAAATATTTTAAGCATAGTTTTATTTTGTTTTGTATATACAGGATTCATATGTCAGGTTCGTTTTTCTCTGGCCAAAATTTATCATGTTGTGCCTGGTTGGAATGTCTGTGTCGATGCACAGAAACATTGGTTTAAGCACAGGGAGATCGGTTTATGTTGGTTCAGATCAGTGTGTTCTTGGTCTGTTTTATCTTTGTGCCTGCTTTCTTAACTTTATACACTGGGAGGTGGAAATCTGCCTTTCCTGGCTCCAGCTCAACTTGTGAATGAGCTGTTCATTGAAGTGAAGTAGTGTTGGATAGGTGGGAATGAAGACACCATCCTTGACATGTACAGAGTAGATTACTGATGTCTAAAGTGGATTTATCACTGAAATAGTGGTTACGTGTTCTTAGTGGCTTCAAGAGTTGATTGATTGATTTAAAGTTTAACAAGTATGAATATTCTTGCTACTGTAATGACTGTTACAAAAGTCTGTTGTAAGGCCCAAGTTTAGCAGGTTTCTTAACCGTGAACCTTTTAAAAACAAGTCTCACTGAACAAATCAGTTGTGTAGAAACTGACTTAGAAATCGTGCTGTTTTGAAATGAGTTACTGTTCCTTCCATACCAAGATTTATAGTATGGCCGTATCAGTTTGCAGGCTGAAGGCTGATGTGTCACACTGAGGGTTGAGACATGCCATTCAATGTTGAAAGATCCTGCTTTTCAAATTTTGAACCGAGGTCTAAACCTTAATGTATTAAAAAGTGTTGTTAGGCAAGTATTTTTGTACTGATTCAGCAGGCTTTTTTAAATCTGTTCACCTGTGCTTGTGGTGCCAGAACACTTATCCAGCCTCTTCTGCAGTTTTAATCCTTTATTTGGGCTAACACAAAATAGTATTCATGATTCAGAAAATGGGTTTAGCTACTTAGTTTGCATTGCATGACACAGGTTATAGAAAAACCATGTAATACAAAAACCATCTCAGAAATCTCTTTCAAATAACAGTTTAAAGGTATCTGCCATGCTTTCTAGAATAAAGTCTTTGAAAATATATGCATGAAAGAAGAATTGGTCAAATATATGGAACTAAGAGTTGTTATTTATTATATATATAAATTGAATATGTATCACTTATTTATGTCTTAGGTCTAGAAGCTCAGTAATGAAGAAATATTTTAGTATTTCTCTCAGTATAATTTCACCTGCCTTTTTTTTTTCCTTTATGTTTAGTTTCTAGGCATGTAATAACTGCACAGATCTTGCATGGTCTGATGTCCTTGTTTTGTTTTGCCATGTAGTCACTCTGGAGCCCAGCAGCCACCTAGCTTGTTGCCAGAAATTAACTTCTATTTTTTTTTTAATGGAGTTGGTAACAGTGTTCAAGAAATAAGCTTATTTTCAAATGGATGGAAGCTAAAGAATGTGCAGTAAAGCATGGAAAGATCCTTAGGTTCAAAGGCAAATAAAGGATTTAAGTATTCTGTGCTTATTAAATGAAGTGAGAGTTGTACAGCCAAGTCCTTTATCTGGTTTTGAAATACCTCAGTTTGAAATATTTTATTGTTTGTAACCCAACAATGTAGAACAACTGTTAAAAACACAGAAAAACAAGACCCTTGTACCTTGACAGAAAATATTATAGAACTGTTTTCTTCTCTTGTAAGAATAAAGTTTACTTTGATGTATTTTATATGTGGTGTTTCATTAGCTATAAATATGTCTGTGTGTTGCTGCTGATTGCTCTGTGAAATGGTGCAATTACTCTTAAATTTTAAGGGATTATAGACTGGACCATAATCCTGTACCAGATCCATGTGAGTGTGGTTCTGTTCTCCATTATCAGCATGCAATAGAGAGCATTATTTTTATTGTTATCAAGTGGAATTCGCATCCATATGGGTATATGTAAAATGATTTTTAATTGTGATTTGTGCTCTTCTGTTGCAATTTGATAATGAGCAAATCCTTGAAAAACGATTATGTTTTTGCAAACTATATGAGTGCAAACTGTGGCAGTCAAAACAAGTGTCTTCAGCTGTAGTGACTAAAAATTGCAAGTGTAAATTTTGCAAGAATTCAAAGTGATCCAAAGAAGATTGCTGTTCTTGTTACCATGTAGTGCCTGATTAGATTATTTTCAGACTTGGCTCTTAAAGGTGACCAGTTGTTTATATTCAGCTGGAGAAGACCAAAATGTACATTTGGGTTTTTGTGCTAGAGAGCTAAATGAATGTGCTGCTGGTGGGTATATCAGATATCAGAGCTCCTCGCTATGGGCTGTGTTCCCTTCCAATTACCATTACACAGTGCACAGTGTACCTTTTTTTTTTTTTCATAAATAAAAAAATGCAGGCTGGTAGCATATCTTCTGTTGTCACGAAGTTGTGAAATCTTTGTGGTGCTTCTACCTCTTCTGACTTTTTCTATAGCTGACGTGGTTTGAGTCTTCCCTCCTTTGTTATTTTGACACTTCATCTCTTTCCTGAATCTGCTTCTAAGGGTTGTTTTTTTCTCTTTTGCTGTACTTTGTGGTACAAATTCTCCAAAACTGTAAGATGGTTAGGTTTGTTGTACTAATGTACAAGTTGTCAGCATGAAGTGGTCTGTATTATAAACATAAGATAGTATTTGGATGGTTGTGCAGCTTTTCCTCAATAACTGTGCACTTTTTGGTTAATTTCTTGGTTGTCTTGTTATGAGAAAGATCATGTGTTAAAATGTGTTAAAAGTATGCTTAGTTGTTAGTAGACACATTATTATCCTTCTAGTGTTGCAGTTTACCCAGTAGTAACTTAGAATCTTCTTAACACTAGTAGCAGAAAGGTGTAATGATGGTAGAAAAGTGGGGTGGGGGGTGGGTAATGAAAATTTTCGGGCATTTCAAAAGACACCCCAAAACTTCTTTTAAAGAAAAATTGTTTTTAACTGTGCTCTGGCTGCATAGTTTGTTCCTACTGTATTAAGCTGGTTTTTACTTTGTGTTGAGGTTCTAGTGAAGTATTAGGACCTTAAGGTCCTACCCTATTTTTTTTGGGTGTGCTGTCATGCTAGAGTAGATATTGGTAATATTCTGGGATATATAATCTAAGATGTCCCTCCTAAAAGCAGACCTCCTTTTTATGTCTCCACATGAAAACCTTCTTTTCTATTATTATTATTACATATTTGTAATCACTGTATAGTACAACTTTTTGCTAATTATTTGTTTCTGTTGGAGATTAGTCTTACATTTTCTCTTATAAATTTTCCTGTTAGTTTTACTATAATTGACATTCCATTTTTATACCTCACGGACTTGACAGCTTTCTGTTGCTGTCACCTTCTTCAACTGTCATTGTCTTCCTCACTTTTAGTCTCTATTCTTGACTTCCTCTTCAGATCTGAGATGACAGAAAGCATCTTCAGTTCTATTCAAAAAATTTGAAATAAAACCTTTCTTAAACCTTTGGATTTATCCAAACCCAGAGTCTGTCTTAATCTAATGACAACGAAGTGTTTCAGTAGGCTGCTTTATTTTTTCCTGCAGGAGTTAGAGTATGATCACTTGCCAGGAGTGATTCTGTGTATAAAGACCTCAACGGCCTTTGAAGGATGTTTTGCTGTTTCTTTGAACACCTGCAGTTGTGATGTGACCATAAGGTTAGCTTTCCTTGATGGTGAGAAACATCACCAGCAAAACATCAGGTGTTTTTTAATATAAATATGAAGATATTTCCTCTTTTTCTTAATATCAATGATTTCTTTCTCCAGACGGCTTTCATCAAATTCTTCACTGAGTCCATAGGCAGATGTCCACCTTAGATTTTGTTTGGCTCAACAGCTAACAGTGATGATTACATAATACAGACACAAACTGGTGGAACCTAATTGTTGATAAGTGGATATTTTCTGAGCTTTCAGTTCAATTATGCCCTGTCTAATCAAGTCTGTCTCTCTTCTTTTGGGTATGCATGAATTTTATAGCTTCTACTTCTTTAAGTAAGTAGTGTTTTCTGTTGAGTCAAGTGAGTGATTTTTACACTGAGGTAACACTTAAAAGTTTCTGTTATGATGTTTCTGTCTTTGCACATTTGCCTCTACCATTCTGTGTTGCTTCTGGTCTCACAGTTCTATTTTTTTCTAAATACATTACCATGAGTGCAAGATTCCCTGCGTAACTTCTAATACTTTTAATTTTACTTTCATACCTGTGATCTCCAGATGTTCCGCTATTCAGGGAGAGATGTATAGCTGCCAAAAATTGCAAGGAATCTGCTAAAATATAGTACACCACACGGATTCCCAAGTGCATGAAGAGAAACACCTGTCACCACTGTGTCAAGTCATGCAGACTTTCAGCTGCCTCAGGCATTTTTGTGCTACTTCATCACAGTGAGACCTACCATGTCAAACAGTCACATTATGTCTTTGACTGAGGAGGTGGGTAGAAGCAAAACCCCCTGATATATACATATATGTATATATTTAAGCTAAACTACATGTGTGTTATAATATTTAGAAGAAAGCACCCTCGTTCTTTAGGGTAAATCTAATCAGTGAGCATAAATGTTCTAATCCTTGTCCTCAATAATGGCATCAAGACCCAGCATCAATACTAGATTGAGGCTGGTCTTTGTTAAAACTTCTGAGATCTGTACTATAAGGGTTTGTTAGTAAATTTTCCTGTATTGAAGTAAGCCAGGTAGTAAGCCAAGTAAGCCACTATTCCGAAGCAGCGTTGATTATTGGTAAGCCATAGCTATGAAAGTTTGTTTAATCTGTTCTCAAACAGATCTCATTAAAAAAGATTCAAAAAAACTTCCTGCATAATACATTTCAGTTCAGTGTTCTTTGCCTTCAATAATTTCTTCCATTCGCCCTTGCAGTATAAATTAATGTCTTGTTATAGCTTAAGACTATTGTGATTTATTGTATCCCATGTAGATAATGAAAAGTAGCATATTCTCTTTCAGTTGGAAGCGCCACTTATATTTTCAATGCCGTTCTCAGTTTTCTACTTTTTACTTTAGAGAACAGTTTTTATAGTTCTTGATGCTAAATTTTTCCTGTTTTCCCCTTTCCTTTTTGCTTTGTTGCTGTATCCTTGGAATGTGTGGGATTTTTGAAGTTCTTACTTGCAGGGAATGTAGCAATCTAATAAGCGTTGGGTAAGAAGGTGACAGTCTATATAAGACTTAGGATTTAAGTTAAAACATTTCTCCTTCTGAATACAAGTAGTCAAGAGAAGAGTGGTAGTTTTCTGAAGAGTAATGAATTAAGGTAGTTAAGAAGATGAAAAAACGTAGCTTGAGGGTTAAAAATTATTCAGCATGATGACAAAAGCTCATCTTCCCATGTAAGTTCAGCAAATAGATGGTTTCATAGTAACCCTGATGCACATGTTTTACTGAGTTGTTACTTGATGTTTTTACTGAAATTATGGAGAAAGCCCCTTCTCTCAGCAAACCACTATTTCTCTAAGAAATGCTTCCAATGAAAGGTTAATACTCACAGGTTACGACATGTGGATACGGTTCTGCATAATATCCTTGATTCTTGTTGCCCTTTCAAAGACTGAGAGGTTTTCTGCTTTACATAGTCCTTCATCCCTTTGACAAAACCTCTGAAGACCTCCCTGTAGATTTCCAGTTTACTTGTAGTGGTTGGCTGTAAGCAGCACCTGCACATCTGTACTGGCAAAACTTTCTGTACTGACACATACAGTCCTGCCTTTACCTTTTCCCAGCAATCCAAACTATTCCCCGCTTTTGAACAATGTGTATCAATAAAGTTCAGGTTGCTTTCTAAAACTGCAATTATTGAAGATTCACTGTTTAGAAAACATGGAATATTGACTATAGAAAGCATTGTGCAGGGCTGTACAAGGAGTGCATGTATGTTAATATTAACAACCAGAAGGGCATCTCTTTCTATCAAAATATCTAAGTTGTATGTCTCACTTTCACAGTAAGGGTATTAGATATCTATTTAAATGCTCAGTCCATTTTCTATATATTTTAGATTTTTAAAGATTATTATTTTGATAAAGAATGAATGCTTCATAAACCATAGGTCTTGAGGGAAGGAAGTAAAACAAAAAATGTGCTTCTGGGGGATCTTTGATTCCATCATGAGTAGGAATGAGGGAGTTTCATATGGCCTTTTCCATTTATTCTGCCATTTAAATGTCATAATTTTCTTGTACTCTAGGCTAATTGCAGATGTACTATATGTTGTACATTGTTTCTGCTTAAGACTTCTTTAAGTTATGGATCAAACTACAACAGTTATGAGACATCTTACTGTTTCTTCTTTGTGGTACATTACCTTACATTACCTAAACTGACATACAAGGCAAAGAAACTATTTAAAATTCACATATTTAGGGGAGCATGTCTTCAAGAAATAGTGCTCCAGGCATCGATATATACCTGTCAAAAGTTTTTATTTGGCCTTTAATTTTTTAAAGGCCTCCTTTCATATCCTCATGCAACTATAATGCAGTGTGTTTATTTGTGTAGTTTCCATGAGGGAAACTAGCATGAGGTTTTTAGGCCACCAACCTCTTTACAATGATGATGGACAACAATTAGCAAATTTTAGTTTAAGTAACAGGTAAACAGTATGGCTTGAAACTGTCTTTTGAGATAGCATTTCCCGTTTTATTAGGGCTGCACTTTTGCATTGGTTAACAGCTTAATATGTCACGTTTCAGAAAGTATGCAAGTCTTTTTTTTTTTTTTTTTTTTTTTTTTTAAATTTTTTTTTTNTTTTTTTTTTAGGTATGAAATATTTTTTTCTGTTTACCTTTCCAAATATGCCTTAAAGACAACTCCATGGTATTATTTCTCAGGTCTTTCATCTCTAAGGATGAAGTACACTGCTTTCATTCGTGGAGAGTTAATCTAATAACACCTAGTACTTGGCAGAATAAAGACTTGCAGAAAGAGCATGTATGTAATGTCAGAAAGGCAGTGGAGCTTTATAAAATTACTCTCTGAAAGTAGACCTGATCCAGTAGGAAATTGGACTAAACTTGCAAAAATATGTGCCTGTTTTTGGTAAAAATAGTTTGATCAAATGTCTTTTCCATCATCTCCTCTGTACATGTTGTACAGTCTTCTGGTATACAGTATTTCTAGTTTTATGATTTCTTGTATGAAGGTAAAGTAAATTAAACATTCATCAAAGACATAGGAAAGTCCTGTACTAACTAATGTTACTCTCATTTGATTGTTACTCATTCTGAACTAGTTATACAGTTCTTTGTTCCTATAGGAACTCATGTAATCTGCGCAACCACCGAAGCTCTATCCATCTTCAAACACTGACTCCTGGTGTTTGCTCTCTCCTGACTGCTGGACAGGTGCATTACATCAGCCCCAGTACTGACCCCTGAGGGGCACCACTGGTCTCCATGTGGACAATGAGTCGTCGACCACAACTCTTTGCATGTGGCCATCCAGCCAGTTCTTTATCCACAGTGAGGTCCATCCATCAAATCCATGCTTCTCCGATTCGGAGACAAGCATGTCAGTGCAGCAGAGCGTTAAACACTACTTAAGGCCAGGTTGTTCTGCCCCTATCCACCAGTGCTGGTCCTGTCATAGAGTGCTTGTTTCAGGAGCCTGCAGTAATACACAGTGAATGCAAGGATGGGTACAAGAAGAGATTAAATGTTCGGAGTCACAAAAGACACAGTCTGATTTTTTTTTTTTTTTAATCATTGGAGGGTTGCTCTTATGAAGAGAATTGCACGGAATAAAAATAACTTCTGTTTATGAATCTGTAATTGGGAAGGCGATGAAACTTCATTATCCCCATTTTACAGACTGGGAACATGCATAATGTTTTCATTGCAAAGCCATCTTGTGTAGCAACTGAACCCGTCTTTTGGATACCCACGCAGACTTGGTCACCACATCAGAGTGATGGCAGGAACTCAGGAGTTCTGCTCAGGTTTGCCAACATATTCAGGAGAAAGTATGGCTTTGGCTCCTCTCCTTTCCCACATGTGGACGCAGTGGCAGTACTTTGACACTTGTAAAAGGACACTGGTGGTTATTAGACACAATGTGGTAGATGTTGCCTTGTTCTTTCACCGGAAATGTCAATCAGATGGAAGACATCTTCTGGGATGCCAATTTGACTGTGTTGAATAGACAAGTTTAAAGTGGCAATTGAGTAATCTTTGTACTGAGGATGAAGATTATCAATTAAGTTATTATCAGAATTGAAAAGGTGTGAAGTAGCAGTGGGAGAAGCTGCATGCATCTGATAAAGATGACTAATCCAAAAATGTAATGCAGCTGAACTGTAGAAGTATCATAATGTCTCATTTCACTTGATGAGAGAGCAGGTTCAAGTCACCTATGCTGCAGGAAATGTACATATTGCCAGATTAGACGGGGTTATTTCTGTCTGTCTTCCTATTTTTAATCTGCCCATATGCCAGTCTGATAATTAAAAGAATAGGTAAATTAGATTTCCTGGCAGTGGATGAAAGTTTACTGTAATGAAATCCAGCCACGTTCATGAAATGCTTGTTTAATAGCCAACTGCTGAATGCTCTTTTAAACTAAAGAGACTAAAATACGAATGGTGGGATGACAGCATTGAATTGAGACATGATTGAGTGTCTGAACAGAGAGAAATATAGCCTAGGACTATAGCAAGTTCACTTATGTTAGGATGTAAGAGAGAAATTAGATACCAATGACCAGGATCAGAAAGAGCCTGTTAAATGCAAAGTGTTGAAAGGTTGAAGGCAAGCCCAAAGGATGGTAATTTCTGTTACTATATGTGAAAAGCATGGAGCTTAATGAAATTATTTACTGGTGTTTTAAATAACTTATTTGTTCTAAAATAGTTTATGGATGTAACCAGAGGCTCTCTGTTAATTTTCTAGGGTTTTCTAGGTGTTTTTCTAAAACTAGCTGGGGCTTAATTCTAAGCAAAATAGTGCCTAAAAATAATGGGACAAATAGCACAAAGGTAATTTTGCTTTTGTTTTGCCTCTTTCAGTTTAATAATTAGCAAACTGAGCTCATTCAATATGTGTTCAGCATGCCCAGATGAAAACCATGAAAATTGCTCGGGCCTTTTAGCTTATATTTGAGGAGAGAAACATCTCTGTGAATTAAGAGAAGGTTCTGTGTTTAGTAATTAATTTTCAGTTGTCTTCTCTTCCTGTGTTTTTTTTTTTTAAACTTTCTGGGTGATGGTAGATGACATAATTACTGTGAGAGTTGTAGGAGAGCCCCACAAGCTATTCTTCTATTTCTGCTTCTCTGTCTGCTGAGGAGCATTTTTTTCAAACCTTCCTTCAACACAGACTTTGTCTTAAAAATATAAATATATTTTCCAGTAGCATGGTTATGGCTTTTGGTTTTGCGTCTGTAAATTGAGGGTAGTGGTACTTCCCTGCAACTCAGATACATTAGAGAGCAAACCTGAGGGTTTTTTTGTGGTTGTTACATTATCTGCCTAGTGAAGTCCAAAGAGTTGGATTAGTGACATGGTTAACTTTTTATGTTTGTGTGCCAAAGAGTTGGGGTGCTAATGTTCCTAATAATTGCTCCTGTAACAGTAGTTTTTAAAATCCTCCAAAAGATAAAGAAACGTGCCCCTAAGGTTATGACAGGGGTTCTTCCCACAATGAGTCTTAACTCAGCTAGAGATGTACAACCCTGAGAGTCACAGCAAGTAGTTGTAGGAAGTCATCAAAGTCATTAATGCCTTAGGTGACGTAAATATGTGTAGGGAGAGGAGAGTTCAAATACTCAGTGCACTTTTGCATTTTCAGAATCGTTGAAATCCGTTTGGTAATTACATATTAATGGTAACTAGAGCTGCAACGAGTTTTATTTTTTAAAAAAAATCCACAAAAGAGACCTAAGTAGATGTGGTAATTTGAGGAGAATGTCTTTAGGCAAGAGTTTAAAAGTAGCTAATGGTAGTTCTTAGTAACTTTCTATCTTTGTTCAACTTTCACATTTTCTAATTTTTGTGTATTGATACTCAACTTGCTTTGCATAATAAACCACATGATATGTAGATACGTTATAAGGTACTTAATATATGTATGGGTGTGTAGTGGTTGTACAGACTGAGAAAATGAATCATTCATTGCAGGGTAGTTGGTGACATTTACTGGATTTCAAAAGTGTTTGAATTCTTTCTAGCAAATCAAAATTAGTCAGCAGGTAGTATCAGTTCTTTAACAGTTACCTGTTCTCTCTGTGTGTTCTGAACTTAACTCTTGTCTCTAAAAAAGTCTCCAGGGAGGATAGCTTTCCTTAAGTATGAACAGAGGAATGAGTTACTGCATATCTTGATTTTTTGCTGTTTCTGTGAAACTCCCTTTTCTGGTGGAGCTTGAGCATAAAACCTAGATGTGTATGGTTAATTTTTGCAGTTTTGAAAAAAAAAAGGTGCAGTTATAGATCAGTTATTTCTTTGTATTCTGGTTTGATAGGTAAGATTTTAAATTTACTTGGTTAATCTGAGAATAAAAAAAAATAAAAGGATGT
Source organism: Cyanoderma ruficeps (assembly GCA_008694505.1). Lineage (NCBI taxonomy): Eukaryota > Metazoa > Chordata > Aves > Passeriformes > Timaliidae > Cyanoderma > Cyanoderma ruficeps. The sequence goes on from VZDJ01000141.1 coordinate 2,840,096, forward strand.
TTATTTAAAAGAGGCTTGTAGGTGGATAGAGTTTTGGAACACTTTTATGGATTACCTTTAAAACTGTTCAGGAAACCAGTACTTGAAGGTATTTGAGCTCATGTTTTCTTTGTTTAGGTAACACCAAAAAAAATCAGTTCTTACAAAGTGATGGGTGTCTGTATCACAGAGTGCATACCTGTGTATCTGGGTTCTGAAGGTGCCAGTAATAAAAACCAGTGCTAACTTGTAGATGGTGCTTCAAATACATGGGTGAGCAGAATTTGTATAAGCTTTTTTTTCCCCATGGAAGGAGAAACACTGATGTAACAGACAAGAGTATAAAAACATACTTGCTCATACAGTCTGACAAAACTTGCTTTTAGTGTTCTAAAATTCTCTCTTCAGTAGATGAATGAGACAGTGGTTGAAAGGACAATTTTAGAAGATACGTGTGAACCAGAAGAGTGAGTTCCTATATGTTAATACTCTGGATCAGACACGGGTTTGCCTTGAAGGTGATCTGATCATCCCTGTTACCACACTTCTTTGTACATTGTGGAACAGCTTTATAGTGTGGAAATTTTAATGTCTTTTGGATGAAACTAAACCAGAAGCTCTGCTCCAGAAGCAGTTGCAGTCTACTTCAGCTTATAATGGGTAATCCAGTTAATGGAACCAGCTGAATGCCAGTCTGAAATACAACCACTTGTGATGGGTTCACTGGAGACTTGGGTTCTCAGAACCCTCTTTTCTGCTGTATTACACACTCCTTTTGCATTGCACTGGAATGGTGTAGTCATTGTGAGCTTTCTGTGGACCAGAACCTAATTGGCAAACTCAGATTCTGGTTTTGAACTTCATCTCTGAATAAGTCTGTCTTGACTTGCTGATTCAGTACTTGCTAATCTTGACATGACTTTCCCTTGTTTTCAGCTGCAGGGTAGAGAAGCCAGTGATGTTAGGATGGCTTTGCAAAGTGTGAAAGCAGCTGGAGTTTTCTGTTTGAAGGCAAAGGAAAAAAGCAGAAAAGATTGGATCTGCGGCCTGTCAGTGGCAGAGTTGTAATGGGAAAAAAATTAGATAGCTCTGCACCATGCCTGCAGAAATTGAGAGTGAAAATAATTGCTTAAATACAATCTTGTAGTAAGTGATGGAATTAAGAGTCTGGCTTCAGTCCTCTCCTCTGGGCACAAGTCAATATCTCCATTAGAATTAAAGCGTCATCATCTGATTCTTCAGCCAAAGAAGTCTTGGCTTTCCAGAGCTATACTTTGCTTAACAATTTTATTGTGAAACAATTCAGAAGACACATTCAAATAAAAATAGCATATCAACAACTTAAAATCTTGATAGATTTTAAACATGAAAATTGAGTACAAATTAAGATTGATGTTCTTTGATCATAACCATAATTTAAATAGTACTTGTCCTGTAGAAAATACAATTGCATTAGATTATGTCATCAATAGTTTTGCATGTGTAGTCTGATGCTGTGTACCTGCTGGAATTCTACTGTTTGATTCTGGGTTGTTTTGTATTATAATAACAAACACGTAAGAGCTAATATTCTTGCAGCACTTGTGTAGCTACAAAATCAAGGGAGGAGTGCTAAGCCTTGGTAAACAAATACTGCATTAGTTAAGTAGTGCCAGTTTTAATTTGTATCATTAAACTGTTTTGGAAATTGTTTAGAAGTACAGTGCTGTGTTGTGTTGATATAAAATGATCTCTCTGTACGGTTCTAAATAAATAAAACCAGGTTCTGTTGATTTTATTCTAGTGCTATCTGTGATAGCAGCAGCATTTCAGATGGGTGCTGTTTGGTCTGATGCCTGTGGACAGGTTTGAAATATCTGTTTTTCTATGTAAGTTTTGTTCTAACCTAAAAATCTCTAGAATTGCCTGTAGGGTATCCCAGCTGGAAAACGAAATGGAAACAGGTCGTTTGTGTTTGAGCTTTTCTGTTGGAGATAAAGATGAAAGGAAAATAAAGATTGATTATGATCATGGTGATGTGGAGAATGTCTTGACCAGAAGGTTGTCACACCACAGCGAAACCAATAGATATTCATATTCTTTTCTTCCCTCCTTTTCCCCTGTACTTTTTTAAATGGACAAGAGATGGGGTTTATACTTTGTAACCATTTAGTTTACTCTTAAATGCTTTTAGAATAATCTGTAACAGCATTCGTTTCTAATGACTAATGGTAGAGTCTCACGGGCAATCGGATTGCCATGAGACTTTACCATTAGTCATTAGAAACAAATGCTGTTTCTGAGGTAGACTTAGTTTAAATTAGACACAGAAGTAAGGTTTTTTTGACATGCAAAACTAGTTCAAGAATTGTTCAAGTTTTTGCTTGAATACTCTGTTCATTTGACATCTTAGTTGGGTAGTTTGTCCTTGTACAAAATGAATGTAAGTGCTGGTTGCGTCCCAGCGATTCTTTGCCTCCACTTTCCTCAAATAAGGTGGGAACCTTCCATGGGAGCCTTAACCTCACAGTTTTAAAAAAAAGTTACAGCAGTTGGCTTTTTATGTGATGAAGGGCTTGTTCTCCATCTTCTGGTAAAACACTGAACAACAACGAGGAGAGAAAGGCAAGGAGAGAAATCACAAAAGTAAAAGATAGTTTTCATCTCTAGAAGCTTTAGATCATCAAGGCTGAGAATAATTGTAGTTTAACACTGTAAAGAATTTTTTTGGTGTCCCTTTAGGCTGTAACTTTGCTGTGGGACTTCACAAAGACATCATCTGTTACGAATGTATTGGTATGAAATCATCTTGACTCCAGATATGTCTGAATTTGGATTTCTAATTTATTTTTGTATCTCAAATAATTAAAAAGAACACATGTTATAAAGCTATTCTGAACCAGTCCGTTCATTTTCCTTACAGGAGAGAAGCATCACAGGCAACGTTGCTGCGTTCATTTAAGTTCTGATGGTCTGGAGTTGCTTCTTGAAGCAACTCCTTTTTAGAAACTATGAGGGTGATTGCCCAGTGCATGGTCTTGTGCTCATTGGTCATGCCTGATATCATCCTAGTCATCTTCTAGTTGAGTTCTTTTACATTGAATTCCTGGGGTGGAGATGATTTTGCTGTTGCAAACCAGGACTAATGCTCCTCGTGGAAGGGAGAGTTCCGTTCACTTACTTAGAGGTTTATTTCTATTTTACCGGTTCAGTTCTGTGAGTTTTCATGTGATTCAGTAATGATCCTAGCAGAGGGCTGGAATTGCCCAAAAGACTCAAGGCCAGAAGCCCATGTTTAGTGTGTAAACTATCATAAATTGGCCTTAAAAGTAGACTATTATCAGTTTTCCAGGAATTTGAACAATGCTGTCTTCATCGCATGCTCCGTTCTTTAATGGTTGTAGTAGTCAATGAGGTTATGCTTCAGGCCCACAATTTTACTCTGAAAAATAGAGCTTTCAAAAATGAACTTGTCTTGAATGAGGTGAATGTTTAGCCTTAGCCCAAAAATCAGGTTTGTTTACCAGAAAACAACCCAAACAAACTTTTTGTTCTGCTATTGTTAAATCTGAAAATAGCATCAGCATCATGACTATACCTAGCTAGTTGATCAAGAATCCACATCAAATCAGCAAGTTCCTTGTGTTTCATCTCTTAGGATTCAGGGCCTTTGTCAGGGACTAGGCTGTCTTGCAGTTTCTAGGACTTTTTCCAGTACCCATGCTCTGTTGCCATTCAAGGGCTTGTCACCTCTGCGTACAGTTTGAGAAATTTTTTCCTGGCTATCCTAAAATGATCAGAGAGCATTTCATTCTGTTGTCTTTATTCCTGGAAAGCAGTGTTTTAGTGGCCATTCAGCATTTTTTGGACTCCTTTTTTAAAGGTGTTTTATTTCTCGCTATATTGTTCTGTTCCTGGTCTGAGGAATTTATGCATGTACAATAAATTTATTTATAGCAGCTTTATTTTTACATTGCAGTTAGACAGAATATAATTCACAGATTTTTTAAAAAAACCTTTTTCTTCACCTATATTTCATGCAGGTATTTATTGGTATTAAAAAGCACCAGTATATTAATTTTTTAAGTAAATGTGTTCATCTTGGATATCTCAAAGCAACTGCGTAAACCTATATATTTATGAAATGTTTTTAGAAATTTTTGTATCTGATGGTCTAGCTGCCCAAATTGTAGTGCCACCTCAAAAATCCGTGGTTACCCTAGCATCAGGATGTGTGTGCACGCCCTTAATGTGACATCATCTGGGAAATGTGCTTGTGCACAGCTGTCTTGCATGCTTCAGTAATGGAGTGCTGCACATTTGAGATTCCTCAATATTTCCTCTAAGATACCGATCCTGGATGCAGGAGTTGTCAGTGAGGTTGTCTCCTGGCGAGATGTGACTGGTGGAGACTTCTCAAGTTCGAGCAGAGAGTTGTTGTCTCTCTGTGCATTCCAGTCCTTGTGGAACCATGGATACTGCAAGAACTTTATTGAATATTTCATGGTGCTCTTAACTCCTCTGGGAAAGTTTAACCAGCAGTTTCAAATCTCATTCTGTTTTCTTTTGAGTAATAGTTAAACGTAGGCCGTTAGTTGTAGCTCGTGACTACCATACCTGAAAGGTCAACAGTGTGAAGCACATGCAAGGGAAATACTTTTTCAGTGAGAAGCAGATAGGTTGCAGTTTTGGAAGTGAAAACTGACTTAAGTTTATAGACCCTTGGAGTTAGTATTTGGGGGGGTGTCTTTAGTCTTACTAATTGGGTTATTTTGGTAATTGAATAGTAGAGAGCTTCTTTGTTGGAGAAAGAATACAGCAGAGAGAAATTATCTGGGCCTACTAGTCAGACTTTTAAATCCATGTTTTCAATTAGTGATTATTTGCACAATGTGGAGATCAGTGCAAAAGGTGACAAAAATGAAGTACAGAATCCTGAAGGGGAAAGCATTTTTTAACTAGAGATGTAGTAAATCACACATTTCTAAGTTTCAGTAAAATTACTTTTAAAGTGTCAAAAGGAGAAATATGGCAGTTCAGGAATGAGTAATTATGTAGGGTACAGGATATTTGGATACATTTCCATTTTAATTTCAGTTTAGGTTTAAATGATAAGAGTCTTACAGCTTACCTTCAGGGCTACAGTTCAGTTTTGTAATACAAAGAGAGGATTGTGCTGGTAATACAAAACCAGGAGGCATCATCTGTTTTCTTCACTGGTCAGCATGGCTGCATTGTCAGTGTTCTTCACATTCAGCAACAATCGGCACAGGAAGACTTTCAATAGACACAATCAGTATTTTCATACCTTAACTGCTCCGGTGTCTTGCTTTGCCTACTCTTCATGGCTCAGCATTGCATATTTTAGTAACTTGCACGTTGACAAGCAGGAGTGAGACTATTACTGTGCATTGCATTCTTAAAATACAGCTGTCTGTATTTGAAAGGTAGCTCTTGCTCATCTGTAGTATTACACAAGGAATTTGAGGAAGCAAGAGTTGAAATAATTGCAAGCAGATAGTAGTGTGGAGCTTTTAAAGGCCAGTATTAGAATTACCATTCTCTTTTTATGCTGTCCTTTAGCTGATCACAAACAATATATTTCATGACCTAAGGGGAAATACATACAGCTTTGTTTTTCCTCAGCTTGTGTGGAAAAAGAAAACATCTTCTAGATGATGAGTAGTACTTGAGCAGCACATACGTGGTAGAAACAGTATGTGGTACTATAAAATACTTCCTTTCACTTTCGTTGTATGCATTTAAAAGATAATGTCTGGCACTAGATCTGATTTTTAGCACGATCTAAATGTAGAAGACAACAGTTCACAAAGAATATCCATCTAAATCATATCTCACTCCCCATGTCTTATTGTCAGATAATAGTATTGCCGTGGTAAGGTGATCTATTCCTTCAAAAAAAGTAAGTCCTTGTCTTTCAAGTTATAGACTGACCACTGATGTAATTCATTGTGTTGTGTGTGTCTCTGTCATTACAAGCTAAATTAAGAGAATTGTCTGCTTTGCAGAGCATCTGAAAAATGACATATGATTTTGATAAGAAACACTTTTTCATGTACCTTTTAGAAAAGTAAAACTAAAGATTTTGGCAGCTGATGTTTTTGAACTCCCTTTGGCAAGAATAATTGTGTAAGGTTTTTCCTTATTAGTGTAGTAGACTTGCAGGCTTAGACAGGCTTCAGATATTCAAATACTGAAAGAAGTCATGGTTATATCTTATGCCCTGCTTTTTAATTTCTCTAGGTTATAATCTTGTAGGGAGAAAGAAGATACCACAAATTATTTTCATGTATTGTCTCACCATAAGTCAGGGACTGGGAGTTCAAAATCATTCTTAAATGAAGGTCAGGTTCATGACCACCTGAGGAGCCTGATTGTACAAAATTCATCGAATTATAGAATGGTCTGGGTTGGAAGAGACCTTAAAGATCATCTAGTTCAGGCCATGGGCAGGAATACCATCCACTAGATCAGGTTGCACAGGACCCATCCAGCCTGGCCTTGAGCAGTGCCTGGGATGAGACACCCAGATTCACCACCTTCTGAGTAAAGAATTTCTTTCTAACATGTAATCTAAACTTGCCTGCTTTCAGTTAAAATCATTGCCTCTTTTCCTGTTACTATCTGCCCATACAAAATTTCCCCTCCCCTTATTTTTTTATGAGCCCCGTTAAGGTACTGGAAGGCCACAGTGAAGTCTCTCCAAAGTCTTTTCTTTATGCTGATCAACCTCAGCTCTCTCAGCCTTTATTCATAGGAGTGCTGCTCCCTTCCTCTGATCATCTATATGGCCTCCTCTGGACCTGCTCAACCCGGTCCATGTCTGTCTTGTGCTGAGGACCGCAGAGCTGGATGCAGCACTCCCGGTTGGGTCTCACAAGGATGGAGCAGAGGGGGTTAATCCCCTCCCTGGACCACCTGGCTGCCCCTCTTTTGATGCAGCCCAGGATGCAGTTGGCTCTCTGGGCTGTGAGCACACCTTATTGGGTTATGTGCAGCTTTTTATCCACAAGAACAATCAAGTCCTTTTCCTAAGGGCTGGCCTCAGTGAGTTCTCCCAGTTCGTACTCACATCTGTTACCTTGACCCAGGTGCAGCACCTTGTGCTTGGACTGGTTGAATGTGGGAGAATGGATTGTAAAAGAATAGAGATAGTGCTGCAGGCAGTCTTACCCCTGATAAGTTGCAGCTGTATAAGGTACAGCATTGAAGGAAAAAGAAGGATGGAATGTTGATGTGAGTTGACCAATGACAAAAGGGTAAAAGGGCACACAGGTGTTACACGTGTGAGAAGGGTATAAAATAAAAAAGGTTGTACTGGGGAACAATAAAGTGCTGATGCTTGAAACCATTCATGCTGTCAGTTGTGTGTCCTCCATCAGTTGAACTTCATGATGTTCTTGTAGACCCAGTTCTTAAGCTTGTCCAAGTCCCTCTGGATAGTATCCCTTTGTTCTGTTGTATCAACTACACCATTCAGCTTTGTATCGTCTGCAAACTTGCTGAGGGTGCACTTGATGTCAGTGTTTGGTTCATAGATGAAGATATTGAAAAGCACTGGTCCCATGATAAAGTCCTGAGGGACACTTACTCTGGATCAAATCATGCTATATGTCTTCTTCCTTTCAGTCCCTTTAATCCTAAGCATCCAATTCTAAACCAGTCCAGAACAGTCAGTAGAACTTGATTTGACTCAAGTGGTTATGTAATCAGGCTCATTACAGTGTATGGCATCTCTCTGCATCTTCCTCTGTGTGATGATACCAAACTCAGCATCTCCAATTCATTTTCATTTCTTCATGATCCATCATCTAGTGATACAAGCTGTGAGTGGCTCTAGTTATTAGAACATCCCTGTGACCTTTACAGGGACGAATCTTAAGCCACAAAAAAAATTCTTAAATTATGTGCGTGGTTCATACGGGAGACTTACTTCACTGGTTTTCTTCAGTTACCCTTCAGTGACCTGAACCCTCACTTTCCTTTGAAATTTCTGTTGGTGATAGCAAAACTGGAGCCATTCTTCACCACCTTTGAATAAAGTTTGACCTGTTTTCTTGAATCAGGCCATTGGTGATTCCTCTGAAAGCAGCTGCTCTGTTGTATCGGTTGGTTGTTGGTACTGGAGGAGTGAGAGGTGTTGTCTCAAGGGGAGCCCTGCCTCTGTGGGAATACTCCATGTGAACAGCAAGTGGCATAGTGATCTCGCTGAGAAGTGTTGTAGCTCCTGCACCTGCCTGTGTGCATGGAATTCAGTCATTGCTTTGCTACCTCTGTCACTGTGGAGTTTATTTCATGGAGTTCCTTCAGCCATGCTGTGTGCAGCTCCCGAAGACTCATCTCCACATATACAGTTGTGTCAAGCTTGTTTTTGCACTTTCCTCCTGTGTGGATGTGCTTGAAGAAAGTCACTGTAATGAAGGTTTTGGAGTTGTTTGAGAGGTGCAGCTTACCTGTGTGACCACTGTCTGTCACTTTCCCAGCTTCTTAGTCCTTTGGGTGTAGCAGGAAATGAAAATGACAATCCCAGGCATGTCTTTACATAAACTTGATTAAGCTTACGCTGTTCAGGTGTGTTCAGGGTAAGAATCTGTTCTTCAGAGCTGAAGAAACATGTAGGTGTGGACCATACACCTGTAACTCCTGTGAACAGTAAATAATGCTGGAATTCTCCCTGGAATTTTAATATGAAACATATTTTAACACTGCTTTTGGTGTTGTAGGGCTAGTTTTAGCAAAGAAGATTGTTCAGTAAAGCATCCTTTGGTGGGTGGGTTGCTACAGCAACATTCTTGTAAGAGTTCTGATAAAGATTGAAAATTGTCTGAATGTTACCTGTGGCTATACATTTTCCACAGTTTAAATCACAGGTATAGCACATATTTATTTTTATTATACAGGTCAAGATTATTCCACTTTTGGAGGATTCTTGACTGTGTAAGCTGCTGCTAAAATAAAATGCCTATTTCAGTCTCAGAGGAACAAAACTTCTACGGCTGTGCTTGGAATTCAGTGCTTGGCTTGATTAACAAGCATGTCCGACTAGGGAGATAAATAACTTAATGAGGCCCAGGGCTGGGGGTAAAATTCTTTCTTTTTATGGTTGTAAGCAGAGCACAACACTGATTCATTAAGCAAAGCAGAATGCATTTTGATTTTCTTTTTATAATGGCAGTGCTGTATAGTCTAGAGACATCCAGACAAGGAAATCTGTCATACTAACGAATATTTTTGAAGGGTGTGGTGGGTGTAAATACTTAGTATAGTTCACGTAATGGCTTGGAAGCGGCTGATCTATATATATGAGATAAAAATAGTACTATTTAATGCTGAAATTTGTCTCAGTATGTTATAGTGCAAACTTCTCTTGCTTTTTACAGTGTGTTTGCCGCTTTTAAAAGATGATAGTAACAGGTCACCAACACTGAGAATGCCTTTTTTTAGATGGTATTCTGAGAATTTTCCAATCTGTTGATTATATCTATTTTGACTAACTGCTACTGAAAATCATATCTTAAAAATGAGATTTTATTTGCTTCAGTTTATTCTTAATCTGAATGTGGATTGTAGTGGCTTTCATTGGAGTGTCATCGTTTCTGCAAGTGCTTTTATAATTCTTCTCTCATCCAATTTTCTGGTATTAAAGACTACGTTGTATTTCTGCAAAGTTCCAATTTATCTGGGAGAATTCCAACTGGGTTCTGGCATAATGGGCCAGCAGTCTTCAGTATCCCCCCGTGTGCAGACCGGATGGTGATACTGCCTATCTGGAGGTTCTTTAGCATGCTGACCACCGACCATGAAACTTGAGATCTGATCTTGTTACAGGCCTCTGGTCACTTGTCCTGTTATGAATCAGTGTCTCTCTCTGCTGAGACTGTTGGTTTCTTCTTTAGGTTCTCATCTTTGCAATGGCAGGTGAGCATATTCTGAATACTCTTCAGTCACACTTAGATGACCAATTGTTTAGTTATATCTTCCTGCCTCCTTCTTTTTTCTTACCCCTTCTTCTTCCTTCTTGTCCTCAACATTTCGAGACACTTCCAGGATATGTTGTCATGGCTCAGTAGCTAAGTTGGAAATGTCCTTCATTTGCCAAAGCTTGCAGCAATCTTGTTTGCTGTGGTCTTTTGAAGAGGAGATGTGTAAAAGTACATGGGCCACATTCAAAATGAAATTTACATCAACTATAATAACATGGTGTTTCAAGTGTTAAACGGGATTCATGACTTCATAGATAAACTTCCTAAATATCAGCTTACCTTACTGACAGAAGTTACTTGGCCAGGTTTGGCTATTCGGCTTCCAGGCCAGTTGTAGTAAGTTTGGACAGTCTGGATAAAAGCTGGGTAAAACTGAATGGTAGTTTATACTGTTACTGCCTTGATCTTATATGTTAGCTCCCACTTGGGAGGTTGGTTATTTTTGTGGTTTGGTTTGGGGTTTTTTTAATGTATATTTAGTCTAAAAAGAGAAGTACGTTTTTTCAAATTAATCAGAAAGGGATTTTTGGGTGACAGTGTTAGTTTTAACTATTTATCTCCAAATACAAAGCTAATTGTCTGAGCTATTCCAAACTAATGTAAAGAATTTTCCCAGTGTATCTATGAATCAATATGAACAGTAAGCTATGCTGAATTTCAGATTACCATGTTTGTCCCTCTTTTATTCAATCTCACCAGCAGCTTGTTTTCACATTTTCCCTCTACAGGGAGAATTGTCTCTTAAGCAAGTGTGAAATTGGTTAAGCTGTAATACTCTTTTAACAAATAGCAGTTGTGTGGTGTTTTCTCTAGTACAAAAATGCAAGTCATTCCAAAGCACTTAAAAGAAGAAGTTTGCTCCATAAGGAAAAAGGATTATATCACTTTTTATTTTAATTTTATTTTTATTTTAATTTTCTGCAAGTACTATACCATGAAAGGTGCAGTATTGATTGCTCCAGTGAATTCTTAACAAGAAGCAACATCAATTTGAGGGGAGAGGTTTACTTTTACAGGTCTGTGGCATTCATGTAAACTGAAGGTTATGCTATTTACTCTTTAAATGTGACTACTTATATCAGCTGGACAAAGGGAAGAAGTTATTGCCTCATGCATCCGAAACATTGCTCCAAGACCCAAAAAGTCAAGAATATAAAGTATACATTCCTGGGTTGTTTTTTGTTCAGCTTTGGTGTTTTGCCACTAGCATCCTTGTCACCTGTGACAAGTCAGTAATGGAAGTCATAGTACTTCTGGTGATGATGGTATTAGGACAAAGGGAAGCTTTTCACTGGAGTTTCTTCTGAGATTCTTTGAAGGCAACTGCTTTGTTCTGATCTGATTATTCTGGTGCATTGAGCAAAATTGCCAAGTGGTATTTAAATAGTGTTTGCTAATATTGTTAGCTTGTTTATCCAGTCCTCTGTTTTTTCTTTCATGCTTCAGCTCTGTTTTGCTCTTGCTTGATTTCTCTGCCATGATCTGTGTTGCTTTTTTGCAGCTCTTAGGAGAGCATCAAATAGAGTGTTACAGTAAAACAGAATATTCCAGTCAGGTTCAAGGTTCCAGCAGGAAGCACTAGATGCTCAGAAGCATCTTCTGCTGCAGGAGAGAGATAGAGTATGTAACTTCTTTATATATTGTTTTTGTAGTAAGATCTCCTTTAAAACCGAACCAGGCTTCAATGCAGCACTTTGCCAAAACTTGCATATTTCTTACTTGTTATGTCCTTGAATGAGATACCTTTGGGTTTTTGTTGAACAATATGTAACCTGGTGATGGTATTGTAACTGCAAATGACCGCATGAAACAGATTCCTGATTCAGTTTAGTTGTATTTTTTATTATGAGGATTTATTTGGATATTGCCAAATACAATAATTTTTAGTATGTTCTTAGTATTACCACTGGCTAATTCAGTACAGACAGCTAACAGAGACGGACAATGCTGAATTTAACTTAAGCTCAGCTTAGCAGATTTGAAGACAGAAGTAAGCCTAGTTTTGTTTTGTCTTGGTTTTTTTTTAAATATGATTGCCTTTCCATAATATTTTAACATTTGGTTTTCTTACTTTCTGATACATAAACTTGCACCAAGTTCCATTTTATCATTTGAGTTGTATTGTGTCCCAAACATAGCAAGTTCTTTTCGATAGTTGTACTAACATGTTAAAAATGAAACAAAATTTTTCAACGTTTGATGTCAAATGAGTTGAGAACCACTTTGTTCTGTTTGTTATTCAGGTGTGTAGGGTGCTCTGTAGCAAAAGAGCTTTGTTGCTCAGAGGGCTCTGATTTTCCTTACCAGAACAAACTTTGTCAGAATTGAAACAATGTTGTGAAAATTAGTTTAATTACAGCTGACCTTAATAAAAAGGAGAACTGTGACTTCTGCTGAATGTCCTTGGCACTGTGAGCTCTGTAACATGCTTTCATATCAACAAACCTGATTTCCTTCTGTGAAGTAGGTGGTTTTGCAGGCAAGGGAATAGCAGCAGATGTTTTTCTGCCCGACATCAGCAGATCCTAGTATTTCATCTCCCATAGTATTCCTAGAAAAATCTATGAAATAGTCCACTGACTGAAGCTGGGCCCCAAAGACTTGGTAGTATCAAGTCCAGATGGCAGCCAGCTACTTGTGGCTTCCTATCAAAGCTCTTCTTTATTAGTGAGGAGACAGTCTTATGAGTGAGGAGACAGAGCACATCTTCAGCACTTTTGTGGACGGTAGTGATTTGGTGGGAGCAAGCAAGGTAAGGCAGGTCCAGGAGACTGTTGGGAGGGAGCTCAGCATCCGGGGGAATGCACTGACATGTAGTTTGGCTAAGGTGAGCACAGAGCTGGGGGATGCGAGGGAGTAGCCCCATGCACCAGGAGAGGCTTGGGACTAGCTCCAGGGCACCAGCCTGGGGCACCATACTGTTCTCCTGAGCAGCTCCAGTGTGCCCTGGCTGAGCACCTGCTGCCCCCTCAGCTGGGCTAGCACCAGTTTGAGGGGGATTAATCGCTCTGTTGAGAACCTGTGGGATTGCTTCTCTAGGTACTGGTGGAGGAAAATCCTGATAAATGGGATTCTAAACACTCACAATCAGATTGCCCAGAAAGGCTGTAGAGTCTCTGTTCTTCAGGATACACACAGCTCCATCAACATATTCCTCCAAACAGTGTATTATAATGGCCTTACTTTCAGCAGGGCATCAGACAACCAAAACTGCTCTCTCTTATTCTCAGCTTTCTGTGTGTTATGCTCCTCAAGCAGCAAACAGTGACCTTGGTCATTGTGATGTGACAGACTCCATGCAAGCTGCCATGGTGTAGGAGTTAGTTTGCAATCCATCAAGTTACCCTAAGCGTGAAAGGAGAGATCCATGGGGGATGTGGTTGGGATATTGACTGGAGAACCTTACTGTCTACTCTGCCTGAATGTGTGTCTGAGTCCCCTGGCCTTGACTGAAATGAACAGAAATCCTTTGCACTTTGGTTGGTGGTGTTTATTTCATCACTCTTATGAGTTTTATTTTGAAATCACTGTTTGTAGGTATTCATGTGGCAAGTAGGAAAACAGTTTTTTTACTAACAAGTTTTTGATGTACAAATGGTGTCTTTAAAACGCATAGAACGCGCTCCTTTCAGAGCCATGTAAAAAGCAATGTCCTGAAGATACCTTTATCTTCAAGCTGGCAAGGCAGGGGAAAAGTAAAAAAAAAAGCTTTTCCGGGAAGCAGAGAAGTTAAAATGAAGACTAATACTTTCAAGTTTACTCGCTTTAGAAGCTGAACTGTAGAGATGAATGTCTAAAAATGAGTTTTCACTCCCTTAACTTGATATGCTCTTCAGGCTTCTGTATTTGGAAAATAGGAATGTAAAATGAATCATATGATGTTACCATAGGGAGGAAGTGTCAGTCATAACGTTTTTATATGATCAGAGAACGATTGTGTGTGGAGTCTTAAGTGTCAGTTGTTAATGAAACAGTAAATTTTAAGGAACAAAGTACACTTTGACAATATGCAATTCATATTAAGAAAATCTTCTAGTGAGAAATATAAAATTTTAAACTTACATTTGTTCCTGGTTTTTGAATTGTTTTTTTTTTCTTTTCCCTAAATAGACTTTGTTGGAATATGCAGAGAAGTGGAAGACCTCAGAAGATCCTTTGCCTCTGTTGGAGGTGTACACAGTGGCCATCCGAAGTTATGTTAAAGCACGACCTTACCTCACCTCTGAGTGTGAAAACGTCGCCTTTGTGCTTGAACGTTTAGCACTGTGAGTATGTTTTTTTGGTTCCTAAAACCAGTCTCTATGGTATTAACTTTTCATTGCCTAAATGTTTTCCCAGTCCAGTTCTCAGGACCTACCTTCCTCATGGTGGATGCTGTATGTGTGGGAGAATATCTCATTGTTGGAATTGAGGCAAGAAGGATTCCTGACCTAGGGCAAGCCAACATTCCTGGCTTGAAACACTTTGCTATTGCTGATCTGCATACTATCTGAAAGTGTATCAATTTGCATAGACTTTTACAGGGTTGGATTCAATGATGATTTTTTTAATGGTGTCTTTTAGAGACCTTGCTTTTACAGTTTCTGCAAGAGTGCTCATGACCTCTTTTTCTTTGTGTTCAAGGAAACAAACTGTTTTGTGGCTGGTGTTTCAAACAACTATTTTGATATTAGAATAAAGAATTGTTGATTATACAATTCCATTGTCCAAAATTACCTCAAATAATACACCTTTTTTGCTTCCAGAAGTTGTATTGAACTTCTACTGTGTCTGCCTCTGGACTTACCTGAAAATAAATGGGAAGAATTTCAGGCTTTTGTACAGGTGAGTTTAGTTAATGAAATAAAGACTTAACAGCTTTTCAGAATGGTTTGGAAACCTAGGGATATTGAGTATATAGCATGTCTGTAAGGAGCAAGGCCTTCAGCTGGAAATCCTATGTACTCTTCAGTAATTGCTGAAGGTAATATCATTTGTCTGCGTGCAGATCTGTGGAGAAAAAAATATTTGCAGATTATTGAAAAAAATTAATGTTTTTACATATTGACTATTATACATTTTCACATATAACATTTTGATTATTAACACTATTAGAAAGGAAATATTACCATGTAAGTCATTCTTTACTACATATGGTTGTATGTTTGAAACTTACTAATGAAAGGCCAGTTGATACTGAAGGTTCTTAGATCTCTCACAGAGGACTGGCTGGTTAAGGTTAGAGCACCACATTAAAGAAAGGTGTTGGAACAAGTTCTGCCTCTCAGTATTTATCTGAATTATGTAGTGGGAGATCCAGTCTACAGTTTAAAAAAAAAAGGAGGGGAGAGGAGAAAAAAATAATAAGGAAAAGACCAGATACAGTTACCTCAGGGTTCTCAGCCTAAATAAGGAAGATGAAAAGCCCATTATTTTAGAGTGAATTTTGACTTGCAATTGCCTTATATAAATCAGTTTTGAAGAGATGTGTTTGGTGCTGAGGGGTTTCACAGCCTTGAGGGCAGGTGGAAAAGTAAAAGAAAAAGTTCCAGAAGAAGATTCCAGAAAGAAAAGGGCCATTTCTTGGTTGTTTTTGTGGTGGTGGTGGGGGGGGTTTGTTTTTTTTAAGAGAACCAGTGTAAGTTGTGCATTGCTACTCTAAGCCACAGATTTTTGGAAGTATTTCATTTACTCCCAAGAGTGCATCTGCTCACAGAATTTATTCTAGTGTATAAGTGCAGTGGAAGATATTTTAATTGATTTTAGGACTCCAGCCTACTTCATGATATTTGCATAGAACCATGCAGTTAGATTTTAACAGCTAAAACCTTTCAACATTATAAAAATGGTGTTTTGAGTGTCTCCAGTACATAGAAATTGAGCTGCTGAAGAGTTTGAGAAGATAAAGTTTAGGCACCTGGTACCAGAACAATATGTGGACTAGAGAAATTGCTCATCCATTTTTATAAGAGAGGCCCATTTCAAAATTTAGTTTCAGAAATTTCAGAAGTAGTCCTGTTAATAAATCTCAAGGTGAGTTTGAAGCACTCAGTTATTGCAGTTTCTCAGCTTTTATCTTAGGCAGCAGAGGCAGAAGTAAAACCTGTATAGGCCAAATGTTAAGATTGTTTTGTTATACATTTAACTTTCTATCTGGTAAGGTGTTAATTTGATAACATAAGGTATAAAGAAGTATGAAAGACATATTATTTATGTCTTTTTTAAACAATACCTTGTTTTGTAAAATGTCTTATACAGGTGGCTCATAAGAACTTGATGGAAAATGGCAGCCAGGAACTGCACATTTTGACAACGCTTACACAAGAGAAGGGAGTGTGGAAGAACCCAGTATTGTGTGGTATTCTGTCCCAGGAACAGTTGGACCCAGATAAAGGTAAAATTTAAAGTTGTGGTTGGGATAAGATATACTTCACTTTTATGATACCTTGAAATATTATTATGATCTATGGAAGTTTTTTGTTCAGTGTAGTTTGTGATAATTTATAAGCTATATAAATAAATACGCATGTTCCATTTTCTGAATTATTAAGACAGTATGTTCGTGATAACACACAAATAATTTAATGTTGCTATTTTGCATAAAACATAATCATTCGTCAATTTCTCTTGCCATTTTCTTTTTAAGCCATGTGAAGGGAGTTTACATACAGGTTAATTTACAATGGTGTAAGTTCAATAATAATATGCAAAATTTATTTCACATAAACCGCCCCCCAAAAAAATTGCATGTATTTTTTTTAATGAGAATGTCATTTACTCAGTTTTGAAATGCCAAGAGGACCTTTACTGAAGATTTATTTAGACATGAGTTCTGAGAATGGCTAACAGTAGTTGCATAGGGAAGAGTTTGTGATCAGCAGAGACTTACAAGGATAATGCCCTGACATGTTATTTTTGTTTTGGTGCTTGAAATTCAGAAGTGGTATTCTTGTGTGAATAAATCTTAGTTGTTTTTTTAATTCTTTGCCTTAATGGTTTTAGAATCTGTGTAAAGCATCACACATAAGCATCTGTGGCAGAGTTGCACAGTTCTTACTGTGAGGTGAGGTAGTTCCTGTTACTGTCTGCCTCCCTGGTGCCTGCTTATTTCATACATTATTTTCTATCCGTTAACAAGTTAACTATTCTTGTGTCTTTTAATGAGTGCATCATACAACCTGATTCTATGGACTGCTGTCATATCTTCTCTCTTATGTAGTGTCTTACATAGGTCTTCAAGCTTTGCTGTCCCATTCCTTGTATGGGGAACCAAAGGTTTATTCAGCAGTCAGTATGATTTTCTGCTTCCTTCAGCATTCCTTTCATAATATTTAATATATAATAATAATAATATTCCTTTCATAGCATTAGCCTTGCTTCTTGACTGAGTGTTGAACCAATGCTTTCTTAAATCAGAACAAAACAAGACATTTTCTTGAGGACTAGTACCTATTTCTGTATTAGGATTTTCCCCTGTCATGCCTGTATGTACAGTTAGGCTTGTATTTTTTTCCCCAATGAAAATAATTTTGGAGGTTTTATCAACATTTTAATTTTATCTATTATGCAGTGTTACGGACTGTTGGCATGTTTTCACTGCCCTGCTTTTGTCAGCATATTTTGTCATGGTTCTCTGCCCTTTTCCAAGTGTTTATAAAACTGCTGGACATAGGCTGTCCCTGATACAGATCCAATGGAAACCCACTGAGAGTTTGTTTGGTTTTTTTTTTTTTTCTTCTATTGACTGATAATTTATCTGTACAAGGACCATCTTTTTACTGCCAAAAGAGCTTGGTATCTTTAGGGATTTGATGGACTTCACTGAATGCCTTTAGACAATAAATTGGATCTCCTTTCATTCAAATTACCACAGCTGCCTTGGATAAGTCCAGTAAATGTGTAACATGACTTCCATTTTTTTCTTTTACAGAAGTTGGGCTTACTCTTCCACAATATTTGCATTTTGTTGCTTCTTTTAATTACTTACTATACACCTAGTACAGACTTTGGATTTGTATGTAGTCCTCAGAGTGCTCCTTTACTAGCTGCCTCTCAACAACCTTGCAGCCATTGTAACAGTAAGGTGCTTGTAAGGGAGAGGTTTAATTAATATTTAATTGCCTTATATTTGAGTCCTTTTAAGAACTTGCTCCTGAGTTCAGTATTGGATGAAGAGGACACAAGGCAGTAAGTAAGATTGTGACCACGGACTTCAGGAGAGCTAACTTCAACATCTTTAAGGAATTTCTTGTAAAAATCCCATGGGAACAGGTCCTGCACTGCTATCAGACATTGCACTGCATTGCATTTGCATGGTGACTGAACCTGCTATTACTTCACGTTTCACCTGCATGACTTCTTTTTTTCTCTAGATGGCATGTGATAGACAAGAATCCTTTGTATTTGGCGAGAGGAATTTTCCACATTTCTCCACTTCATTAATTGGTTAGGGAAAGAAACCTTAGTAATGTTGTCTTAATTCTCGCACATTATATTGGGTCTTTTGTCTTACTGGCTTCCTCCTGAGCTACCAAATAGCTTAATGTGAGATCAGGACTGATATTAATCTAGAATTGAAGCTGATCTGAATTAATGACAACTGAAAATTAAATTTCCTGATTTTGTGTGGCTGTCTGTGCAGCCTTATTGCTCAGCATGCCAAAGGCTGAAAGTTGAAGTACACCAAAATGTTTGGGGTTATGTCATAGCCTATGCAATGTTAAAATAGTGCTTTTCCATCCTCAGTTTTTGTCAGTGTGGCTTGTGCTCTTCAGCATGAGCCTGCTTTTCCATCCTTGAAGTTATCATTTTCTTGTAGTGATGGTATAATCCTTCAAAGTTGTTACTGATATCTCCTCAGCTGATACTGAGGGTGAGTGGAGGAACTGTCTAGAGGGAAAGAATCTTTGATAACCCTACGAAAAGGCAGGCTGCTTTTTTGGTATCTAATTCCAATTATCCTTAGAGATTTAAACCTGGATACCAGGAGTTAGGTTCTTGAATTTTTCATAAGTTTGAATGTGGTAGGGAGGCATCTAAAGAATATCTCACTGAAAAGAGGATCTGGATACAACCATCACTATCCAGAGATTGTCATGGTGGATAACAGGCAGAGTGTAACAGCCAACATGGAACTATTTCACTTGTCACCAGAAGTTGAATGATACCAGCAACCTCAGCTTTGAGAGGAGAAAAAGAATTGTGTTTTCATCATGGGTATATTCAAAGCAGCCATCTGGAACTTCTTTTACCCTTTCTCCAGACACTATGCCACCACAGAAGCATCCAGGATTGATGCTGCATTCAGCAGAACTGTGCTGAGATGTTGTCTGCATGAAGGATTCTGAGTCCCAGCTCCTGATAGATATGGAAAGCATCATGTCAGTTCAGTCACCCATAGTGTGAATGCACATGTGGACTAACACTTGAAGATGACTAAGGAGGTGTTGTGGCTCAACCCCAGCCAGCAGCCAAGCCCCATTCAGCCTCTCTCTCATTCTCCCACCAGCAGCATCAGGGAGAGAATAGGAAGGGTAGTGGTAGAAAATTCACAAGTTGAGATAAAAACAATTCCATAGAGAAAGCAGAAGCCACGCACACAAGCGAAACATGGAATGATTTCCCTGCTTCCCACGGGCAGGTGGCTGTTCTGCCATCCCCAAGAGAGCAGGACCCCATCACACCTAACGGTGATTTAGGAAGACAAATGGCATCACTGCAAACATCCTCCCCTTCCTCCTTCCTCCCCAACTTTATATACTGAGCATGATGTTCTATGGTCTGGAACGTCCCTTTGGTCAGTTTGGGTCACCTGTCTCGGCTGTGTCTCCTCCCAAGCTCCCCCAGCCTCCCCACCAGCCTGGCAGTACAGAAATCAGAAAAGGCCTTGGCCCTGTGTAATCCTTGCCCAACAATAACAAAAACATCACATCATCATCATCACCACTATGTTCAGCAGAAATCCTAAACACAGCTCTGTACCAACCACAGTGAAGAAAATTAACCTTACCCCAGCCAAACCCAGTACATTAATTTCCTGACTAGCAACTGAAGTTCTTGGAGATAGATTGTCTGTGGGCATATTCACCTCCTGGCTTCATCCTCCTTGGCCAAAGCAAGGTTGGTAAAATGTAAAAGTGGTGGATTAATCTGTGCCTACCCTACATCTGATGAGGGGTCTCATAGTAGGATTATGTGTGCTTTGTGAGGCAAATATCCTTTGTGCTCTTTAAGTCTTTTAGTCAGCTAAAATGTGGCATTAATCTGGTCTGTCTTCCATAGAGAACCTGTTAGTGCCTGGAGCTTATTCCTGTTGTGTGCAGCTAATCTGTGGATTATGTTTTCTCTGGTTTGATCCATGTATGGTATGAGCAGTACCTGTAATAAAAGTTCATAGTCCTTCTTGTGATCTTGACCTGGAATCACTTGGTCGTAGGACCTGACATGCCAGCTATGGGATCCAAGGGAATAACAGGGAAAATGTCTAAAAGGCTAGATACCAGTCTGTCCAAGTTAATTTGCTAGACTTAGCAGACTGTAGTACCACCTCTCAGATGTTACCTGTGCATCTTCATTTTCCCTCATGTTCCGTGATTTTACACTAATTTTGCACATGCCTTGCACAAACATGTTTGTGAATTTTAATGGATGAGGGAACAGTGCACAAAGATGACATTTAATAATTTTTGCAATAATTGTTCCCACTAAATATGTCAGGGTTCACACTCATAAATGTTAAGTGATTTGTTCTACAAAAGCACTTGTGTCTCAAAGCATTTTTATGAATTAGAATTGTTATGGTAGACTAGCAATTTGTCCACAATGACTTTTAAAACTGACATTGCATGATAAAATATATTTATCAAATATTTAAAAAATAAACGAGATCCTCCTCAGTAACCTCAAAATCTTATCCTTAAGACTGTTCCTCACTGTAAACTTAGTCCTGTAACCCCAGCACTGTTTTTTGTCTTCAAATGTCAGCTTTAGTTCAGTTACAAAACAAATGTAATTAAAATTCATGTTTTGAATGAGCTTTCAGATGTTCAACGTAGTGGTTATAATCACTGGGATTAGAATAAATGCTTAAGAGTTAATATGTAACTCTAACCCTGATGTTTTCCTGTGTCTTGTTGAGAAGATAACAGAAAATGTGCTGATGCTTATGCAAGGTAGGCTGGCTGAAGCAGTAAACACTAAAGGAAGGGGATTATTGAGAACTAGCATATAGAACATAATGTTTACAATATTAAATGCAGAAATTACAGTAATAAATCAGAGTGAAACATCTTGGGTTACCAATATATCTTAAAGTCTAAGGTCTTCCTGTATCTTGTTACAGAAATAAGGTAAAATGTTCCAATGTTATTCCAAGCAGACTATCCAGGACTAAATGCTGTGGGTGAAGGGATTATTGGTACCTGGTAGAGGAAGAGAGCAAGGCTAGACTATTGAATGTGGTTAGTCACAGGGTCATTTGTGGGTTGGCAGGAGTATGAATGTCTTTTATAATGCAGTGGTAATGACATTAAAAGAACATTTTTCTGCTGCTTAGAATGTCCCCTAATAAATAGAAAAAATGTTTACTGTCTACCCATTGTCTGTTAGTGTGCTCTGGTTTTCCTTTGTTCCTGCATAAATACAAATCTGGTCATAGCTTCGTCACCATGGGGAGAGGAAAAAGGAGCTCATTTGAGTTGAATATTCTTACACATCAATTAGCTATTGCTGATCATTTGTAGCAGGCTACATGGACATGAACAAAAAACTGAGAAGTTGGTTGAAATGATAATTCAACCATAAATCTGAAAATGTGTGATAGATAATGATGGAGTCTAACAGGCCCAGTTTCTGCAAAAGGCAGTATTTTCTGCCTTAAGGTCTCGTGCAACAAAGTGGTAAAGAAAACGGTTGACCTCATTTCAATTTCAAGATGGACTTCCAGTAATGTTCCGTATAACCATCTAGAAGCAGGAGAAATCATGAAACAAAAACAGTAGCGAATCAAATTAAATAGTATGGCAAAAAGCAAAGAATAAATGAGATTAAGTTTTGTTGTTTTTTTTTTTTAGCAAGCCATGTTTCGTATTCTAATAGTTCAAGTATTACAAACTAATAGAACTAATTTTTTACGTGTTGAAAATACTTATTTCATCAAGTCAAACAGGACTTAAAAAGTCAAGAAAATATAAATTAAATGAACGGGCAACATGATTCAGGTGAAATTCAGGATTAGGAAATTAAAAGGAATATGAGGGAAGTTCCTATCCAGATGTGTCAGAAAGTGAGCACTGCAGATGACAAGAAGGTTTTGGGAAAGCTGGAAAAAATCTCATTTAGAAAAGATCAAGATTTTATTCCTAATACTGAAAGCATAAAATGAATGTGCTGGTTTTTACAAAATAAACAAAAAACAATAGAAAAAGTCTACTGTTTCTAAAAGATGTGAGAATGTGTTATAAAACTGAAGTGAGGGAACTGAAAACCAAATTGTTGTGGTTTTTGCAGTGTATATCTACCTTGTGGAAACAGGGAGGGGTTGACATTAAAAGGATTAAAGAAAATGGATTGTCTGTGTGTCTAGTTTTAATAATTGAATTGAAATGTTGTAGAGGTAGTACTGAACCTAATGCTTCAAAGCTGAAACAATTTTGATCTTGAAGATCTGGATGAGACCGGAGATGTGTATTTAAGCATTGGAACATTAACCTGTGTTCCCCCTTTTTGTAGGATTCCTATGCCTTCCATTGAGGCACCTGGAGTTGAGTTGTTAGTGTAGACTACAGAGTTTAGCTCTGGTGGGATCATATCTGAAAAATTCAATTCAATACCCATCTCTTTTGAGTTTTAGACTATGCACAGTCAAATGTATACAGGACAAGCCTCTTGTTTCATATAAGGAAACCTTTTCGGTTGAAGAACTATAAAGTGTATTCTATGGGTGTATAATATGAAACATTTCACACCAATAAAAACAGGTTCGGAGACTTCTGTACTTGTCACATATATCCTTCAATAGCAAGTTCTTTGAAAGGCAGCTGTTAGCAAAGGCAGAGCACAAGTGTACAAAGAATGTGAAAGTAATGGTTTTGTGTTGTCTTTCTGTAGAACTATAATTAAATGGCATCTAAATATTTTAATATTTATATGGTCTCACAGTCTGTTTTGTGTGCAGCTGTTTAGCCAAGAAATTAGAATGAATTAAAATGTGCAAGTATGTAAAAGGTCTGTGACAGGGAATCATTATGATAAAGAAGTGCAGTTCACCAAGATGCTCTTTCCTCAATTTGCTTCATATCTTTTGTATCTGTTTTGATTTGTGTAAATTTTAGGGGTCAGCCATGATTGAGTAAATGCAGTCTGTTAACTCTGTAACATGCATATAATGTTTTGGCTTTTTTGTTGTTTTGTTGTTTTGTTTTTTTTTAAGTGAATGAATTTTTACTGTCAGAAGGCCCTGTGCTGCTGGATATGCGTATTAAGCACCTAATGAAAACAAAGCAATTAACTCAAGCTACTGCCCTGGCAAAACTCTGCTCTGACCATCCAGAAATCAGTGCAAAAGGCAATTTCAAACAAACGTACTTGGTCTGTCTTTGTTCAGGATCACCAAATGAAAGGCTAATGGAAGAAGTAAGTAAATAATGAAGCATTTTTTTCTTAGATTTGTTTCTTTAATGATAGTAAAGTCACTAATTATGAGCTGGTGTTGTGTAGAAGAGGTTTTTCTTTTAAATATAATCTAAAATATTTTTTGGTCTTTTTTTTTCTTTTCATTCAAGTCACTTTTAAGCTGAGTAGTAATGACTCAAAACATTCATGGAAGAAGTGTATTATTAGGTCATTAATAGGCATTTTCTGGCTGTGCCACAACTTTGTGTTTGATTTTGATTTAAAACTCTGGCTCAGATCTCATTAGTAAAGTGAAGTTAATAATTTTTCCACTCTTACTATTTTAACTATATTGTTTTTCGTGAATACCTAGTACATAGAATGGGGCCCTTTAGATGCTGCTTGCAGTTCAGAGAATAACTATAACTTCACCCAAATGCCTGGGTGCAGTTGAAGGTGAAATCAGATCTTTGATCTGATTTGTAATATAAAATCCTTCTAATTTAAATACAGAAGTCAGAGAAGAGATGACAGCTTTGCTCTTTTGCATTCTTTCAGGTGGCATCTTCATTTCTTATCTCACTCCAAAATTTTAGCTGAGCCTTTTTCCTTCTTGAAGGAAAACTAACTGCAAATGTCACTTTTCTTGTCTGCCAGTGTCTCTGCTGTCTTTTTGTTGCTGTCATCTTTTTATGTTAAATATTAAGCATATTGCAATTGAACCTAAAGGGATAAGAGTTGTGCATTGATTAGAGCTGGAAAACTTTCCTACCCGAGATACAGATGAAATTCTAAGACGACAGCTTATCACTGAACATGTTTTTCTGATACTCAGTAGAATTGGATCAGTCTTGCTTTCCCCCTAGCTCTGGCTGCAGCAGACCCTGTCAGAACAGGCTCAGGAGGGGCTTGACAGGGCTGTGCAATCTTACCTTTGTTTGCTGGGGGCACACAGTGGAACTCAGAATTTATGACCCTGCAAACCTTCAGGCTTCCTTCATTACTCAGCCCCAGGACAGAATGGGCTGGTTCAGTGAATGAACCATCAATTCCCTGGACAAAAGGAATAGGTTAGCCTTGTTTCTTTGGATGCCGTAACGTACGGATAAGTTCAAACTGGGTTATCAGTGAGAACGTAACTTAGGTATTTCTGAGCTTTGGATTGCCTAGATTAACAGCTTCAGCTGCAGCACTGTTTGCAGTATTGCTAACCATTTTGGAAAGATCGTGGATTACCAAGAGAAGTAGGTAAACTTTAACATGTCAAGGTGGAATTCAGAACTGAGGACGGTCATTTTGTAGTGTGAGAACAGTAAGAAAATAGTAAAAAAAAAAAGTGTATTGTCAGTGTGGAAAATTTTATATCCATTCAGACTAGTCAGGAAAGTAACATTTAAGCAAATTTTCAGCTTGGATTAGTCTAATAATTTCCTTCAATAATGTGAAGAATTCAGACCTGCAGTATGTGAAATGCTAGACTGACAAACTTGATGGCTGTGATGCCTTGAGAAGGCTGGAACAGAGACTAGACAGAGCTAAAAGAGTAAAGTAGGTATTTATTAAAAGGCCTTGGGCAGTACAAGAGCCTGGCCACGGCTACACCCAAGATGGAGCCAAAATGGTCACAAGATGGACAACTGCTCATGAGATTTCACACTCTTCCATGTTTTGATCCATTTGTATATTGGAGTTAATTGTCCAGTTAATTGTCCAGTTATAGCTTCAGGTTATGAAGTTCCATCCTCCTTGTTCTCTCCCCTCAGCCCTCCATTGCTCATGTTTTTTTGGGCCTGAAACTTGTAACTGTTGTCCTTGGTCTCAAGCTGGAAAAGGATTGTTTTGTCTACCTACCCTGTGAAGAGAGCTGAGTAGCACTTAATATGAGGCTCAGAACTACACGCTTCAGCAGCACAGAATCTGAAATACACGAAAGCTAAAACTTAAGGCATCAGCTGGACCTATACAAACCTTTGTTAGAAACAGGGTCTCTTGGAAAGTGTGAGGGGCTGGAAAAGGTTTTAATAAAAAAAAAGTTTCCTTATTGTAAGTTCCGTTCGCCATATTCTTCTCTCAGCTTTTAATTGATAGTCCCTCTCTGAGATGGGGCACTGAGCAAAGCAGACCTTCAATGTAAATTGCTGTTACATCTATACTCGTCCATGTTAAGAAATGCAGTTTTCTTTAGAAGATGACTTTGAGGTTATTAAACCTCAAATGGCATTCAGTGGAGGACTGTTAGTATATTTACAAAGTGTCAATTAAGAGGTGTGAAAATAAGTAGTTGTACTATTCAAACTTGTAGTTTGATTGCTGGATACCGTGGTGCCCAACCCAGCTGTGCTGCTGCCTTACCCAGAGTGCCGGACCAGCTGGGTGTTTGGGTGAGCACTTCTGTTTCTTGCTTTGGGTGGTCTTGTGATTTCTCAAGAGAGACTTCCAACAGTGCTGTTGTCATAGTCAAGCTATTCTTCAACTGCTGGTGTCAAAGAATAAATACCAGCATCCCACATGAGTGCACTAATTGATGTAATCAAACCAGTCTACTGAGAATCTGAGAATTCAGTCTACTGAAAATTAGACAGTAGTTGTTACAGC
Source organism: Cyanoderma ruficeps (assembly GCA_008694505.1). Lineage (NCBI taxonomy): Eukaryota > Metazoa > Chordata > Aves > Passeriformes > Timaliidae > Cyanoderma > Cyanoderma ruficeps. Next base: position 2,866,243 of record VZDJ01000141.1, read on the forward strand.
AAGTGCACTGATTCAGTACTGGTACAGCTGTCTCGTACTGGGCAACTGTGATTTTTTTCCTTTGATTTGCCACAAAACTAAGTACTTCCGTTGGTACTTGACAAATCATTTATATTGTACAGATTGTAGTGTTCTTCTAGAACAGCATTCAGATGACCTGCTTCTTACTGTACAGCTTTCCTTTGCTTCTTATCTTTGATTTTTTTTAAAAGTACTAGCACATTCATGTTAAACCTGAGATTCACTAACCACCCAGCTCATTGTATTAAAGCAGTAGTGACATCAGTGACAAGTAAACTGGATTAGAATTACAGGTAATTTTCTTTTTTGTGTTAAGCTTCAATTTAAAGTTAGAAGTCTTCATATCGCTATTATCGTATGTATGTGATACACATGAATAACTAATGAACTTTAAAATTCTTAGGTGACTGGGACGCTAGATACAAATAAGTCATATGTCTAAAAAACAAGTTTATGTTCACTTGAATAAAACCGTTTTTCTGGTGGACAATAAGTTTTGACACTGCCTAGAAACATACTGATTTGCTTTCAGCTCATCTCTATCTGGCTGTTAAAGTTCTGAATTACTGTCTTGCAAAGGCTAATGTGACTGTGTGTCTGAAAATGCAACCACTTTCTTAGTCTTATTCTTCTTCTCTTTCTTCCCTTCCAGATTGCAGAAGTAGATTGCAAAGATGCTCTAGAAATGATCTGTAACCTCGAATCTGATGGAGATGAAAAAAGTGCTCTAATTCTATGTGCAGCATTTCTATCTCGCCAGCTGCAGCAAGGGGAGATGTACTGTGCCTGGTGAGTTTGAATCTTGTTTTCTAAGAACAAAAACTTAGTCTGGGGAAGATACATAAGCCATAAGTTAACTTTCTTTAGCTGATAAAATCTGTGAGCTAAACAGGAAGGAGATATGATTTTTGGAAAGCTAAAAAAGAAAAGAAATGGATTTTGCAAGATAAGCACCCGTTACAGGAATTTGAAGGCTGTCCGTATGATGAGGCAAATACCAATAGGCGGTTAATAATTTTTCCATAGAAATAAGAAATTTAATATCTGCAGGCAACTGGGTCAGCATCATGTCAGCATTTAATGAGTAAGTACTGTTCTTTTTGTCCTGTAATAACACAGTGTTTCTTTTTCTAACAAACTTAGGAAGAAGCTCTTTACTACTATAACCACAATAATAAGCCAGATAAAGATACTTACTGTTTAGGGCTTGCTTTCATTAATGTGGGAACAAATAACTGCTCTTTGTTGGTGGATATTTGAGCTGTTAGGGTTTGAATTTCCTTCTGCTAACTAGCAAACCTGTATAATTCCTGAAGAATTTGCTTTGTTTGTGCATCTATGTTTAATGTGCAGCAGCAGGAGAAAACTGTTAATGCAGGCTTTTGCTTTAAGAGATTCTGCTAAAGTTTTGGTGGTTACAACATTCCACAAGGTACTAGGTGCTCTTGGCTATTTGTACCTGAGGAGGAATGAACAAGTGAGATAATGTAGATACCATGATACTGTTTGGCTTTGGCAGCTAATTTCTTGCTAAATCAGAGTCACATTCAGCTCTTAAAGCAGAGCAGCTTTTGAAAAAATGTATCTACCACAGAGAAAAGCCAGTCTTCTTTAAGCATTAGTAATCACTAAAAGTCCAGAAGTATACAGTTCCAGTCTGTGAATAGTAAACTACTGTGCAAGACTTTTTTTTTCAAGACCACATAATGACTAAATTATGTAGCATAAATTGTTGTAATCCTGGTTTTATTCTGAACTGTCCTTCTGGAACTGAATCATTGTCATAATTTTGAAGTTTAGGTACTTAATCGTGGATGTATTTTAATATTTTAAAAGATAAGATGTGAATAAATTTCAGACTTTTTCCTTTCCCAAAGACAAAATGGAAACTGTTCTTAGCCTTGCATTTCTTGTTATCAGAACAGTGTTGCACTGATGGACCTGAAATATTGTTCTCTTGTTCTAGGGAACTGACTCTTTTCTGGAGTAAACTGCAGCAAAGGGTAGAGCCTTCTATTCAAGTGTATCTAGAGAGATGTCGTCAACTTTCTGTGTTAACTAAGACTGTTTATCACATTTTCTTCCTGATTAAAGTAATTAATTCAGAGGTAAGGATACTCCTGAAAGAATATTTTTGGCACTTTCAATGGAACTGTAATTAGGAAAATTTATGAAAACTTCTTTGACATCCTGTCTTTCTGTATGGGATCAGTTTCAGGGCAATCGTGTTTGGTTTTAGGAAAGGCCATAGAAACTTCCTTCTGCAGGTAAATTATAAACTGATTCATTTTGAATCATTAAAACTTTGGTTCCTTTGGAAGAAAAGAGTGGGGTTAAACAGAAAAGCTGGATGCCACAACTGAGATGCAGAAAATACCGAAGGTGAGGTTATAGCCTCTAGGTTTGCCTGTGTCCTCTAAATGTGGTATTTTCTGTAAGCAGGCCCTAACATTCTTTGCCATTATTTTCCATATTTCAAAAATTACAGAGAATGGAGAGGACCAGCTTATGAGGAAAGAAAATGAAGGGTGTATATTAATATATAAGAAAAGGAAAATTACAGGACATTTAGAAAGAAAAGAAGAAACTACACAAAAATCCCCAAAATTACAACTCAAAACCTTTTGAATTGCCACTTATGAATGCAGTTTCTTTTGATAAATGAAATACTTGTCATTTCTGGGCTTAGACCCAATGGCGTATTAAAACCCTGCTCATCTTTCTCAGCTAACCTTGTCATCTAATTTTCTTAGTTCCTTTAGTAGTTGCAACATTTAATATTGATAGCTAAATTGAGCTCTTACAAAGATTTCTGTAATTTGGTGTATTAATTCTAAGCATAAAAATTCTTGTTTTTGATTTTCAGTGTTCTGGTATGGCTGATGGTGGGCTTCTAAATTTAAAGGGTTTTTTTTTCCCCTGAAGGATGTGAAATAAATTGGAATTAGAGAGGGGGAGGAAAATAACTTTCACAGAGTCTTGTGATACTAAGATCGTGCTCCATGCCGTATTGATTTTTCTCCAGTGGGCATTTGATCATTTACTTGTTGGCAGAAATTGGAGACCATGTAGGTAGTAGACTTGTACATTCATAAATTGCTGAACTTTTTTTCTCATGTATGCCACAGCCTCTCTTGTGCATCCCTGTCAGCATAAAGAGCTTGTAAAGTTAATGTAAATGTAAATGGTGTTGCCTTAGGGTATGAATGAGTAAAGACCACATGACCTTTAGAACATTCAAATGATGGAACACTTAACAAAATTTAACTATACTTATTGCTTTCAGTTGGACTGAAGCTGTGTGTTCAGTTGACTTTGAAGTGACATAATTTTGAAAAATAAAAGTAAACCTTTTACCTTAAGTGATCTCCAAATTATAGATCTGTCTGAAGATCACGGTGTTTTTCTTTAACTGCAGCAATTTTTACCATTTGAATTCTACCCAGTGTTAAATTGATGTTTCATAGAAGCTCATCTCAAATACCTGTGGCACATCTGACAGGCTTTATTCCAAGGAAAAGGCTCAATATTGCTCTAATATAAACCGAACACCTCTAACATACAGTCCAGAAGTCCTCAAACTAGACAGAACGTACAATTAATTGGTCTTTTAGTTGTATGTAAACTTAAGTATTTTTTTAGTAGCATGAGGACAAATTATGCAACTTAAGGAACAGCATCTGAAGACAATTCATTCTGTTACTTGAGGTAAAAAGTATTATTGTGAACCCCAGGTGCATTTTTTTCTGACACTTATGATTGAATAATGACATCTTTTATTTAAAGGTATAGAAAGTTAAAGTGACTTATTAAAATTAGTCTTGCTTTACAGATTGATGGTGCTGGACTTGCAACCTGCATTGAACTGTGTGTGAAAGCATTGCGCTTGGAATCCAGTGAAAATGCAGATGTCAAGATATCTATTTGCAAGACTATCTCCTGCTTACTTCCAGATGATTTGGAGGTGAAACGTGCTTGTCAGCTGAGTGAATTTCTTCTGGAACCCACTGTGGATGCGTATTATGCTGTTGAAATGCTATATAATCAGCCTGACCAGAAGTATGATGAAGAGAATCTTCCAATACCAAATTCTTTGCGCTGTGAGCTCCTGCTTGTACTGAAAACTCAGTGGCCTTTTGATCCAGAGTTCTGGGACTGGAAAACTCTAAAGCGACAGTGTCTGGCACTTATGGGAGAGGAGGCATCCATCGTGTCATCCATAGACGAACTGAACGATAGCGAAGTTTATGAGAAGGGCGAGGATGGCCAAGAAGATAGTAAAGAAACTTCTCTGAATGGGCTTGCTGGCATTGATGAGGCTACCAGCCTTCTTAGGGGTATCAGAGATGAAAAGCAGAAAAAGAGAGAAATCAAAAAACTCAGAGAGAGGGGGTTCATATCAACTAGATTTAGGAACTGGCAAGCTTACATGCAGTATTGTGTGTTATGTGACAAGGAATTCCTAGGTCATAGAATAGTTAGACATGCACAGAAACATTATAAAGATGGAATTTACAGTTGTCCTATTTGTGCCCAAAATTTTAATTCTAAAGAAAACTTTGTTCCCCACGTAACTTTGCATGTGAAAAAATCTAGCAAAGAGAGACTGGCTGCTATGAAACCACTGAGGCGACTGGGAAGACCTCCTAAAATAACAACTGCCAATGAGAATCAGAAAACTAATTCTGTATCCAAACAGGAGCAGCGACCCATTAAGAAGAACAGTCTCTATTCGACAGACTTCATTGTGTTTAATGATAACGATGGCTCAGATGATGAAAATGATGACAAAGATAAACCTTATATACCAGAGATAGTGCCAGTTCAAAAGCCACCTCCTGTTAATGAATTCACCTGCCCTGTAACACTTTGTAAAAAAGGCTTTAAATATTTTAAAAATCTAATAGCACACGCAAAGGGCCATAAAGATAATGAAGAAGCTAAACGTTTTCTTGAAATGCAGAGCAAAAAAGTGATTTGCCAGTACTGTAGACGACATTTTGTAAGTGTTACTCACCTGAATGATCATTTACAGATGCACTGTGGCAGCAAACCTTATATCTGCATACAGATGAAATGTAAGGCTGGCTTTAACAGTTACGCGGAGCTGCTGACCCATAGGAGAGAGCATCAAGTCTTCAGAGCTAAGTGTATGTTTCCCAAATGTGGCAGAGTGTTTTCTGAAGCCTATTTACTCTATGATCATGAAGCACAACACTATAATACCTATACCTGCAGAGTCACAGGCTGTGGGAAGGTGTACCGCTCACAGAACGAATTGGAAAAGCATGTTGAGGATCACAACAAGCAGCCTGAAAAAGAAGAGCAGCCTGAAAACCAAACTAATCAGCCTGATCTTAGTCAGCCTTCTAAAGCCAATGAAAGTACTGATGGAGTTGCAGTTAAAGAGGAATTGACGACTCCTCCAGCTGAAAACCGAAGCAGTTTCACTGAAGGAGAAAACGTCTGGAACCAAATCAAAGCAGAACCAGTAGGGAATGAAAGTGTAAATGTGTCGGTGAGTGTACTGCAGCAAAGCAATTCCTTGCCTAATGCTGGTTCAGAGCAGTCTCCTGTGGGTTCAATAAAGACAGAAGAAACAGTTCCAGCAGGCAGCATTAAGCTGTCTATTGTTAACCAGAAGATCCGAGAAAACTTTGTAAAAAGAGGTAAATTGGCAGCTCCTGCCTGTAAAGGAGATACTAGTAAACCTGGAGTCCAGCAGTTGTGCCCATCAGTTGACTCTTGTCTTCCAGTTTTCCAAGAGAGAAAGGAGGAAGGCTGTCTCAGTCAGACTCAGAATATTCAAACTGTTTCTGTTACCTCAGACACATTAAAACCAGAAGCCCTTGAATCAAAAAGCCTAGAAAGACAAGTGAGCATTGTAAATCCATTCAGCATGCAGAATCAGGCAGGGTATCGAAACGGTGTACCCATTTCCAAACTTGAAATTGAAGACAGTATTAAAGCTGCAGCTAATCTATATAACCTGCCTTTAAAAACTTTAGAAAGTATTACACTGATTCCATCACAGCCTAACATAAATAGCTCTTTAGTTCCAGCTGTGTCACCAGCAGCCCCAGTTCAGAAATTTAATTGTCAGGTAGAGGGGTGTACTCGAACATACAATTCATCACAGAGCATTGGCAAACACATGAAGGCAGCACACCCTGATGAATATGCTGCTTTTAAAATGGAGCGCAGAAATAAGAAACCACGGAAATCCAGCAGTCTGCAAAATGTGCCGAACGATGGGAAGATGGTATATCTTACGCCATCACAAGTGGGCAATCCCAATGGTGCTGCTTTTCCTGCACAGAACAAATCAAATTTGAATCCCACCTGTTCCAGTCAAGTGCAGCACGTCTCAAGTACTCTTTTCCCAACCCACCTGGAAAATCTGGCAAATCCTATGTTGCCTGTAGTGGAAAGTGTCATAAATCCAAATTTGTCTACTCGTATTAAAAGTGAGCCCGAGAGTGTTTTGTGTTCGCAAATGGAAAATTTGTCTGCTGCGACCTTACCTTCCCAGTTGGATGATCTGGCAAAAACAGTTATGCCTCTGAATATAGATGGTGGTTCCGATCCTTTTCTTCCTTTGCCTGCGGAAAATGGTCCAATGTCTCTCTTTCCTTCATCAGCAGAGAATCCTCCAAATTCAGTCTTCTCACAACTGGAAAATAACACAAATAGCTTTTCTTTGCAACTAGAAGGAAACACTAGTTCAACCTTCCCAAAAGAGGAAAGTGTTGATCAAATATTTCCCTCACAACTGAGTAATGAAAATAACTTCAGTGAAACTAGCTCTCAGCATCCAGCTTCAGAAAAGGTGAAAAAAGATAGTGGCAGGGGCTCAAATGGGAAAGAAAGGAAGCCAAAACATAACAAGCGGGCAAAGTGGCCGGCAATAATTAGAGATGGCAAATTTATCTGTAGCAGGTGTTTCAGAGTTTTTACTAATCCTAGATCACTTGGTGGTCATTTGTCTAAGAGGTCTTATTGTAAGCCTCTTGAAGGATCAGAAATTTCTCCAGAAGCTCTGCAGGCTAATGGACAATCTTTGCTTGCCAGTATGATTCTTTCTTCAAATTCATTAAACTTGCAGCAACCCCAGGAGTCTGCCTTCAATCCAGAGACATGTTTTAAAGATCCATCATTCCTCCAGTTACTTGCAGCTGAAAATCGTTCCACAATGCAGGCTATGTTTCCACGGGCCAGTGTGACTAACTTTAATACCAGTGGGAATGAGGAAGGTAATCAAATCATAAAACAAGCCTTGGAAACTGCAGGCATCCCGAGTAGCTTTGACAACACAGAAGTACTTCCACGTGTGGTTACAACAAGTTGTGTCTCTGGTACAACTCAGATAAATGCAGCTGTTCTCCCCAACTCAGCCACACCCTCTCTGCTGCAGGCAGTCTGTAACCCCAATACCCTGCTGACAGACCAAAACAGGACCCTCAATGCCAAAATTCCTCCACTAAACGAATGCAAAAGTTTGCCTGTTTTTGCAACAGAGGACTTAATGCTAAAGACCATTGAAAATGGCTTGTGTCCTAGCTCATATTCTAACGCTGTTGCAGCAGCACAAAACTTTGCAGCGAACAGTTCACGAGTTTCAGTTATAAGTAGTCCCAAGAATTCGGGATCAAGCAACTTGAATAAGAAGGGAACCAGCTCTTCAAAGAGGAAAAGAAAAACACCTACACCCCTGCTCGTGCCCAATACATCACAGAAATTAGCAGTAAACAATGCAACAGTAATGGGACTTCTAAACAAAAGCACTGAAGGAAACATGCAGATACAGGGAGAAAGTTTTCAGTCCAACTTGCTGGCAAATTGTGGCTCTCAAGCTGTGGTGGAAAACCTTGCACAGAAACTCAGTAATGTTGACAATCAGTTATTCATGGCCAGTATCAAAGAGAATTTCAAAACAAATCTTGAGGGTCATACAGTTCTGCCCCCTTTAACAGTAAAAACTGAAAATGGAGATTCCCAAATGATGGCTGCAAATTCTTGTGTGCAGGCAAATTCGGAACAGCAGATTTCACAGGACGCTGTTATGCAGAACTTTGAAAAGACTCTGGAAATAATTAAAACTGCTATGAATTCACAGATGCTTGAGGTAAAAACTGAAATTCAGGATACCGTTGCTGCTTCAGGCCAGAACTTGCTAGTAAATAACGCCCAGGCTGCTTCAGTAAGTTCTGCACACAATGTAAAATTATCCACTTCTACACAGTTTGCTGTGCACACAGGGACTGTTACTGCTGCAAAGGGTAGCTCTGCTCAGTCTGAGATATCTCAAAAGGATGATACTCAAATGTCAGAAATTTTGGAAGGCTTACAAAAACTGAAGCTGGAAGATGATTCTCGCATTCCCATCTCTGAGACTGTTTCTCAGTGTCCTCCAGCAGATAAGCTAGCACCAGCAGTCCCTGTTGTATCAATTGAAAATAAACCCCTCATCCAGCTATCTCCAGAGGCAAGTAACATTCAATTTAGTGATAGAGTTAATAAACCTTTTATATGTCAGAATCCCGGCTGCAATTACAGTGCTATGACAAAAGATGCATTATTTAAACACTATGGCAAGATCCATCAGTACACTGCAGAAATGATACTAGAAATAAAGAAACATCAACTGAAGTATGCCCCATTCAAATGTGTTGTAGCTACCTGTCCCAAAACATTCACAAGAAACTCTAATCTCCGAGCACACTGTCAGCTTGTACACCATTTTACAACAGAGGAGATGGTAAAATTAAAAATTAAGAGGCCTTATGGCAGAAGATCTCAAAATGAAACTGTAAACACTGCCCCACAACCTGTTGAAATAAAAACTGTGCAGACACTAGTAATAGAAAACAAATCTGTAGCTCCATTGGTCAAAGAAACTCAGATAAAAGAAGTTGTAGAGCCCGTAAAAGTATTGGAAAAACTTCTACCAGAAAATAATATTCCTGAAAGACTGGAAAAACCTCCCCAGGTGGTTTCTGTTCCACTGGAGCAGCACAATCCAGCACCTTTTGATAGCATGCAGGAACAAGCCAAAGTACGTAAGGTTAGGAAGCACAGGAAGGAGAAAGAGGAGAGGAACAGTAGGAAGCCTGTAACAAAATCTCTGGAGTTTCCCACTAGATACAGCCCGTACAGACCATACCGGTGCGTCCATCAGGGCTGCTTTGCAGCTTTCACAATACAACAAAACCTCATTCTTCATTACCAAGCTGTGCACAAATCAGACCTCCCTGTTTTCTCTGCTGAGGTAGAGGAGGAGAATGAGCAAGGCAAAGAGGAACACGAGGAGGTAGAAACCAAACCTGCTGTCAGAGAGTTCAGGTGTGAGGTGAGTGACTGCTCTCGCATCTTCCAGGAAGTTACCAGCTTGATACAGCATTATATGAGGCTTCATGACATGACCCCAGAGCAAATTGGGAACATGAAGTCAGCCCCAGAGGTGGGAAGGTTTTTTTGTGACCAGTCTCAGTGTAAGTCTTCGTTTACAGCATATCTTAACTATGTTGTGCATCTTGAGACGGATCACAGTGTTGAGATAAAGCCAAACAAAGTAGAAGATGACGGCATGTTCAAGTGTGACTGTGAAGGCTGTGACCGTATTTATGCTACAAGATCTAACCTCTTGAGGCATATTTTTAACAAACATAATGACAGGCATAAAGATCATCTAATAAGACCCAGAAGACTGACACCAGGCCAAGAAAATATTTCAAGCAAAGCAAATCAGGAGAAACCATTGAAATCTAAACAGAGAGGACTCAAAAACAGATCGGGAAAAGAAGGTAACAGGTTGTCAGTGAAAACAAAACGAAAGAAAAACCTGAACCTGAACTTGGAAAACAAAAACTCAAAAGAAATACAGGTTCAGGAAAATAAGGCTTATTCACTGAAACGTGGCAAGTATGTGTATTTAATAAAGGCCAGAAACGAAGCCTTATCGGAATGTACAAGCAGGTTCATAACTCAGTATCCATGTATGATAAAGGGATGTTCATCTGTAGTCACAAGTGAAAGTAACATAATAAGGCACTATAAATGTCACAAACTGTCCAAAGCTTTTACTTCCCAACACAGGAATCTTCTTATTGTATCTAAAAACCACTCTGTCTCCCAAGTAAAGGAATCCTCTTGTGAGCAGGAGGAAACTGATAAAAAAGCTGATGTGAAAGAGCCTGAACTGAGTTTGACAGCGAGCAATAATGATTCAAGCACAACTACCTTACCACAAAAGGAAACTGAAAAAGGTGAGAAAGATGAAGTGGATGAACTGACAGAACTATTCATTACTAAACTAATTAATGAGGATTGTTCAACTGCTGAAAATCAAGCAAAAATCTCTTCCAGTGTAAATAGTGACTTGCAGGAGACCAGCTCCTGCCCCTCAGAGAAGCAAAAATCAAACAGCCTGAAAAGAGCAAATAAAGAAAAAAATGTATCTCAGAGTAAGAGAAAGAGAGCTGAGAAAACAGAGGAAGCGCTGCCCAGTGGCGTGAGTAGCCTGCACAAGGAGGAAGAGACTGCTGTCGCCATTCAAACAGCTGAAGAGCAACCTGCAGCTTTTGACTGGAGCTCATTCAAGCCAATGGGGTTTGAAGTCTCGTTCCTCAAGTTCCTTGAAGAATCTGCTGTGAAGCAGAAGAAAAACTCTGAAAGAGAATACCATAGCAGCGGAACCAAAAAAGGATCCCACTCAAACTCGCGGAGAGCCAGTGAGAAGGCTCCTGTAGCAAGTGATAACATCACTTGGTCGTGTTCTGAAACTGAAACCCTTGTACCATTTGCCAACCCATCACGGCTTCCATGTGGTGATAATGTAAAGATAGTGTTAGACAAGACTCTTAAAGACTGCACTGAGCGTGTGTTGAAGCAGCTTCAGGAAATGAAACCTGTTGTCAGTTTGAGAAAGCTCGAAGGACGTTGGGAGGATAATCCAGAGGTTATAGCTGCAAAAGTAATTGTTCTGGGTACTGGGGAAGGGGAATCGAAATACTGAAAACCTAATGTGTTTAACCATGACCTGTAATAGAATTTATTTTGAATAGGAAGCCATCAAGCATGCTAGTGACTGTGGAGCTCTTTTATTTTGAAGTGATTTAATCTAGCAAAAAACATGACATGAGTCATGTAAATGTCTTATTTGTTTTTATCCCTATGGGACTTGAAGAAAGTAATTGCTTCAGTTTTGTAAATACTTGATCAAGACCTCAACTTTCTATCAGATTGTCCTTTCCATAAACTAAATCTTTGTGAGTTGTCTGTGATTGGTATCTTTCACCAGGTTACTTCTCATGTATAACAGTTTTCTTTATTTGTAGATACATTTTTTTGTATATATTTATTATTGTAAATCATTTGCTGCCACCAGCAGTCTGTAAGTCTAAACTATTAAATGACACATTTATATTCGGAATTTTAATTTGTAACTAAGTGAACAAGTTTTTAAAACTGTCCTTTAATCATTTTAAATTAAGAACTTTTGGACTAAAGCTAGGTAAGTCTGCCATATCCAGTTTATTTTGCATAAAACATTTATTTACAGAAGAAAAGCTGGATAAAATCACATTTCATAGGTTAAACGTTACTGACACACTCTCATTTTTGTAAATTTTAACATCCAGTATCTATGGATGATACTCATATGTAGTTAACACATAAATATAATAGTTTTCTTATAGCTACATTTTTCATTGCTTTTAATTGGTTACAAAGCGTTTATGATTCCATAATAAAAATGGAAATGTGAATAAAAATAGTTTGCTACATTGAAGATTTAAAACAATATTTGGTATTAAAGAATCCATTGTGAATGTGATAGAAAATTAGTAGTGTGGAGCAGTGTATATATTTGAGGTGGTGATTTGTGAAGTAGCCCAGTATTGCCTTAAATAAAAACACATTTCATTTCTTGTTTTATACATGTGATCTTATAAAGGTTATTTTTGTTTCTGTAACTTAGATTGGTGTATAGTTTAATTTTTGTTAAAAAAACAAAACAAAACAAAAAAACTTCAAAAACCGTTTTTGTAAATAGTGGGTTTATAAAACAGATGGGTTTATTTTGATAATACCGGTTTGGTATCTATCTATAAAATACACAAGTCCTTATGCCATACCATTAAAAACTAAATAAACAAGGCACTTTCTGCAAGGGAAGTGAGATGGTGATGTTACAGATAAACTCCGTGGTCATGCTCTGTTGGTGGCATAGGCTCCCTCTGCGCTCCTCTGCCTCTTGCTGACTGTGTGTGGCACCACTCACCACCTCTCTTTTCCACACTGGAACGAGCCTCAGAAGTGGTGCTGCTTGTAGTGCCCGGGATTGGAGCAATTCCTCTGTATGCTGCTAACTGAAATGACAGGTATCCCGTTCGTTGAGTAACCAAAAGTGTGAATGCATTGGTGGGAGCTGTCAGCACCCAGGAATCTTCAGTGTTGGTTTTCATGCGTGATTATGTTTGACTCGGCCAGCTGGATTGTGTGGTACCAAAAACTTTGGATTATTCTTGTTACTGGATGTGGCCTACCTTCAGTCATATAAAACAGTCTTTATCTTGGGTGAGATTGGCTCGATTTTTTTTTTCCTATAAACTTGTCTTGCTGTGTAAAGCTTTTGCATTAAATGGTAGATTTGATTGCGCGTAAGCTATTCACCTGGAATCTCTGACAGTTTTCCTGAATATCAGTGCAGAGGGCACCTTCCTACAACCAAATGAAGTGACTTGTTCCGAGAGTGAGGACTATGTGTGAACAGCGACAGCATTTTGCCTTGGGCACAGCCCTTGGTTTGTTACGTGGTGCTAAATTGCTTGCCTTCACAGAAAGCCCGTGCTTCCATTTGAACAGAGCCTGTGGGCTCCTCACTTTCCATCCCTCCCAAGTGACCAGACTCTTACTATGCCACATTAGTAAATCAAAGGTGCAGTCTGAAAATGATAAAACCAAAACAAACCCTTGCATTTTGACTCTTAAGAGTGATCATTATAATCATTACAAGTACATGGTGCCATTTTCTACCTGCCAGAGGCTGCTGGTCCCCCTGGGTGGAGCTGCTGTTGGATACCAGCCATGGTGACTGTAGAGGGACCTTCTGCAGGGGAGAAGAGGGCAGAGATTCTCTGGAGAGGATCCTCAGAGCTCACCTGGATTTCCATGTTTTCAGCCCTACCTAACCACTTCAGTCACTGTCAACAGACCTCGCAACTGTTAGTCTTTAGAAGAATGTTTGTGTTGTGTAAGTTGAATAGTTTCAACATTCCGGATAATTGATACTGTATCATTTGCAGTTCTTGGACTGAAAATAGCATACAACTATTTAGCTACACAGTGCTATACTAGAATGCTTCTTGAAAAGAGAGAAAAGGGTAAAAAAATCCAATGTCATAAATATCCAGGAAGTAATTTCTGATTTGGATCTGAATTTCTGAGAATAAAATATTTAATACTGTCTCATCCCAACCAATCCAATTAAAGCAGATGCTGTACCCATATAGTTAATACATTCCATGACACACTCCCCTTTAGGTGGTTACTGACAGCCTGTCCAGCAGGTAAGCTAGTATGGGGTCTGTTATTCCCTTTTAAAAAATGAAACAGGAGTGTTTTGAACTTTAAATGGGGTACCAAAAGCAGGGTCTGATTTAAAATGTCACAGACTGCAGAGGGCACTCTGGTTTGTAAAGCCACTTGGAGAAACTCCCAAGGAAATAAATTTGGTGTTTGCATTTAGATGTTTTACCTTGGGTGATACAGAAAACCTCCCACTCCAGCAATCATAGCACACCAGGATCAGCAGCGTCTCTGGCGCCTGAAGCCACACCGCTGCCCTTGGCCCTGCTGGGTGGGTTGGGGCTCTGAGGTGGCCCAGCCAGCTGTACTGGCAGCACTTCAGCCTGTGGGGTGATCCAAAGGTGCTGTCAGCCCCACTCCCCAGTCCTTCTCTGTCTTCTGCCTTTTGTTCTCCTTCCTCTATGTCTCTGCCTTCCAGAATTGTCGCCCATTAACTGTGGAGCATTCAAGCAAAGGTGCGTTCTTTGAACCCCCTTGTTGCCATCGGGAATGTGCAGACTAAAGCAGCAGGTGTTGCTGATGGAGAATCAGCCAAACTGAGGAGTCTGTCTGAATGGAGACCATGGACTGTTTTGTGATCCAAAGACACCTTTAAACTGACAGTCAGCCTCTCTGGTGCTCAACTGTGTTTATAAAGAGATCTGCTATTACCTGAGCCCTAATTCAGTGTAAATAAGAGTAGTGGGTTTGTCCCCACATGTTTCAGGGTGGTCCTTCTCAGCAGGATGGGGGGACGGTGGGTTCTAGAGCATTATGGTGGGACATTTGGCCTATGGATGTGGCATAATAAGTGAGCAATGCCTGTACAAGTAACACTGGAATCAGTTGTTGGTTGGGTCAGGTGAGGGGCAAATAGTTGGCGAATTGTTGCAGTCAGTTTCTGTGCCAAAGAATTAGTTGGTTGGGGCTCCCACCTGTGTGCAGAGGAGAGCAGGGCAGGGACAGGCTATGCTGGAGTTTAGGTCCCTGAGTTGGAGAAGCTCCTGCTCATGCCCTGCTCATCCCTGCCTGGAGCCTTGCTATGGAGATGATGCAATTAAAGGGGTGGGAAATGGGGCCACTGGTACTGGAGAAGGGAGTAGAGGGAAGAAACTATCAGCAAATAGGGGAATATTTTGTCTGTGTCTTTTTTTCAAACCTCTTCTGTCCCAAGACAAGCTTACTTGGATTTTAAAGAAAGTCAGAGTCTGTGTAAGACACAGATCTTTTGATGTTTGCAGGGATGTTTTGAAATACAAATGAGGTAAATATTTTTGTATGAATGTGCATGCAGTGGTTACGTTATTTCTCCATTACAGCAGGGGCTCAGATCAGCTTCTATCAATTGCTTATATCCTTGTGGAACATAGCACTTGAGTTCAGTTTTTTTAAAATGATAGTTTGAGCGACTCAGAAGTTTAGGGACCAAACCAGTAAACTCATTTGAACCAAAAATGTAACAGCAAATGCCTTCAGGGGTGCATGGATGAGTGAAAATTAAACTGAAGAACAAAGGCATTTAAAAGCGGAGAAAGGGAAGGAGCCAGTAAAAGACCAAATGGTTGCCAAGAGCAAGGGTTCAGAAAGCAGATGAATTTGTTTCTGTTCTCAGGTTAAGTGATGCTCATTTCCTTGTCATTAGCAGCCCTGTCAAACACTTAAATTTTGCAGCACATGATGTGAAGGCTACTTGGTGATTTGCTGCGAGTGAGTTTGGTTATGTGGAGTTGGTTCATAATAATTTTGCAGAATATTTCTCATGTAAGGTACTAGCTTTGTCAAAACTGAAGTATCCTCGAAGATTCAAAATGTTGATTTTGGAATTTATTTATTATTTCTTGGCTGTTGGAAGATAAAATTAAAAATAAAACTTTGAATACGCATTCCAAAGAATTAAGAGTTCTTGTTTGATGGGAAAATTTTTGGTCTAAGTGGTAATCTCTGACCAGCCGCAGAGCTTTAGGGGTGCTCTAAAACCCTTCAAGCCCTGGCTTAATATACTTTTTTAATTAGAGAGCATCTAATGCACTAATTTTATCAGAAACCTGTGTTGGCTAAACTGTTTGCTTTCCTTCATTTTCTCTCAAATCTTACTTTAAAAACAATGAATAAACATTTTTTCATTAATGTGCTCTTAAAAATCTGTCCTCAATTATTAAAACCCAGATATTTCAGAAACATTTTCTTTGATTGTGTTGCCCTTGTCTTAATTAAATGATGCATGAGGGTTCAGATGGGCCAAGATAATTTTGGGGTTTGTTCTCAGTTACTTAAACTGTGGCAGTTGCAGTTTCACAGGGTTCGTGGTTTTGCTTTGGGCATTCTTTGCTGGGTTTTGTCCAGGGGCTTTTGTCCAAAAGACTTTCTAACTGCATTTCTGTCATACATTCTGTGTACGTAGAGGTTTAATAGAAAATGTTCTGCCCTGTCTCTGTATAAGCACTGATTCAGCATCAGTCAGGATCTTAAACTAACTGGCCACAAGCTGGCAAGCTGGTATCTGAGGGGCTGCTGTTGCTGCTAAATTCAGCAGCAGCAAATGTCTTTCCGTATTTTATAAAAGTAGGTTTATTTTAGGGAAAAAAACCCAACCCAAACAAATAACAAACCCTGCCTTGAAAGTCACCATCAAAAGTTCATAGCTTGTTCATCAGTCGCTAAGGTTCACTCTGTAACTGTTCCTCATTAAATGTAATGCTTTGTAACCAAAGCCAAGGGGCCAGAGGGGGCCTCTGTGAAAAAAAATAAAATAGTTAACCTGCTTTTGCTACTGCTTCTTTCTCCTTATCCTGGCATGAACAATAAAATCAGTTCAGCATTCAGGCAGCTCCACTTCAGTTGATGGCTTTCTCTAAACAATGCATTTTGATCAGGCTCAGTACCAGATGTATGTCCAAAGGTCTTTCATTCCAGCAACAGAATGAGAACACTACACTGAAGGAAGTTTCTTAAGGCACTACTTTCCATTGCCTTAGAAGCCTAGGTTCAACAGAAGACATATCTTAGCTAATTTCTGTCCCTTTCCTGTTAGCCCCAACAACACACATAATAAAGAGCAGAGGTGTGTAGTGTTTAAGAGATACCTTGAAATTTGAGGGAGTGAACAGTGATTCTTTTTTAACTTTGTTTCTACTGGAGGCTTTTCATATTTTTAGATTTCACATGCTCTTCTGCAGCAGAGAAATCTACTGAAGGAGTAGCATATTTCAGCCTTACTAAAGGGACCATATTCCAGGCTACTTAATACTAGGGACTACTGGTTACTCTTCTGTCATATTATATGGTCTGCATTTCTCTATTCAGATCCTAGGGAACTGGGATCTGCTCACTGAAATGCCACTACCACAGAGCAGAAGACAAGTTTAATGACATGGGAGCTGCTTGGTGCAGGTGACCAAGGAGTTAACGCTATACCCTGGTACATGCTGCTTGCACAAGTTGGAGCAAGTGCCTTTCTTATAGGATGCTTTTTGATGATTAGCACCCTAACAGCTGTAAGGGCTCAAATAATTCCAGAAGGAGGTGCTGCACAAACAGCTAAATAACCAAATCTGTCTCTATCACATGGGCTAAACTAGATGTGTCTACCTCTTCTTGGTTTTTTCTTTTTTTGAGATGTTTTATGGTAGTCCAAGGGAATGGACTTGTGACTATCCAGCTCAGTTCAAGGCACAGAAGTCACTCTATGCCAGCACTTTGCCATTGCCATTTCAGCAGTTACCAGCCCTGATCCGCCCACCTCACAAATCCTGTACACCCCCTTGCTGTTTGTCTTAATCGATCCCAGGTTCTTCCTATCTCTGCATATAAAAAGCCTATTTTTGCTTGTACCAAAGCAATTCTGTGTAATATTCAGTACAAAACTGTTTGAGCCATTGTTTCTGCATGATTTATCATAAGCATCTGTTTATATTAAAGCATGTTTATATTAAAGCTTCATGGAATTCTCAGAACTTCTACATTTCTTGTTTCAACATGAAAAGGTCTCAATGATTCTATGTACAACATACATAATGTAACCGAATTTATCAGTTCAAGTAATGGGGAACTAACAGAAACAGCATTTCCTATGTAACTGTCCAAGGATAGTTCTGCAAAGCACTGATTGGAAAAGCAATTTGTCAAAAACAGCTTGTGCAATGTGAGGGTGGTCTCCAGCCTTCTTTCAACTCAGCAGGGAATGTTTTTCATGTTCATCTTGCATATTCAGAGGCAAAGATGAGCTGTTGTGGAGTTGTCCTGCAGCTGCTGCTCTGTTGTACCTGATGAGTTCTGATTCACAGCAATCGCTTTTTGAGCCTTGCTGTTTCTTCACGTGTCTCTTCAGATAATATTTTATGGAGTATTTGAAAACCAGATAACTCAGTTCACCTAGATTTAATACGATGCACAGGCTTGAAGTTGCCACCAGAAAGTAGAGGAAAATCATCTTCTCAGTAGGTTTGGAAATATAACAGTCTACGGTATTGGGACATGGTTTTATGTCACATTTCACAAGACGTGGTATTTTGAATCCATTGTACAATTTATAAAACAGGACAAGAAAAACTATTTCAACTCCTGTTTTTAAAATGAGACTGATTAGGTAAGTGCACAGCAATCCACCATCTATCATTCCTGGATTTTTGTATAGTTTCTGGTTGTGGTGTTTCTCTCTGTTCTCTCTGTAAGCAACATGAAAGACAACCAAGAGTGAAGGGGTGGAGACCATGATTAATTGCAAAGCCCAAAGTCTGATGTGAGAGACAGGGAAAAAATGGTCAAAGCAGACATTTTCACAACCAGGCTGCTTGATATTGCACTCAAATTCATCATGTTCATGTTTCCAGATGTTTTCTGCAGCAGCAACATAAACCAGTAAGCGGAACATGAACACAACAGCTACCCATATTCTTCCAATTCCTGTTGAGTATTTGTTCACTCCACTCAGCAGATCACGTAAGAACGCCCAGCTCATTTTTCTCTTCAAGGAAGTGCTCTATCAAAGAAACACAAGATCAGAGAGATGTGTTCTCTTGGGTGTAGACAAACAAGACATTCATTCAATGTAAAATATAACCAGTAGCTGAAACAATTTAAAATTATTAAGCATTTAGAAGTAATTTAATATTAAGCATTTAAATAAGAAAAAACAAGCTGTTCTTCTTTCTAATAATTTAATAATTCTGATACATTCTGAGGCTACTGAACAAAATTGATTTGCTGTTTAAATACATTTTGTCAATTAGGCTGAAGTCTGATCATTCTGTTAAGTTGTCCTCTGTGAGAAATGTGCCTGTGCTCCCTGAGGGTCTCCTGACTGTCAGGTAGGGCTTTCTCTGGCAAGTTCAGGCCAACATTACCACTGAATTACTCTCAACTTAGTCCTGTCAGTTATGCAGATACTACTCAAAATCAACTCAGATTTCACTTTCAATTTTATGCATAGGAGCCAAGTGTCCTATACTAAGTTGACTACTAAAATGCAAATTGATTTATTTTTGTCTGTGGTCCAACTTTTGGGTAAACTTGTGCAATATTTTAAATCTTTTCCTGCTTCATTGGATTTTATTTGTTGTATTTATTATCATTACCCCAAAATTTCTGTCTGTGTGTGCGTGTGTTACGGTTTCTTATCTGCACAAGTCTTTCCCTGTCCTAACTCTAGAACACTTCTTTTGGAAGAGCTGCCACTGGCAGTGAGACTCGTCAGAGTCAAAAGAAGACCTGAGGCATCCACCAAAAATATACAATCACCTTTGCACCTGGCCCCATCTCCAGGTCTGACTGGATCTTTGGGGGTATCAAGCTCCTTTGGTCTTTAAAAGTGAAAAGTGGATATATTCCCAGAACACAGAGTGATTGGGAGATGTGAGGTGAGGAGGGAAATATCAGAAGTTTCCAGATATTTGTGTTACATCATTTAATGTCCTCATCCCATCTCCTGTGGCTGCAGTGGCACACACAGATCCCACTGACATTGTTGTAGCTGCAGGTACTGCTGATGTAATGAACAAATTCATCTACTGGAAGTTTGAGTAGTAATCAAGCCACAGCATCACAAAGCCTCATGGAAAAAGTTTCCAGGCATTGGAATGGGCTGCTCAGGGAGGTGGTGGAGTCACCATCCCACAAGGCACTCTAGAAATGACTGGATGGGGCACTTAGTGCCATGGTCTAGTTGATGAGGTGGGCATTGGTCAAAGGCTGGACTTGATCTTGGAGGTCTTTTTTGACCTAAATGACTCTACGATTCTGTAAGGCTCAACACAGATGGAAAGCTCAGTGCTTCTTTTGCTGCCCCTCAGTTGTGCAGCCCTTCACGACCTCTGCCTATGGTTTCTTCTGGGAAGCAAGTTTATTTGGATATTCCTGCTTTGCTACCATTAGAGCTGAGCACTAGCTTGAAGAGCTGCAGGTATTAATATATTCCTGATTTATAGTGCCAAGAATGGTTACCAAGCTACTCCTTTATGCTGCAGATAAAAAAGATAACAGGGAAATACCAGCTTATATTCTTTCAGACACATGCTCCTATGCTTTTAAATATTTTTGGCAGTGTGGTTTCTTTTTCATTAAAGAGCTATTCCTGTCTTCCGCATCTGCAAACAGAGTTCAAGCAGAAGTTTAAATCAAACTTTTGAAGACATGAGCTTCAAGGCTTTAATGCTTTCTACATAAATAACACACAGTCACAACAGTCTCAAAGGAGCTGAACAGCAAACATGAACACTCCACTGTGTAATAAATCACAGGCAAGTAAACAAAGCATTCACTGAGCAAGAGTGAATGTTAGCACGTGCATGTGCATCTTGTGGATGAGCTGTCCTCTGGAGATTTGAAGGAAAACCTCAAGAAGCCTCTCCTAAGGTTTTAAGATGTGCATAAGGACTGTTGGAGGGAATTCTGAGTTTTGTTATTCCATGGAAAACAAGCACGGTTGCAAGGGGCTTTTGCTGATAGCCACCCTAAGTGCACCATGACTTTCTAATGTAACAAGCCTGATGTCACCTATCAATCCATGGTTGGAGTTACACCAGTTCTGAGCCTCCAGGTGAACAGAAATGAAAGATATGCTGTGTCACCAGCAAGGCACAAAAATCAGTGGGAACCAACACTGGTGGAAATCAGGCCATGGTTATACCTAAATATAGACTGAGATACTTACCTCGAGGTCTCTTTTTCCCAAAGCTGAGCTGCTACTTCCCTAACTGAGCACCAAGAGGGATTAGAAAAGAACAACTTTACACTTTCTTTGCCAATCCCACATTGAGAACAATATAAAGGAGAATAAGAAGTCCTGACCAAAGAAAACAGAGACCAAGAATTTGACTAAAATCAACAGATCCCGAGTAATGGGCAAATTCTAACCAGACAGAAGACTGGATGGATGAAATTCCTGCAAAGCTAATTTGAAAGAGAGCAACACATTCTGCTACCTAGATGTTTAGTAATGAGGCATCAGGGATTCCACAGAACTGAAGGTGGTTCCTGTTCTGTGTGCTCTGTTGAAGAGAAGCTGAAATTTATTGAAGGACGGCAGGGCAAGTCTTGTGGCCCACAGTGCTTCTGCAGCCAGAGGTCTGCAGAACTTTGGTTATATTTTTTCCAGCTGCAGCCTTTACGTGATAATTAGAAATGGCTCTAAAGAACAACCTTCAGCTTCAAATCTAAAGGGCCACAGAGCCTGTTTTATAGTATTGTTTGGGTTTTAACTAGCACAGCTCCCCTGCAAATGTGCTTTGGAAAGGTTATGTTTGCTTTATGACCACTGTTGCTATAGATGTGGATGTTAACTGATGCTTTTGCATCCTTTGAAAATACAATTAATTCACTGAAGCATTGCAAAGAACATATGGAATGGAAAAAGAAAAATGGACTTCAAAGGCAAGGAGTTACTCAACAGGTAAACAAGAGAAAATTGAATTTATGGGACAGCACAGGCACAAGACCGATGAGTCAAGTTAGCTCAGGCTAGAGAAGACAAATACATTAAGTTGACTGTATGAAATTCAGAGCAAGGTGAGGATTCAGGCAACAAAAAGAGAAATCATCTAGTGAGTACATAGCTGGGCAGTAGGAAAAATATGGCAGTGGTGTGAGGTTTTGTAACAGCTCAAGAAGTGGCAGTACACATGACAGCAGATGCTGAGTAGTGTCAGGGCATGATGCTTTAGCAATGTTATATTCTGGCTAATCTAGGGACAAGAGAGGAAAAGTGTGATCCAAATCCTTGTAGCCAAGGAGAGATTTCAGGTTTAGAATCTGGAGAAGGTTCATTCTGTGCAGAAAGAAAAAAAATGAGTCAAGGGAAGCTAGCTTAAGAAATTGAGTAGATTGTGGGAAATGTAGATGACATCAGTTTGTGTCAGGGTAATGTCCAATGCTGAAGCTAAAAATGAAATGACTCAAAGTTTTGAAAAAGTTACAAAAGCATTAAAGGGGGATCTCTTTGGCACTGTGACATAAAGGCCACAAAAGAGACTTGGCCTCTACTGAAAATTACCAAGGAGGCATTAGAGAGTCTTAAACAGTAGTAGATGGATTATTTGCACTAAGTACTCAAGGAAACATTAAATGGAGCAAGAAGTGAAAAGCAGAGATTTGTGGTTAGATTTACTTCAATCCTCTGCTCAATACACACGTGCACACCCCAGTTTGAACAAAAGCTGAAGATCAGAAATATGTTGATTTGTTTTTCTCATTTCTAGCTGAAGTACAAGTGATAAGCATGAAAACAAGATCTGCCAGTCAGGAAAAGGAGCAAGTAATCTCTCTTCCTCATCACATACATCCTTTATTCCCTATATGGGATTTAAACACCCCCACCAACATACACATACACTTTGTCCTGCTCATGAGAGGTACAAATGACTAGAAGAGACTTCCCGCCCCATTTCCCTCACATGTATCAGTGATGTGATTTTCCCTCTTGGGGTTGGGCACGTGTTCTGCTGAGCAAACAGAGTAACCTGAATGCACCATTAACTTTTGAGTGTGCTGAATGTACTTTATTGAGTTAAGTGTTCGAATAATGCTATTGTTGTTGAATATATTCATCAAATATTCATTTCTGTCATTCACTGAGGCCTACAGGAGGTTGGCTAATGTGCATTGAGTAATGCGTCCATTGAAAAGCAAAGTGCTCAAATTTCAATCAGCTCTGCTAATTTAATTACTTTAAAAGCAGAAAAGATATTTTTGTGTGGAGGAAAATAGCAGGCAGAAGGCAGTGATGGGGAAGTAAGAAAACGCAAGAGCAAACTGAATAACTGGAGAGGAAGTGGGGAAGCATCCTAAGTGTTAGAGGCACAAAGGGCAGGCAACTTGGAGCTCAAAGAGACAGCAAATTACAGGAAAGAGCCACAGTATTTTGGGAGATGGAACAGTGAGAAACAAGAGAAAGAACACGAGCCTCTGAACAGTGGATCTATCAATTCTGTACAAGCAAGCTAAATTATCCTCACAATTTGAGAGATGGAAGAGCTCCTTTTTCCGATCTAAACATTGCTGGGGAGTATTTGAGTATTTCCTGCACCTACAACTGAGCCTTTTTTTTTTTTTTTTTTAACAACAGGAAGAAAGAGAACCATAAATAGTGGCAAAAAATGATAAAGAAGAGAGCAGAAGTAGAAATCACAGAGGATCCAGGACCATAAAAAAGCAGAGCTGGTAACAATCTTTAGAGTCCATTCTCTCCTTTTTTTTACACTTTAATCAAAACATGACAGTACTTGTTTGTTTTTTTCCAAACAACAAGGATCCTCCCAGTGTTACAAGGAGAAGAAAAAACAAGTAATGGCACAATGGTTTCCAAAAACAACCAAACAAATAATAAGCTTAACTTCAGGTGTTCATTTAGTAACTGCATTTTGCCCTTATCTTTTCTGTTTGTTGATATAAGGTGTGCATCCATTTTATGATTGCTGAGTCCGTTTCACGGACTGCCTACTGCTTCCTTACTGACTACCAGAGGTGTGAGATCCACAGGCTGAGAAACACTGATTTGCTTTGTTCTCTGGCCCTAAAAAAGGCTTAGTTGTGCAGAAACTGTTCCTGCCAGTTCAGTCTATTCTTAAGTTGATGGAAGCTCCACTAGTCCCCTCAGCATGCTGCATCTATTCCAGTGCTCTGCTAGAGAAGAGGAGGGATCAGGAAACCTCCTGGGAACACCAAGGAACAGTATCACTTGATTCAAAGTCACATTACCAAGCTGCACACTCACCAGCTGTTCAAACTGTTGCACATCTGTAGTAGGAGCTGAAAAACTCTTGCTACAAGTCACTAACCTTGTAATGACTTTGCTTCTGGTTCAGTGGTGAGAGTGCCACGGTGATGTCCAGATTCTTATGACAGAGTCAGCGAGAGAAAACAGAGGACATAAAAATTAATTTTGCCTTCTTCAGACAGCTCACCTCTTTTTATAAAATAAGTAAAGCTATAACATTAATGTAGTATTGACACTCATTTTTTCAGGCTCATCAAAAACAAGCCAGGTAGAGCCTGACAATCCATGGGCAAACAGGGCCCTCCTGGGTCTGTGTCCTGGCCAAGTTCTTCACTTCTGCCATGACCACTGCTAGTCGTTGGTAGTGCAGCAAAGTCCATGGTCCCAAGACTGATGTGAGCCAAACCTTTCTCACCTATTTCAGCCTTCAGATGCTTCCAGTGGAAGGGGAGGCCCCCAAATGGCAGAGCTGCCATTGCATACTGGCAATAGCTTGCTCTTCTTTCATATGCAGACGAAAAATAGCCACTGTAGATGCTTTGTAAGGAAATTAATTTATATGAACCCTTCATTAACATGTAATGGGAAAGGGCATCCTCTCCCACAAATATTGTCAAGCTATACAGAAATATGTGCTGTCAAGGGGCAGATGTGGTTTATCCAGCATCACTCAGCACATCAGAGGCAGAGCTAAGAAAAGAACCGTGGTCCCTCATAGCCCAGTCCCTTGCTTTCACCTGCTTTAGCTTGCCAATTCTAACCTCTCGCTGTTCTATGCCTACTATTAACTCCATGGAGCAAGAAATAAGCCCTTTGGTCCATTGGGAGATAAACCTCTAACTACTGTGATATTAAAAGCAGAAATAAATAGGGCTTAAAATAGACATGTGGTATGTAAAGCCATTAGCCTAGATACTTACTTGTCAACCAGCTACAGGAAGGAAAAGGAAACACTAGATGGAAGAGGGCTCAGCTGGTCATTTAGCACAATACTGGGGCTGGTTGATTTGGCTTTACATCTGACTTTCACATGGGTTTCCACAGTGGCTCCTGACAAATCTCCTTTCTTTCTCTGCTTCAGGATCTTAGTTGCCAGCCATTCACTTCCCTGAAAATACAACTTCTAAACTATGGCAAAATCCCATCTTGTTTTGTATTTAGGGAAACCACAAACACCACTTCAAAAACCAGCAGCTGCTGAGTGTGATGCTTTGCCAGCTGCTTATTGCTGTGGTCTCTTCTCCACAGCAATGAATGGGTTTTGAGATGGCAGAAACAGTTCAGTCTTTCCTTTGTTACTTGGTAAATGATGTGTTTTTAAAAGATTAAGCACAGAAGTAGCCAAAATTACCTAATTCTTTTAAAGTCATGATATCCATATCTCACCTACACGACTACAACTGCATTTCTCATCACCTTTGTGCCAAACAGGTAACCCATCTCTACGATGCTCTCCTGATGTAAACAAAAATCTCCCTATGCAGCAAATTATCTTCAACATTAATAAATATTATTGCTCCATTCAGGCTACTGTTACTATTGTCACACTTAGTCAATTTGTAAAATAAAAAAAGAATTGACAAAGTCAAAAGATTTCCATTTGGACAAGCAATTGTCACTTGCCACATCACAAATATTTTAACTCTGTAATGTTATGAAGTACTGCAGAAGTGCCACAAAAAGAGGATTGTGTCCCTGGTTTATGTTGGCTGATGAGGCTACTATCAAGCCCATTTAATATTTGAAAATCAACTTGTCATTCAGTGAAACTGTATTTTATAATAAGAAAACCTAACTTACCTGTGTCTCAGTGAATGATTACAGCTGGATCCCAGCTCTCTAGTGGAATTAACAACCAACAGTTCATTTCTGAGAAAGGAAGTTACTGCTTTATGCCTGGGAAATGGGAACTACTCATCTCCTAGGTAATACAAACTAAATGAGTGCAACCTGATCATCTCTGCTAGCACACAGTTCAAACAAGAACCATAAATCATCTTGTATCATCAGAAAGGTATGAGGAAACTGTGGCATTTATTTGAAGTTGTAGGATTTATCTGCATCTTCTGAGCGCTCAGTGGCACCAGCTCAGATGCTGCACTCTGTGATCTCACAGTAGCCCAGTAGCACAGCCTGAAGACATGTGTGCTGTGAGCCTTAACTCACACCCTGTTTGCTCTTTGACATTTTACATCAGATTTGCATTTTGTGTTCTCCTGGGCAAGTCAGCTGTCCACAAAACACATATATTCTTTTAGGCACACATGACTCCTAACAATACATCACATAAATGCTGAGAAAAGCCTTTCTCTTAGAATTTTAAAATACGGTGGTTTTCCCAAGAAAGTGAAGCCTGGGTTTTGTGATTGAAATGTATTTTGTTTATGGTACATGCTAATCAGTTCCCACATTGGCCTAGGCACCTGAACCACTCCCCACCAGGAAATCTAGAACTTTACTTTCAATAATTAAGCAATGCAGTAAGTGTTTATGCCCTACCTCATGCATCTCGTATCAGGGCTCTGGTGGCCATTTTTACCTGGGATGTGGCCATTCTGCTGAGTAACATTACAGAATAAGCAGAAAGACTGAACTGCTTGCCTCTTAAATGAATTCTTCACACTATAATTTAATTAGCTCAAACTTACTGTGGCTTTTATCTGGGAATTACATGTGAAGGTTTGGTAGTTTTACAGAGAGGAAACTATCACATAGCCTTACATATGTACCTGAAACTGCACCTTGGTACAGTCCCCAGAGAAGCCGATGCCTTCGGAAGGTGACTAAAGGTGCCAGAGCTTGGAGCCGGACTGCAGGTAATGCAAAGCTTCCCAGGTATCTGCTGGCACCTCATCACAGCAGAGAGCAGGCAGTCTAGGAAGTTTCTG
The DNA here is from genome assembly GCA_008694505.1 of Cyanoderma ruficeps. Classification (NCBI taxonomy): domain Eukaryota; kingdom Metazoa; phylum Chordata; class Aves; order Passeriformes; family Timaliidae; genus Cyanoderma; species Cyanoderma ruficeps. Next base: position 2,892,925 of record VZDJ01000141.1, read on the forward strand.
GGGTGTGTCCTGACACAGCTGGTAAGGGAGCCTGCCATGGGCAGTGCTCTGCTGGACCTGCTCTTTGCAGACAGAGAAGGGCTGCTGGGAGGTGTGGTGGTCGGTGGCCATCTTGGGCACAGCAACCACAAAATAATTTCGGGTCCTTGGTGAAGTAAGGAAGGGGGATCAGCAGAGCCTCTACCTTGGGCTTCCAGAGCATGGACTTAGGTCTGTTCAGGGCACTAGTTCACAGAGTCCCTTGGGAAACAGCCCTTAAAAACAAAGGCTGGACATACTTTAAGAAGGAAATCTTAAAGGTAAAGGAGCAGGCCATTGCCATGTGTTGGAAGATGAGATGGTGTGGAAGAAAACCAGCCTGACTGAATAGGGAGCTTTTACTAAAACTCAGAGGAAAAAAGAGTTTATGGCCTTTGGAAGAAGGGGCAGGCAACTCAGAAAGTGCACAAAGATGTCATTAGGTCATGAAGAGAGAAAATAAGAAAGGCAAAAGCTCAGCTAGAACTTGATCTCGCCACTGTTGTGAAAGATAATAATAAAAAGTGGTTTTATAAATACATTGACAACATAAAAAGGGCCAAGGAAAATATCCATCTCTTACTGGTTGCAGAGGGGAAGATTGTAAACAAAGATGAGGAGAAGGCTGTAGTACTTGACGCCTTCTTTGGTTCAGTCTTCACCAGAAAGACCAGTGATCCTCAGGGCAACCAGCCCCCTGAACTAGTAGTCAGGGACAGGGAGCAGAGTAGACCCCCTGCACTCCAAGAGGAAGTAGTTTGTGGACTGCTGAGTCATTTGGACCCTCACAAGTCTGTGGGACCAGATGGAATTCATCTAAGGGTAGCGAGGGAGCTGAAAGCTTGCCAAGCTTTTTTATCATAAGCAAGCCATTTATCATAAGCCCTGACTAACTAGGGAGGTCCCAGTGGGATGGAGGTTGGTCAACATGACACTCATCTACAAGAAGGGTTGGAAGGGGGATCCAGGAAACTACAGGCCAGTCAGCTTGATCTCAGTGCTGGAGAAGGTCATGGCACAGAACATCTTGGGTGCCATCCTGGAGCATGTACAGGACAACCAGGGGATCAGACCCAGCCAGCCTGGGGGTAAGGAAGACAGGTCCTACCTGACCAACCTCATCTCCTTTTATGACCAGGTGACCCACTCTGTGGATGAGGGAAAGGCTCTGGATGTTATCTACCTTCAGCAAAGCCTTTGACACCATTTCCCAGGGCACTCTCCTGGAAAAGCTGGTAGCCCACGGCTTGGGCAGGCACACTCCTCTCTGGGTTTAAAACTGGCTGAGTGGCCAGTTCCAGAGAATGGTGATGAACGGGGCTGCATCTATTTGGCATCCAGTCACTAACAGTGTCCCACAGGGATCAGTATCAGGGCCAGCCCTGTTTAACATCTTCATTAATGATTGGAACAAGGGGATAGAATGCACCCTCAGAAAGGTTGCAGATGACACTAAGTTGAGTGGGAGTGTTGAGGCCCTCTACTTGATGGCAGGAAGGATCAGCAGAGGGATCTGGACAAGCTGGGTCAAGGGGCTGAGGCCAATTTTATAAAGTTCAATAAGCAACACTTCCATGCCTGGAAGTGTTAAAGAAATGACTGGATATGGCACTTAGTGCTATGGTTTAATTGGCATGGCAGTGCTCAGTCAAACATTGGATTCACAAATCACAGAAACCAGAAGGGGCCACAAGGATCATCAAGTCCAACTCTGAAGTGAATGGTACATACAGAGATTGAAGCCACAACTTCAGTGTTATCAGCACCATGCTCTAACCAGCTGAGCTCATCTCAGGGTCAATGATCTGGAGGTCTTTTCTAACCTTAATGGTTCTATTATTCTATGTGGTGGTATTTATATATTAAATGACAACTGTAAGGTACAGAAAATCTGAAGAGTTCCAGAATGCTGTGTGTCAGAGTCCCTTACAACAAAGTTTGATCTATTGAAACTGTGAAATTTCGACTTTCTGTAGTCTTCTTAGGAGCTGTGTTCCCTGCCTGAGATTAGAAAGGGTGTCTACATTAGAAAGGATTTTAAGTTCTCACACCTTAAACTGATTGGGAGTCCTGGTGTCAGAGGCAGAGGTTAGTCCTGGTCTGTGCCTCCACTTCCAACTGCCTTCCCAACTGCATTGCCCTGCTTACATTAGACTGTCTTGCCCATCCAACTGAAAAATAAACTTCATTCTTTTTTCTTCCCTGGCAATGGACCAGGAAACAAAAAACTGGCATACTCCAAGGCTGAGCAATTATGACATTGCATGCAAAGAAGTCCAGAGCAATTACAAGTGAAAAGCGGTCTCGCCTTGCCCTTCCTTTTTTGAAATGCAGTCTTAGCTCAAATTTGTCATTAAACCCCACTGTAAAGTATCTGGCTATTTGTTGTTGTAGCAAGAAAATTCAGGGCTGCACATGATTCTCTGCTCTTCCTTTGTAGTAGAAACTACCTTTTTCTTTCTAGAGGGGATGCTTTGAGTTTTGATATTCTGTTCCCAGTCAGAACCAATTTACCCACTCAAAAATGAAAGTAGAACCAAACTAAGTGCCTTTTCCCTTCCATACTGAATTCAGTTAAAAAAGATATACAAGCTTGAACAGTGTTTGAAGAATAACAATTGCTTTAATCTTTGCTGGAAAGCACGGCTGGGTGATTTGTTTTGTCTCACACAGACTCAGCTGGCTAACAAGTATTATACAAGACATACACATATTGTTATGAAACACAGAAGAGTCCCACTAAGAGATTTTTTGTTTTAAAATGCATATTGCTTTAAAACTGTTCTGGATTGTCAGTGGTAGGATTCCAAACAGTGCGCGCTGCTCTCTGAAAACAGCTTTCTTTCAATGGGAATAATACAAAAGAGCAAAAGCTGCTGAAAATCAGCATAAGGACTCTTGAGACTGACAAGAGCAGAGCAACAACCACACAGAAAACCCTGAAAACCCTCAATGTCACCCCTGTCTAGCTGGTCTGTTTGTTTCTTATACGTTTATGTCCTTAATATGGCCATAGTATTTCACATGCCTCAGTGCAACAATGGTTACTCTCACCATTAGCTTTGAGCAAGGAGGGGAAAAAGTACCTCTAATTACTAATTTTTGCTTTCCCTTCTCCCCCAGATTTGTTCAGCACAAAACAAACAAAAAATCCCCAGCTGTCAACTCTAATCAAAAAATTGTGAAACTCATGGTGTCTAAAACATTTTAAAATAATTTTAAAATGTGAATTTCACATTCACATATCAAAACTCTAACAAACACGTGACGGTAGTTGCCCCTCTCACTACAAGTCATACCAGTGCTGAAATCCCAGTGCAGATGCAAAAAGAATTTTTTTTTGCTCACATCTCTGTAACTGTGTCTCTAAATCAAGGATAAGCTTATCAGTAGCTTGAGGCACCCTATCTTTATTCTGAAGACAATGTGAAGCTCTGTTCTTGTGCAGTACTTGAAATAAGCAGGAGCTGTGAGGTCAATCAGCCAAGGCAGGAGCACGGTGCTGCTCCGGACCGCTCCCGCCCGGCTGTCGCATGCTAACCATGTCTGCGGGGCACGGCACCGGCTCTGCTCCCTACAGAGCCTCCTCTGCAGCTCAAATGATAAGGGCATGGGAGTCTCAAGAAAAGCAGAGATTGCCACTAGCTTGTGAATGGCTGTGGCACAAAGCACAATACTGAATGCAGAATCCCAAAGGAATTCAGTTGAAAGGAAAATAAATCTCAGCAACAGCCTCAGGTTTAGAAAAGGAAGGGGGTTTTATGTGATTTCTTTTCAGGAGAGATACTCAGATACTAAGAGGATGGGTGACTCAGAAATACCACAGATGTTTACTATTCTACACTTTATAGAGTCTCTCCTATAAAATATGCCAAACAACTTCATAAACCTTAATGGATTGAATGTTTCAACATCCTGTTGGGTCAGATGATAGCAACATAATATTCACATTAAAGATAAAATACAACATTTTCCCACAGTCATAAAGCAAAACTAGAAACAGTAAGCAGTCCAAGCTTTTCATCACTGCCCAGTTAATCTGGTTAGCTGGCACATGCTTAACACATGCCAAGGTACCAGCATTCACATCAAAGCCTAAGCCTACTTCTACATCCCTCTCTGCTTCTCTTCTTACACACAAAGCCATATCCCGCAGCTCTTCCTATGGAGAATATTTTCTCTTCAGCCAGTGGTGTTCTTTGTACAGTGTAGGATCTTCCCCTGTCAATGACTCCTGGGACTTACCTGTCCTTTATAAGAAAGATCTGAAGTGCTAGAGAACTAGCAGCAGCCTAACAATCCTTGCCACCAATATATTGCACGTGTGTTCTGGCATAAACCCATCCTACCATAATCTGGAAAAAACTATCATGACCCTGGCTGACTTTGAATCAGAGGTTTTATCTGCATGGGCCGTGTAACTGCTGGGAAGGGGTGCATGGGCCAAGAAGTGAGTGCACTTTCTCCCTGATGATGTTAATTCTTTTGGCTTCCAAAATGTGGGGGGAAAACTGCTCGGGAGCTGTACGCAGAACATCTCCTATATTACAGTAAAAAATCCCCTTTTGCCTCAAGAAAACCAAGCTACTTTCCCAAAAAACATCTCTAGCAAAAAAACTGGCATTGGCTTCTTTCAATTAGACAAACATGAAAACAAACAAAAGCAGCTTCACTAGATTTTCTACTCAATAGTTTCCAAACAAAATCAGCTGCATGGCATATGCCACCAAAACAATAGCTACCAGATTAGCAGATGGTATGTTGTGAATTAATTGTTGACACAAACCCCAGACATAGCACTCAATCCTCTCTTGACACCTAAACTTATTTCCCTACTCTTTTTCTCATCTCATTATATTTGCTCACAACAAGAAAAAAAAATCTAGGTACTCCATCTGGATTTAGATATGGAAAGTTAACCTGCAATTTATTACTACTCTGCCATCTTAAAAAAAAAAAAAGAAAAAAGAAAAGGGGCCAGTTCGATTACTGCAGAAGAAAAACATGGAACAGGAAGCTGTGTGAGCCTGGATACCTCTGCATTTCACAGAATCATTAAGGTTGGAAATGACTTCTAAGATTATCAAGTCCCACTGTACACCTAGGGTCACTGTTTTCACCACTAAACCACATCCACAACTGCCACATCCATATGTTTTTTGAGCCATTCCCGAACAGCTTGTTCCAATCCCAGACTACCTTTTCAGTGAAGAATTTTTTCCCAATGTCCAATCTAAACCTCCCTGGTGCAACATGAGACCATTTCCTCTTTGTGTTGTCAGTTGTTACTTAGGAGAATAGCTCAACCCTCACCTCACTACAACCTCCTTTCAGATAGTTGTACAGGACAATAAGGTCTCCCCTGAGCCACCTCTTCTCCAGGCTGAAAAACCCCAGCTCCCTCAGTGTCTCCTCGTGGGACTTGTGCTCCAGACCCTTCAGTAGCTTTTTTGCCCTTCTCTGGACACGCTCCAGCACCTCAGTGTCTTTCTCATAGTGAGGGACCCAGAACTGGACGCAGGACTCGAGGTGTGGCCTCGCCAGTGTTGAGTACAGGGGAACAATCCCTGCCCTGGTCCTGCTGGGCACACTATTGCTGATCCAAGCCTGGATGCCACTGGCTTTCAGAGCCACTTGGGCACACTGCCAGCTTGTGTTCAGCCACTGTTGGCCAAGACTTGTGTTTGTTCCCTTCTGCCTCCCTGGCTACAATAACCAGACACTCTGCCAGAGTCCTCTCACTCACCCTCCAGGTACAGAAAAGTGTGAGCCAGGGCCGGTGAGTCCAGAGCTACATGTGCTAATCCAGAAGCTCGCTGCTACTAAAACTGTAGTACTATCCATCACATCTCAGTTCTGACTGCCAGTTACCTAAGGGAGCACTGATCTGTGTCCCTCCCTACCCTCCAGGTAATGTTTTTTACAAAATTCCAAATTTCTTCCCTGCTTTATAATGTGGGTGAAGCTGCTCGGTGGCATTGAAGTCAGCGAAGGTAAAAGGGAAGCACAAGCAGCCAGAGGCAACCACACATGCTTTGTTTCCTCTGGACTTCAAACAACTTTATTAATTTTATTGTTTACAAATAAAAGGAAACAAAACACCACCACAAAGAAGGCTCCAGGAATTTCCAGATGCCCAAAATCTTGGGTTTGGATCTACACAACAGAAATCAGACACTTAAATTGTAGCATATTTTTCTGCTCAGCCAACTGTACTCCTAGAGACCTTCCCCACATGAATCACCCCTTCCTCATTCCAGCACTTGGGATCAAGCAAACAGTTCTGGACTCCTCAGTCCAACAGACAAGTGGAGCTCCTAGAGCAGGTCCAGTAGAAGGAAACAAATATGATTAAGGGACTTCAGCATATCTCTTACAAAGAGAGGCTGAGGGAGCAGGGCCTGTTCAGCCTTGAGACGAGACAACGAAAAGGGGGCCTCAGCAGTGTCCATCAGTATCTGAAGGGAGGCGGCTGAGAGGGTGAAGCCAGGACTGGCTGTGACCATGCCCAGGTGCCAGGAGCAGGCCCAGTGGTGAAGGGCCCGCCTGAGTGAGCCAGCTCCTCCCCTCATCTCCCACTTATTATTTTTGAATGCTGCATTCTCTTCTGTGCCCTTCACTTTAAAAAGCACATTGAGGTGCTGGAGTGTGGCCAGTAAATGGCAAGAAAGGTCTAGAAAACATGTCTTATAAGGAACAGCTGATGGACCTGGGGTTGTATATTCTCAAGAGGAGCCTGAGGAGGCCTGTATCCCTCTCCACAACTCCCTGGAAGGTGGTTTTGGGGGCCGGTCTCTTCTGCCGTGGCTGCAGTGACTGGACCAGGGGGAGTGGCCTTGAACTGAGAGAGGGGACGTTCAGACAGACATTTAAAATATACTTTTCACTGTTAGGGTGGTCAGGTGTCGGAATATTTCCCAGGGAAGTGGTGGAGTCACCACCCCTGCAGGTGTTCAAGAGGCGTCTGGATCTAGCGCTGGGTGATTTAGTGGTTATGGGCTATAGTGGTAGTGTCGGGTGGACGGTTGCACTAGATTATCTTAAAGGTCTCTCCCAGCCTTGATGGCTCTATGACTTGCACAGACATCGCGACAGCCCGAACCGAGGACAACCTGCCCCGACGGCGCTCCCGCCGCCGCCACACAGATGGGGGGAGGGGCGGGGCACGCTCGCCTCCCGGCCCGCGCCGCCGGCCTCCGCCCGCCAGGGGGCGCCAGCGCGCAGGCGCAGCCCCGCCCCGCGGGGAGGTGCCGCTGGCTGGGGGCGGTGAGTAGCGCGGGGGGGGAGGGAAGCGGGGGGCCGCGCGTGGTTTTAGTGTCCCCGCCATCGCCCCGTTCCGTGAGGCGATATTCCGGTAGTCCCTCGTGTCCAGGAGTCCCCCGTGTCCCGGGAGTTCCCGCTGGACTTTTCCAAATTGGGGCCAGACTGGCCCTTCGTCCCCGTGGCGGCGCCAGGAGCCCCTCGCCACCCGGGATGGGGTTGTGCGACTGTCCTTGCGCTGCCCTTCTCTTCCCAGGGCATCCCCAGCACCGTGTCTCCTCTGCCTCTCGGTAATCAGGGGTAGCCAAGGGCGTGTTTTTCCACCTTTGCTCAGGTGCCCATAGAATGGTTTGGGTTGAAAAGGACTTTAAACATCATCTCGTTCCAACGCCCCTTCCACAAGACACCTTCTACAAGACCAGGTTGCTCCTAAGTCCCATCCAGCCTGGCCTTGAACACTTCCACTGATGGGGCACCCACAGCTTCTATGGGAAGCCTGTGCCAATGCCTCACCACCCCCAGAATAAAGAATTTCTTGTGTATTCTATGTAGCTTAAATTTCCCCTCTTTCAATTTGAACCCAAGGCATTTGCGATGTGCCCAGTGTGTGTGGAAAACATGCTGGGCCTGGTGGGGTGGGTGGCTAAAGTGACTGCACTACAGTGGTGCTAGGGCTGTCCTTCCTGTAGAAGTTTAAATTTATTTTTTTTTCCCCTAGGATTGGCTTTTTAGCCAGTCATCTGAAGACTTGATGCCATTTGGTCCACAGGTAGGTAAAGCATTAGCCAAAGGCAAGTGAAAAGCCATAAGCCCATTATCAGGAGATTTAGATTTGCTGTATGAAGATGTGAATCTCCAAAAGTTAATTTTAGGTTGCACAAAATTAACAAGATTGAAAATCAGTGTGCTTAAGCTGGGAATGTTAGGTGACACCAGAGGTGGTAAGTGATATTTACACCAGCAAAAATTGATGCTCTAAGACAAACTGAGTGTGAATTTGCATTCAGTGAATGCAGCTTTCCCAGGTTTTTTTACAGAAATTACACCTGTTTTTCATTCTACTTCTAGGAAGTATTCAACATTAGGTAACATGTCTTCTGCCAAAACTCCAAATGAAAATGAAACACCCAAAGAGAGAAAACCAGGACTGAGGAGTGTTCAGACAACTATGCTTTTCCGAGCTGTGAACCCAGAGCTTTTCATTAAACCTGTAAGAGTCGTTCTGAGAGAAACTAAATATGTTTCAAGAGATACAGTTGCTTTAAAGTCATCATTACAATTCTCTGTGTTATATAACCATCTTTTGTTATGCAATCCACTCAGAAGTGTAACTAAAAATATTTTTACTTTTTTCCACTCTTAGTTGTTGAGAGTGCAGAACACTACACTGTTTATTGCAGCTTTTATTTCACTGTTACATTGTCTAATTCTTTTGTACCTAGCCAAGTTGCTTTCAGAAAGACTGTTTAGAAAGCTCAAGGCTTTTCAATATTTTGGATTTTCCTTTTTCTTGCTTTTATAATTAAGTTGATGCTACTCAGGTTTTATTTGCATTTGCAGAACCCAGCAGTGATTGAAATTTTGCACATATGATAAATATCGATTTAATATAATAAAAGTAGATTTTGTGATAAGAGTACAAAATGTGGTTTCGAGGATTGTGATGAAGCAGGACCAGAGTGCATTCTGTTAAAAGTTTGTAGTAGAGACCTTCAGTAATTGGGTTTGTCTGGTTCATTCATGCTGAATCAGCATTTCCAACCAGCAAAATACAGAGTACTGGGAAATGTGCTGTTCTGTCTCCAGCAAGAATCTTCTTTTTCAAAGGGAATCCTTTTGCTGTCAAAAATCCAGTCTGCAAGAAGGTGGTGATGATTTTTGCAGGTGTCACAGTAGTTTACTGCTCAGTTTCTAAGCTGAGATAGAAGAATGTAATGTTTGCGTTTAACGAAAAATGTTTTGACTAAAAACATTTACCACATTTTTTTCTTGTCAGAACAAACCTGTGATGGCATTTGGACTGATAGCAATTAGCCTCTGTGTGGCTTACCTTGGATATTTGCATGCAACAGCAGAGAATAAAAAGGACCTCTACGAAGCAATCGACAGTGAGGGGTCCAGGTATATGAGGAGGAAAACTTCCAAGTGGGACTGAGAATGTAAGAAAGGAAATCAGTAAATCACTCACGGAACTTGTCAAGGCAACTACTGGTTGTTACTCTTTCCCTTGAAATAATGGATAAATGTCTCTCTTGCTGTTTAATCCAGTTCAGGTTCCTTTGTAAAATGCTGTGCCTGTACAAATAAACTGCAGTAAAGATACATATGAAAATAAAATTGATTTTAAGAATTGCACTCTCACCTCCAAAGAGATCGTTGTCAGAAAACATGAAATCACTTCAAACCTGCAGTCAGTACTGGTAAATGGCTTAGAAACTGATAGTTCAGCTTTCTCTTTGCTTTCATTAAATGAAGTCAGGGGTTTATCTTTTTTTTTCTTTCTTTTTTAACAGAAAGAATAATGTATTTTCTGTGAAAAGAAAAGCAGATATCTTGACCTGTTGATAACAGTGGTGCAAGTAAACTGATTTTAAGGCAAGGAAGATCTGATAAAGCAATTGGTTAAGGGTTTTATTTCATAATGGAAACTAAAATACTGGCCAAAATAATCCTTGGATGTTTAATATACTCTTCCTTACAAATAAAAAAAGGTAAATCAATAGCCAAATAGAGGAGAAAAAAGTGAAACAAGTGCTTCTGTTAAGAGAAAGGTAGGAAGAACTCAGCCATTGTCTTTCCTGTTTGGCATCATATAACAGGTCAGTGAGCGTTTTGACATCAGCCTGCCAGTTGATAGCTTTACCTCCAGGTTGGCCAGTGTTTGTGTAATATTCTTGACTAGTCAGCAGGACTAGTTTTATTTCAACTGCATTCAAAAAGTAAATTTCTCTATATTGCAAATTACATTATATGACATTAATTTATTTCAGGTTACTGAACTCAAAATAAGGAATGGAATGGCTAAAATGCCCAGGTACTGCTGTGAGTTTGGCTGGAGGGCTGGGTGGGCACTGTGGCATTTCCCTAGCACATGTGGTGGTCCCTTGTGAGCTTATGAGCAAACTGAACAGGCAGGTCTTCCTGTTCCAGCTGAGTCCTTCTCCCATGAGCTTCCCAGCTGCTTCTGGGTGCCTGACCTTTCCTAGACAGTGTGCCATAACCAAGCTCCAGAACACGTGGTGGGAGGGCACATACCAGGCTGTGACCTGTTTCTGCCATGGACCCTTACTGATGTTGTGTTGCAGTTTTCCACTCAGTTTCTTGTATTTACAGTCCCAGCGGTGGCTCCCAGGAAGCTGAGAGACCTCTTTGTCGACCCTCTTCTGACCAAGGTGGCTTCTGTCAGGCCAGAGAAAAGACATGCAGGAACTCCTGCTTTGCCCCTCTGGGAGTTGCTTTGGGTTTTATTAAAAGATTTTGGTGCTGAAGATAAAAAAGGTGACTGACTGCCTTGAGGGACAGCGGTTGCACCATGGGATTTCTCTGTATCTCCCTCTAAGTCCATCACTTTGAATCTATGAGTTTATTCCTGTTCTTGTTCTATAGTTAACTGTATCATAAATTCAGTGGCGCTTTGGTTAAGCTGCCTCCTTCCTGAGAAGGGAAGTGAGCTCTACCTATAAAATAAAGCTTATTTTTTTAAAAAGGGCATTTTTGAAGCCTTTAAAAGCAGATTCCCCTCTGTGAGCCTGTTGCCCTACAACAGCAAGGTTCCTGGGAAGACCTAAGTTTGCAAGTGGGAAAACTACTTGCCTTTTAAATGGTGAAGGAATTTCCAGAGGAAATTATCAAATATTCAGAACTCTCACATGCTGTGCATATCCTGCAGAATATATTTTCTTTGGTGTTTATGAAGGATCTTTAGAATAAATATGTTCTTCTAAAAATGGTTGCACAGGATTATAGCTCTTTGCAGTTCATTAAAATGCAGAGGTATCATATGTTTGCATGAATTTAATTAAATTATTCCCAAATCAGTGCTACAAGTAAGTATTTTTACCTGTTTTTCTGTAGGTTTTTAGAATACATGCTTTGATCCTCTGCAGATGTCTGAAAGAAAGCCCACTCTCTTATTTTCACATATTTTAGAATAATGCAGGGTTTGTGTTTTCTAGATTTTTGGGTTTGTTTTCTGAAGTGAATATGGATCTGGCAGTTACTGGGGAAAAGAAAGTGGGACTGGGAGGCATAAAAGATAATAGACTGACCTGGACAGGGTGCAGGCATGGGTATGCCAGTGACACTTCTTACGAAAGCTGTCTGAGATGGAGCTTCTTGAATGTTGGCTGGACTCAAGTCCTGTTAACCAGATTACTTTGGAACTGCGAGGTCAAAGGAAGAATGAGTATTTAAATTTGTCCTATTATTTCTTTGGCAGCTGCTGTACAGATAACTCTTAATGATACACAATTTATATATAAAGAAGAGATAAAGCAGTGCAAATACAGAGAAGTATGTGGTAGGTTAATGAATGTTACAGTATCAACACAGCCATTTGCTGTTTTAAGTACCTGATTTTTAGCATAAGAACAATGTGTGTATAGGGATTAAAGGGAAAAAAAACGCACCCAAATAAAACTGCTTTGATACCAAAATTTGTTTGCTCGGCTCTGAAAGCCTGGCACCCCTTTTGCATCTGGAGGACAAACACAAAGCACCAGAATAATTTCTTTTGTTCTGTGCTTCTCAATTTCAGTCTTCAGTATAGTGATAATTATCTATAATGGATGATAACTGGCTTGACAAAAACTATGAGTCAAAATTATTTCCTGGGCAGGGGCTCTTTGAGCTTTTTGCCAGTTCCTTCCTGTCTGTGCTGACTTTCATGTCTTTTACCAAGAACAGCAACAAAATGCTATGATAAAAATACCCAAAACCATAGCTATGTTCCATGTTCCCAAGATTTCCTTAGACTGTGTGGTGTGAATGGGAGTTGTTGGCATTCAACAACAAAAAGTAATTAAACAATTAAAAGGCCAAAGCCTACTGTGATGCTGCTTAACTATTAACAGAGAAAGTTAGTTCTTTGTGGGTGAAACCAGCCCTTCCCCAGTAACAGCTGCTACATAGGAAGCTGCATTCAGGCTGGAAAGGGTCACTTCATGTAACTCTCCCTTATCATCTGTCTCCTGGATGTTACTGAATTGTCAGCGTGTTTGAATCCCAAATGGAAAGCAAATTTTCAGCTACTTGGTAAAAAGTAATTACCAGTGATTTTTCTCCTTTCACCAGTTTGTGTGTTTTCTGTACCAACAGTAAGAGTTTTGCCTGCAAATGAGATCTGTCAGGAATAGAGGTCTGGGCATTCTAGTAACTATTACAGAATGACACCGGAACACCACAATGATTTGAAGTTCTGATCTGGAGTCCTTTGTTGTGCTGTGTGTTCAAAAAGGGTGCTACCACCACCTCCCAGTGCTACTTTTGATCAGATTCAGGAGCATAAGCCTTCCAGAACACAGTACTAAACTTAACCTAAGATACTGGGAAAGTTAATTCTGAAATTCCTTTCTTTTGGTGCAATGTGAGATTTAGGAAAACCCTAAGTCCTCTTGATTCTGTGTGTTCTGGCCAATCATGAATGAATTCACAACTTGGTGGGAAAGAACTGCTGCATATTGGTAACTCCAGTATATTCAGTGGGGGCACAGGGTCAGCTGTTCTGAGGTGCATGAAGCATTCAGAGTTGGGCATAATGAAGTGTGAAAAGCTTTTAGCAAAGGAGCTGCAGGACCACGGGCAAGTGTTTTCTGAAGATCAAGCTTCTTCTTTGGTAAGAACTATGTTTGATTTGACATTTGCACAGATCCTTTAACAGGACACAGCTGGGATGTTTTATCCTTCTTATACCTGATTCTGACTCCTGACCTTAGACTGAAGCTCTGTACAATCTCTTGAGGTTTGATTTTTTTCATGGCATCCCACAGTGATAACCTCAGTGATGAAGGGCTCATACTAGCATTCATAAGTTTGAGGATCTAGGAAGGATCTGAAGTATATGCTATGCCTGATTGTCATAGAAATTTCTGGTCAGCAGTGTAAGGTTTTGTAGAAATCACACTGTGCATGTTTTTTTAATGTGTGTTGTGAAGAGGAATGTTTGGTTTCTATTTTAAGCAATATCAAGAGTTTATCAATGTCCTGAGAGCCCTGGCAGCAGGGTGAGTGCCATGCATGCCTGGGAGCATGAGGCTTCAGCCTTGCATTGACATGCACAGTGTGAAACACCCGGAAGGCCAGAGGCCTTCCCTTTTTCAATTATTTTGTCTTCACTGCTTGATAAAATGGACAGGGGAAGGGCTGTGTCATCAAAGCACAACATGTTACATTACTGTGGAAATAGCCAGCATGACAAAACTGAGTGCTTGACAACCAAGATTGTAATTCTGAATAATAATAATAATAATAAAGTTTCATTTGGGAGGTTTTTTGGTGGGTGGGTTGGGTTTTTTTTTTAATTTTTTTTTTAATGCTTGCCATAACCAGGACCTTTATTCATCAGAGATTTGAACCCTAGTGCCAGAAGAAGTACTTAGCCTGAAAAATGACTGGCTTTGTGCTTGATGAGATGTGAGCTTGAGCTGACTGGATTTTAATTCATTTTCAGAACATCTCACTGCTTTTTTTTATTGCATGAAGTTTATGCATGTCATTATAAGTTCATTGTCAGGCCTTGCTTCAGCCAGCAACAGAACCTGATTAGGTACATTTCCTAAGGGCAGTAAAGTACAGGCTTAACTTTAAATCTATCCTGAAGGTTCATGTTCATTGAAGCTAGGGAAGTGTTTAACAGATTGGCTGAACCTGGACCCAAAGTGGGGTGGAGGAGAAGGAAAACTGCCACCATACGTATATTCTTAAATGAAGCATGCCAGCTGTAGCTTTATATTTCTCTATAGGCTTGACTCATGCTTTATATGGCTTTTTGGATATCTGAGAAAAGACTGAAATACACGAAGAGATCCTTCTGGATCTGAGCCTTCCTGCCTTCTGCACCACTTCACGGGGCTTTTCACTCCCGAGTGCTCCTCAGCCAGGCGTTGCCCAGTGTGTCTGACACCTGTCGTCCTTAGTCTTGCAGCCTCCCACCACGTGAAGAAGCACTCACAGAGAATTGTTGAAGTGTTTTACTTTGGAATTTTATTTTATACAAGTTTCTAAATAGCTATCTGTTTATACTGAAGGTGGTCAGAGCAACGTGCTTGGCATCTCAAGAGGGAAAGCAGGGAGGTTTACAGTGGTCTTAAGTTTTCAACAGAGTTCATTCCATTTTATGGACCTGTTTTTCAAGGGAGCTCTGTCTCTTGCTGTCATAGTATCTGCTGACAGGAGCTGGCAGAATCTTAGTTCTTCATGTTTAACCATTCAATTACTTGCCATAAGGCTGTTACATATCTTCATAAACCTTAGTGCTCAGGATTTGAACATGTACCATTTGCCCTGATAATATTGGCTCCAAGGACTAAGGGCTAGGGAGAATTCCCATGTGCAGAATTCTACGTGTGAAACAGAATAAAACAGACAGATAAAACTGAAGTAATTGCAAGAGGTTTTATATTTGTTGGGGTTTGTTTCTGGCAGTTTGTTCTTGCAGTTCATTTAACCTCAGTTAGCTCTTAGGGAGCTAAGTGCTAACTAACAGTGAGCTTGGACAGCTGGTAGTGGAATATTTATTCTCATCTGTCTAAGCAAATAAATCAGTGCATGAATGATTGAAGTGGGGTTTTAAGTGTGGGATAGTTCAAAGTCCATCACTCTAAGACTAAGAAGTGAAGAAAAGTGAAGTCACTGCTTTCTCGTGGAACAGTTTAATTCATATAAAATACTTTGAACAGATATTTGGCACGCTCTGGCACTATTTCTGACTGACATGTCTGTAAGGCCTTACCCCACTGAATTATGGAAGCTCTGTGGATAACCGACGCTCCGTGTTCATTTCCCTCTTACAGCCACACTGAAAAAATCCAAACTTCATGTTCACAGTTGTCTAATTGAATGCATAAACTGCACAAAACACACTGTTTGCATGCATCTGTGCGTAAGGCAACATGAGGGGCAATTCTGCAAGCTGCATATTAGAAAACCAAGATAATGTTGAAGTGTTTCAACTCTCTTTGAACAAACTGTTCAAAACCTCTTACACTGATAGATAAGTAGATATGTTAGTTCCTCTTTACTAGGGAGATCATAATATAATCATCATTCTGCAATGCCTTTCTGATCACATGGAAGGAAGAAGTCACCCTGTCTTACAGGGTTAGCCCACTTTTTATCTGAGATACGGTGGCAGGGATTGATACAAACCATGGCAGGCTACAGGGGTAGGTGTTGTGTGTGGTGGACCTTAGTCCTGGGCACCTCATTCATCTGGACAAGACCAAGGGCCCTGGTGAGTGCACATCCCAGGCCCTTCTTGATCTACAGCCTTTGGAGGCATATTTGGGGACAGACAGCAGGGGCTTCAGGTCTGGCCAGCTGTATATATATATCTATGCTGCCAGCACACTCTGGGATGGATTTACTCAGCAATGTATGCACAGCACATACAGCTCATAACAGTCTGTCAGACCTTGGCATTGCTTCTCATTGCCTCTTGAGAAGGGAAAAACATTTTGTTTTACTGCTTTCAAATGTTAAATTGAAGGTGTGTTTGTTTCACTTAGAAACAGCCTGTCCTCCTAAGTCTGTGTGCTTGGTTTTGGAGAGATGAAAGGAGCCACAACTTGGCCTAAATGAGTAGTTTGGCAATGTAGATAGATAGACAAGATAGCAAGCAGTAGGAACACTATGGGATCTGGAGAGCTGTTCAGTTGGACACTTTGATATTTCAAGGAAGTATTTTAGCAAGTAAAGTAACTAAGCGAGATTTAAGAGGTTTTTTCCCCTTGTGGTTGTACTCACTACATAATATAAATTATGATTGACTGGCAAGTTAAAAAAAAGGCCATTTCATATTCTATAAATTTCTGCATGTCAGGTACTATGAATACATGAGCTACTGGTAGCTAAGGAAATTTGTGGCTTCAGACATACAAGCAAGCTTTCCATTGCATGAAGAAAGGACAGCATATGTTTGTTGGCTGATTTTGTTCCCGTTTGAGAAGTATTGCAGCATAAGAAGTAACACTACCCACTCTACTTGCAACTCTGATTCTGAGGGAGTGTGAATACATTCTTTATGACTGTTATGTCTGAATGATGCAAATAAAGAATCTTTCAGATAGCATCTGGATGCTCAAGTGCCAGTGATGGCACATATTGACAGCAGAGTGCATGAGACAAAGCCTAGAATGGGGAGCTGTAATGCTGCAGTGAATAATACAGAAAGCAGGATTTCTCTATTAGTCATTCAGAAGATGTCTAATAATTGCCAGAAAGTACCACAGTCTCAGGAACAGTCAAACTTTCTCTCTAAGGCAATGCTATGGAAGACTGAAAAGTGGGTTGTCTAATTACGGTAGCTGAGCAGCTGAGCTAGTAGAGAGCTGTGGAGTATGGCTGAGAGACAGCTAATTAATAAAATAGAGACATCTTGCTTGTTAATCCCTCAAAGGTCTGCAGAAGAGCTCTGTGACATCTTAAAAGGAAGATATGCAGATTGTGAAACCTCTGAATGCCTCGCATGGAGAAACGAAGTGTGAAAGGAACTAATGAGGCTGGTAGCATTTGGAGTGTGAGCACACACTGTCTGTGCGTGTGAGGCAATTAAGGAGCCGCAGCGCCTGATGGGCAGCAGAGCGCAGAATGAATGCACCGTGTCTGTGCATGGGTGGAGGGGTACCCACACTGAGACAAACCCAGCCAATTGGGATTGGACTTACTGGAGTGATTTCCTTTGCTGGGCTTAATTAACAGAAGTGCAGCGTTACGTTTGCTGCTACTTAAAATACAGACAGAGGAAAGTAACATGAGTGACCAATCGCAGAGTGCAGCATCTGGTGAGATGCAGATGCTGGAACAACGGGCATTAATATTAGCTAGTAGGTACAGTACATGGGCATCTTGGGGATATCTAGGCAGGGTTCTCTTTGGGCATTTGTCAGCAGTGACCAGAGAGAGACAAATCCTAGAAAGAAGACTGAGGCAATAACAATGATGGCAACATCCTCAGAAGTAAGAAAACCTGGGCTCTCTTCATTGCAGCTTACTGGGACTAGCAATCAACTAGCTGTCTTTGGGTCTATGAGCAAACCAAGAGTAAGGTAAACAGCTTGGCTACCAACATCTAGTAATTTAACTCCAAGCCTCATTCTTATTGTTGTCTTGCCTTTCTTTTGTATACTTGGACTTTTCCACTCTACAGCTGCAGTCTGCTGTTGCTTTTCCTAAAACTTGAGTGACTAGAGAAAAATTCTGCTAATCAAGGTGTCTGAGCACCATATTTTTCCATTATTTTTCTCATAAGATTACATTCTTCCTTTTTCAACTCAATTTTCCAAAAGGCACAGGCACTTCCAATTTGTTTATCAAAAACTTAATCCACACTATAAACGGAATATTCGTGGCTATTCCACTTCATTCTCTCTTCCTTCATGGCTTCTTGGCAACTTAAACTGCTGATGTCAGATTAATTGCAGGGCTGTGGGTGCTGTATCTGCTAGCCACAAAAGCTGCAGTCCCTTCCCTGTGTTGCCTATGGTATCCCCCAATGGTTCCTGGATTTGGGAGTTTGGGGATTTTTTTACCTGATGTGCCACACATTACAGGAATTAGATTTCAGAAAAAGAGTAATTTAACTTTGAGTCCAGCCAAGTACTGCAAGTGATAGGTTTTGTAAGGGAGTAGTTTAACGCTGAGGCTGGAATCTGACCTACTTTGACCCAATACCACAGGTGTTAGCCATCTTTGATAGGTTTCTGATAGTCCCTCTTCAGTATGAGGTCTATAATCCTGATTCATACCCAGTTCTGATTTTCAATGTGGATTTAAAAGTCAGTGATCTGGACCTTCAGCCTTAAACTTCACCTTGAATGATCTTATCATTTCATTATATTGATAGGAGTCTGATGCTGAGGCACTTAGCCATTCTAGTGAGCACCTTAAGTCCTTCTGTCACATTCCCTTTAAAATATTAAGTATGTCTGTCTGCCAGATATGCTTATTTCTGGGTCACCTGACCAGATGATTCCATCTTATCCTGTTTTCTGCTCTCCTGCTTCTACCTGGACAGCATCACCATTCATATTTAGTGACCTTTTAGGTGTTGCATCTAGTTTCTGAGTTACAAAGGACATTTCTAGTATCAATAATGATCTCAACTTGAATGTATCTTTCCCATATTTTGAGGAAAGTGGTTTTCTGCATACTGTTGTATTATATACACATTCTTCATATACAGGAATGAAATTTAGGGACTTTTGAAATAAAGGTCATTGTAATAAGAGGAGATTAATTCTTAGGTTACCTGAACTAGAATATTTAAATGCATTAATCCTTTAGAGCTGAGTGTCATGAGAAAATGACTGAGGGGTCGACTCTCAAAATACTGTTCAATGGGATACACATTCTCTTACATTTCCAGCCTGACTGATAACTATCTCCATAAGCTGTTGTTTACAGACATAGCTTTAAGTAACCTTGGAAAGTGTGTCTTGAAGCTCCCAACCTCTTCCTCTAAGGCCTAACATCTTCCTTCTGAACACCAAATGCTTGCACTTGTTGGCTTGTGACTTTCACTGGCACAGGTTGGAGGAATCGAGATGCCAACACCTGTTAAGTAAGCTAGCCAGATAGAAGGGCTCCCTAACCATAATTTCTACATTCAAAACATAATTCTGGGGCGTTCAAGAGCTTTTCAATAAACCATGAATTCAAACAGAAATGTTCTTGATGTTGTAAGTAGTGGTTATGCGAGTAAATGCATCACTGCTGTGCTTGTGTCCCATTGCCTGTAACCTGACCTCTAGCCCAGATGTGGTGACAACATGACAGGTATGTTTCTTTTTCCACATGTCACCACAGTGAATCCTGGTCAGACTACCTGGATGCAAGCATGTTCTTGCTTATGGGTACATGGCTATGAGAATGTGAGTGAATCCCATTTAGTTTAAAATCAAAATTTCCCATAAATGTAATACACAAGAACCCTTTGTGTTTGAGGAAGAAGAAGGTGTAACACTGAAAAGGTACTGCAAAGGAAGATCATGTTGCTTCTTTGAGTCTTTTCATTAGTTTGTTAAGTAGAACCAACACAGAAGTTTTTGGGCAACTGCACTCTCACAGAATCACAGAATCACAGAATGACTAGGTTGGAAGAGACCTTCAAGATCATCGAGTCCAACCCAGCCCTAACACCTCAACTAAGCCATGACACCGAGTGCCACATCTAGTCTCTTTTTAAACACATCCAGGGATGGTGACTCTACCACCTCCCCCAGCACACTTTTCCAGTACTTAATCACTCTTTCCATGAAAAATTTCTTCCTAATATCCAACTTATATTTCCCTTGACGCAGCTTAAGACTGTGTCCTCTCGTTCTATCAGTTGCTGCCTGGAGAAAGAGACCAACCCCCACCTGTCTACAACCACCCCTCAGGGAGTTATAGACAGTGATAAGGTCACCTCTGGGTCTCCTTTTCTCCAGGCTAAACAACCCCAGCTCCCTCAGTTGTTCTTCATATGGCTCGTTTTCCAAGCCCTTCAGCAGCTTTGTTGCCCTCATCTGGACACGTTCAAGCATCTCAACATCCTTCCTAAACTGAAGGGCTCAGAACTGGATGCAATACTCAAGGTGTGGTCTCACCAGTGCTGAGTACTCTCATAGCCAATATTCTCACAATTCTCCTTCAGCTACATAAAAGTAATGCACATTTTCTTTTGAGCACTGGCTCACTGTATTTCAGGCATTTTATAACTAAGGTTGTGTTACAATCTTTATAGTAACACACCTAGATAATGAGTTACAAATTAAGTATTTATACAGCTTACCTGATGCTTCAGCAGAAAATGTATGAAAAATCCATAGCAGGCCATGTAAGAGCTGCCATGGTTGAACATGCACACAGGTCATCTAAAGATGAGCAGTCCTGGGAAAAAAAGTATAGTCTATGGCTCTTATGAAGGAAGACCTTTATGAAGAGGTGCTGTCAAAACTACATAAGGTGTCATAAAATACGCAAGGCCTGCAAACTTGCTAATCCTGAAGAGCCAGCGTGCATGTGTCTCAGATATGTCAAAGCATAAACTAAGACCTGAAACATTTCCAGCACTGGCAAGGCTAGTATCAGAATGCTAGCTGGGTCAGCACTGGAGCTCAAGTGTGAGTTTTCCTTGAGATACTATAGGGCTGCAAGGCAGCACTAAAGAGGATCCTTTGGGAGTAACTTTCAGTTACAGCCTCTCCCCCTTAGTACAAAAGAAGAGTTTTCTTATTAAAACTGGGAAGTTGTTCTGGATTTGGAGGTACATGTTGAAAACAGATTATGCCCCTTCACTTTCTGAATCAGATATTAAAAGTATCCTCACCTTGCTAAAAAGACATTAGCATTACTTTCAAGTAAGGCCACATTTTCACATAATGAGTTCCACTTTAAGAGGGGAGAGTGGTGAGTCCAATCAACACATATATTTGTAGATCTTTTGTTATAAAAAAGGATATTTGCTCTTGATTCAATAGAGAACAAGGTAAATGCTTGCTGGCATGTTTAATGCATTATCAATAGTCATGTGGGGAATACAGAGGAGGAACTGGCTGATGCTGTAATGTCTGTGTTAAACTTATCTGAAACTCTCTTATCTGCGAGATTGACTGTTTTGTGGTGTGTGAGTGTGTGTTAAACTTCTTTCCCCACTAGAAATTAAAAGTCACATTAGTAGTCACTTTTGAATAATAACTTGGATGAACTTAGGTTAAAGTTAACTCCCTAAGATGTGGTTCTTTTTACAGGGCAACTCTTCAATTCCACAACAGAAAAAAAACCCAAATGTGTAAATGCATTTGTCATCTGACTTTAATTATATTTATACATTGCATCCTTGTGCCAATGAAAAAACAGAAAGCAAAGACAACAGATGCCATCATTGTGATGAGGAAGAGGAGGCAGCTCAAGGAAATGAAAGATCTCCCCATTTCTTAATGTGTTTAATCAATATCAGAAGATAGCTATGAAGTGATTATTCTTGTAACCAGCTTGTGTTAGTTTCCCATTTCTATTTAGCTACTGATTAAATATAAATGGTAATTTTTCTGTGGATGGTTGAGAATGGAAACTGGATAACATTCAAGAATATATATATATGTATGTATGTATGTATGTATNAACAGGTGATGCTTTTCTATAGAAGGCTTGCTGACCTCTCCTGGGTAGAGACTCTTAAATGGTTTGCAATACTGTATTTGTTAATGAGAGAAATCTGATCTCCATCACAAGCTGAGCTGATCCTTTCATCTGTTACAAACTACATTAGATGAAACTGCTTTAGTCAAGAGCAGCAAATTCCCATTCCATCTCACAAACCATGTGAAAGAAACTGTGTTTCAAAGCATGACTCGGATAAGGTTGTAATACTGGATTCAGTTCAGTAAGCTGAGCTTTGTAAGTGAAAGCTTGGAATTACTAACTTTGCTGCCAAGGGAAAGTTCTTATTCTTTTAATTCTGCGGCCAAAAAGGGCTCTATTGGCAGGTGCTGGAGAGTTCCTGGATGACTTTGCTGGAAACCTTGCAATGTTACAGAAACCACCAGCCACCCAGTCTGCTGCATATGGGACATGAACTGTAATTCACTGACTTTATTGCTGATCAATTAGAGGTGCACCCGTGTGACTGAGGCCTTGATCTGTGTCTCTGCTGTGCAAGCTGACACATGCTCTTGCAGGCTTGCCAATTCTGCACTGAGCTCTGCAGAGACCATCCTCTGCAGGGCTTTCACCCAGGACAATGGGGAGTTGGATTCCTTTCATATTGTGATGTGGGACCACTATGATCTTGCCAGAGGATTCCTGGGAAGCTGCCAAAAAGACAGCAAAACTTTCTTTTATTCCATTCAGAAGGAAAATAACCTGGGATTCTCTACACACACCACACTAGCAGAGTTCTTTCAGTATGTGCCCCCAATCTTTTTAGCTTTAAATCCAAGGTTAAGATGTTGGAATGTACGTGGTTCAAAGATCCTCCTGAAAAAAAAAGCTTCTAATATTGTAAAAGCCTGAAAGCCTTAGTTTCATCTGTTCCTGTGCTTGGTTTTATCTAAGTAGCAATATGTTGAGTGACTTGGAGTCTTGAAAGTCTGGCAGTGTAAAAGGATATATGTGATATTGAAAGACTTCTTGAAAGAACTGAGCTCATTTGGAAGTGAATAAGGGTTGAAGTCTATAAGCCCTGTAAGTTTCTAAAGGTCCTGCTGCTTGAATCTTTTTTTCTTGTTTACTAAAATTATTCTTCCTCTAAGAATACTAAAACTGCATATCTTTCTGTTCCTCTAATGAAAAAACTACTTTTTTGATACTGTAATCCTTAGCCTAAAATCATCATATTTTAATTGCCTTGCAGCCTTACTTAGGACAAAAGGATCTGTGCTCCTGCAATTCACTTATCTATTTTCACACAAATGCTGGTACAGGAAGCAGGCTGGAAAACCTGAGGGGTACAATACTGTTGAAAACCCAGGGGAACAGTAAGAACCATTATAACCCCACAGGAGGATGGC
The DNA here is from genome assembly GCA_008694505.1 of Cyanoderma ruficeps. NCBI lineage: Eukaryota > Metazoa > Chordata > Aves > Passeriformes > Timaliidae > Cyanoderma > Cyanoderma ruficeps. The sequence continues at coordinate 2,915,910 of VZDJ01000141.1, forward strand.
AGCTGGTGGTAGGTGGTGGCTTTTTCTTGGTTCTCAGAAGGTTCCTGTCAGGCCTCTTTCCTCTTGTACATGAAGTGTTTTGTTAAATCCAGCTTATGGCATTAAGGAGTTTCTGAGTTCAAATATGCTGTGTGGATTTGTCACTGTACACTGCACCAGATCTCCTTCCACAGCGCCTGGCAATAATGTTCTTACAGCACCTTCTACTGAACTCTTTTAAAAATGGAAATTGTCCTTCCAGTAAAAAGTCCTGTTGGCTTGATACCATAATGTGCTGGAAAGGCTGGATGTCAATGGGTATCAGTATGACTTTTTATTGAGGAGACCAAAACTTCCCCTTTGCCCTTTCCTTGCAAGCTATCTTAATGAATCTGATGTGTGTGGACCAGAGAAGTGGCAAGTCTGTCCAAAGGATTTACAACACTTGAAAGCTACCCTCTTGAATTAAGCTGGAGGCAGGAATTTCTTGAATATTTTAGAGCAGTTTCCTTCTCCTCCCCCTGAAAGTGACCATCCTGCAGTGTCACTCTATGTGCCCACAGAGGGGAGCAACCACACTTTTTTTTTTCAAAGTATTTAAATGGTTTTGATTAATCTACTGGAGTCAGAGTCAAAGAAACCAGAACTAGAACAGAAAGGTGAGAAAAATGGCAGACTAGCTTCTTCAGCGAATTACAGAGTCACACAGAATCACAGAATGGGTAAGATTGGAAGGGACCACAGAGGGCCATCTAGTCCAACCTCTCTGCTCCATCAGGATCATCCTAGAGCACATTGCACAGGACTGCATCCAAATGGTTCTTGAATATCTCCAGCGAGGGAGACTCTACAACTTCTCTGGGCAATCTGTTCCAGTGTGTGGTCACCTGCACAGTAAAGAAGTTCTTCCTCATATTCAGGTGGAACTTCCTGTCCATCACTTTCTGCCCATTGCTGTTTGTCCTATTGCTCAGCACCACTGAGAAGAGCTTAGTTCAATCCTTCTGGCATCCTCCTTTCAGAGACTGATAGACATTACGAGAACCCTTCTCAATCATCTAAAGGCTGAGCAGCTCTTTTAGGCTTTCCTTGTAGCAGAGATGCTCCAGTCCCCTCAACACCTTTGTAGCCCTCCACAGAACCTGGTCCAGGAGCTCCATGTTATAGACACTTGCACAGTCATCTCTCAGCTTTATTTCCCCCTCACACATACACCTCACACTGTATGCATAGCCCAGTTTTCTTACCGGTTTTATTTTCTTTTTCTCTTCTTGACTTCAACTGGTAGAAACATTGCCTGTCAGTACAGACAAGAGGTAAACATATTTCCCTCAGCTGCAGACCTCTAGTTAGATCCAAGTCTTCAATGGGACGTGGAAACAGCTTTTTTCCTCACATGCTGATCAGAAGTCCCTTCTGCAGCTCATTGAAAGGCTGCTCTGAGTCACTGGGGTAGAAAATTTTTGACCAGAAAAGTAGTCCAATGACTGCCTCACCCACAGATGTGTGTGCTAGGAATGTCTGTCTTAATTAAAAGTAGGGGGTGCAGTGCAAGAACAAAGCAAGGGGCTATTTCATGCAAGCCCTAAGTACAATAGCATTCCAGTCAGGTATTGTGTAAATGTTTGATCTGCTGCTCATGTTTTAACGTGTGACTTGGGTAGGTTCTACTTGACTGGGACATAAACAGATTTACTGCCAGATATACCCATTGATGCAGAGTCATTAACTCAAGCTTCTGGGGGAAGGTTTACATTGTGGGTATTTTCCAGACAGTTCTAGAAGAAGTCTTATATAGAGAGGATACAGATCTTAGCAGGCTGTAAACTTATATTCTTCCTTTTGATATTCTATATTTATCTGCCCATTTAGATGTCCATTATCTAGAATGCTGTGAAACCTCCAGTGTAAGCAAGTGGACAAAGAAATGATCATTTGCCTTTCATCCAAACACCCTTCCAGAATATCACAGGTACTTTTGAGAGCAGTTCATGAATTAAGGGTAATCCACAAAGCTGAGAAACAAGCTTTTAATGTCAGTGAGGACTTCCTTCAAAAACTCTGACTTTAGGAGGAAGAGGATATTCTTCAGGATGATGTAAAAGGGGATGTAATTTTCAGAGCTGGCTGAAAAGCTTGAAGGTCTTCTGACATAAGGAATTGCAACAAATAGAGCCAGCAGGGTTGTAACTGGCATGAAAATCCTTGCTTTGCTCCAAAGGTCCATTTCTCTAAATCTGTAAGTTACTGCTTTGATAGTGTAGGTCAAAACTCGATCCTGAATTCTGTGTTTATGAAAGACACTTGTATCAATACCTAATGTGCTGTCTTTTAAATCTCATCCTATAGGGTGCTTACATTTAAAGTTAATTCTATCCCAACTGAACTTTGAAAACAGGTTGTGAAAGTTGTCAGTTGGTAGTTCTCAGCCTGGTGTGTGCAAGCTTAAAGATGGTTAATATGACTTGTCTTGTGCCAACACAAATGATTCAGTCCTTCAAACACTATGGAGCAAGAATTTTACAGATTAAATTGATAATTGGGAGCCCTATTGGAAGAAACTATACTCACCTAAGAATAGAGCAATGACATGAAATTGAGCTAGGAGCAGCCCTTCAATATCACTACTGCTTAAACATCAGCAATATGGTGACACCCAAACAGAGAGAATTATATGAAGTTCAAACAGATTAACAAAACCAGACTAAAGACAAAGCCCATAGAAAATTGAGTAAAGTCACAGATTAAAAGTAGAACAAGAACTTCCTTGTCTGTCCTATAAAAGTGAACATACCCAGATGGCTACCAAGATGACCCACCTTAGCTGTTCCTGAGAACAAATATCCTTTGTTTATTATTGGAGAGCTTAAGATTGAAATAGCATGATGTTGCACATGTATTAAGATAGAACTAACCATGGAGAATAGTATAAAGAAACTTCGTTGAAAGACCACTGTGCATTATGATTAGCTATTTCAAAATTTGTTTCAGTAAAATAATTCTGTTCATTTTCAAATGGAAAAACACAGGGGTTCATCTAGTCAAAGAAAATCAGATTTTAATTGAAACCATTATGATGTCCTTTTTTTGTACACAAATACTGTGTTCAAATATGTTTGTTCTAGCCTAAGATATCACCTGACAACAAATTAAATTTTCTTCTAAAGCAAAGCCAAATGTTCTACAGTATAGATAAAAATCAAACCCAAATTTTCAGATTGTGCTAGATTATCTATAATTCCTCTTGTCTCACATTCAGAATGCCCACAATTTACAACACTGTGGAACCCACATCAAGTGGGATTTAAGGAGTTTCAGGAGTCACAAGGCTTACAAAAGCCCAGAATTCTGAAAAGTGAATAAAAGCCATGAAAGGATTCTTTGTTCCAGCAGGAATGAAAATGACAGATTCACTTCCCTCCTGATTTCCTCCTAGAAGGCAGAAAGGACAGTTCTCATGAGAGGCCAAATACTGACCACACCTTCTCTTGGTCCATGTGTGGGCAAGGAGGAGTCCCATGTTGCTTTGGCTGGGTCTAAAGATTTGAATTACAAGGTAAGACACAGAGTCTGAAAGGCAAAAACAGGAGCAGAAATCAGGGCAGGTGATTTGCTCACCAGTGAGTGAATTCTGCAAAAATATAAGAAAGGCTGCCATCAGTAGAGGCCCAAGTCAGGTATATGAGATTTCTGTTTCTAATGCAGCCAACTATAAGCAGCTATCTGGTTAAAAGACATGCAAATACTGACTAGGAATTCTGGGAGATGTCAGTCTGCTCTGGGCTAAAAGAGATTTCTTACAGCTTTCTGCTCTTGGTTGATGATTCAGACCAAGAAAGCTATTAGAATGCTGCTTCTCTCATGTGCAGGTATCCATCCATATGTGGATGTGAAGATGTGTCTAACTTATTAAAAGTCTTCCTGCCAGGTATCATTGCAGGTAACTCTAGAAGAAATTCTGATTAAAATGAGACTTAATGTTTACAAAAAAACAGGGTTGTGTAAAAATGTGGTCTTCAGGTTGAGGGAGTTGTAGCATTAGATGGTGACTCTCTTGAAATGATGACTACCTCTGGCACTTCAAGGAAGCGGAGCATGCTCATGACTGATGGTCATGCATTCTACATCTTGTGTCTCCACACAGAGCTGTTGCTGAAGAAATGCCAGAGAAAACAACTGGCAAAGCTTTGGCAGTAAAGATTCAATGTGAATATAGGGATTTCTTTCTGTTTTTTCCAAATAGTCCTGGATGTTGCAAGAGACCAACTCAAGAGACTTGCCCAGAACTTTTTGGAAGCTGTTGCTTCTTATTATATTTCTCAGTAAAGCAATGTCTTGCTGCAGCATGTGCGAGCACTTGTATTCTACATTTATTAATATTGAAAACTCTTTTAATCTGCCATTAAGTTTTACTGTGCTCAAAATATTCTGCCAGCAGACACATTTCTAAGTACCTTAAAACTGTAAAGAACAGGTATTCTCTCACCAAAGTGCTCCTGAGCTTGATGCTGTGGTTGTGCACTGGAGTCAGCCTGCAGGTCTGTATGGCCTTCAGCTTACATTTTGATAGAGTCTTGGAGAAAACTCTAGTCTCACTTCAGTCGTGAAAAGGAGCTGGAGAGAAAATCAGCATGGTAAACTCTCCTAGAAAAGGGCTTTCAAAATTTTTTTCAAGACATGCCTTTGATTCAAAGCAAGCCCAGCTTGTGCTTCTCAAGCATTTGTGCTTGCCAAGGAATAGGACTTCTGCTCTTCTATCAGCAAGATGGATTTTTTGACCATCACTAAATCCTTTCATTCAGATTTTATTACTATAGTTGAGCAGTTCCTTCTGTATCACATTTTGTGTACTCTAATTTCACAAATTAGTTTCCTACCTCCTCAAGTTTTGTCTGTCCAAATACAGTTTAACATTTCTATTATCAAGATTAGCTGACATGCCAGGTTGAAAAAACAATCACAGCTGGTCAGTGTTGAATATTTGAAGAAAAGTCTTAGAATTAATTTCTAAACTAAAAGGTAAGAAAAAAAGTGCTATTTCAGCAATACTTCTGTTTTTCTAAAGGTTATTAGATATCCCATGATGTTAAAATACCACTTTTTTTCCAGTCCTTAGTGGTGCTTTTGAAGATTGCTACAAACAGGCACAGCTCTCTAAAGAGTTTTCCTGCCAAGTATTCAGCTCAAATTGACAGGGCCTTAAGCCTTAATAGCTGCTTTAAGGGAGAGAGGCTGTATTGGGAATAGAACTGCTTTTGGGCAAAAAAATTCAGAAATCTGGAGAATAGTTGAAATTTGCACATAACTACAAGGGGATCTATTTGGTTCTCAGCTCATTTTCTGACACAGGGAAAACACTGCAGGGAGGGCTCTGGTGTACTGAGGATAATAATCCTCTTGCCCTCCCTGCCTGATTCACTGATCATTCCCTTCCCTTCTGACAGATGAATTAAGAGCATCCTTGTACATCAGTGAGAAGCCTGTAGGTGGATAAAAGTAAGAATGAGAAGTTAACTTGCCAACTGTGGAATAACCACATTCCCATTATTAGTGCACTTTTTCTTCTTGCACTAATGGAGTCAGACACAGCAGGATATTTGCTATAAGATTCTCTCCTTCATCTACTTATTGGATACCTGTAGTTCCATAACTTTGGAATAAGTTCCTGTAACCTGAACTGATAAGAAAGTCCTCAGTCCTGCATCTCCTGATGAATCCCATCTGTGCAGGGTGCCGTGCAGCAGTTGATTCTTACAATTGCTGAGCTCAAGAGAAAATTACAGCACCAGGGTTTTTTTTTTGCTGTTGTGATTTGTTTGTTTGCTTTTGTATACTGGTGGGATATTCTATATGTTGAAATGACTCATCTGAACATTGTACAAGGAGGTGGTTACCTGTAAAAAAAAATTAATATTTCTGAATTATTATCCAGCCCAGTACTATCTAGGTAACTCATGAAATAGCCAAACTCTGGCCAAACTACTGCTCTTTTGAAACGTAATTCAGCAGGAATATGTGCCAACTGCTTGATATAGATCAAGTCACAGCTTGGACAGGAGCACTCTTTGCTGGGTTAAAAACTGGCTGGATGGCCAGGCCCAGAGAGTGGTGGTGAATGGTGCTGCATGCAGCAGGTGGCCAGTTACCAGTGGTGTTCCTCAGGGGTCTGTGCTGGGGCCAGTTCTGTTCAGTATTTTTATTGATGACATGGATGGGGCTATTGAGTCTTTCATTAGTAAATTTGAAGATGACTCTAAGCTGGGAGAGTGTGTCAATCTTTTGGAAGGTAGGAGGGTTCTGCAGAGAGATCTGGAAAGGTTGGATGGATGGGAAGAGTCCAATAAGATGACGTGTAATAAGTCCAAGTACCGAGTCCTGCACTTTGGCCACAGTAACCCCCTGCAGTGTTATAAGCTGGGGATGGTGTGACTGGACAGTGCCCAGGCGGAAAGGGACCTGGGGGGGTACGGGTGACAGCAGCTGAACATGAGCCAGCAGTGTGCCCTGGTGGCCAAAAAGGCCAATGGCATCCTGGCCTGTATCAGGAATGGTGTGGCCAGCAGGAGCAGGGAGGTCATTCTTCCCCTGTACTGGGCACTGGTGAGGCCACACCTTGAGTGCTGTGTCCAGTTCTGGACCATCAATTTAGGAAGGACCTTGAGATACTTGAACATGTCCAGAGGAGGCAACGAGGCTGGTGAGGGGCTTGGAACACAAACCCTGTGAGGAATGACTGAGGGAGCTGGGGCTGTTTAGCCTGGAGAAAAAGAGACTCAGAGGTGACCCTATCACTCTCTATAACTCCCTGAGGGGTGTTTGTAGCCAGGTGGGGGTTGGTCTCTTTCTCCAGGCAGCACCTGACAGAACAAGAGGACAGCGTCTTAAGCTGCACCAAAGGAAATATAGGTTGGGTATTAGAAAAAAGTTTTTTACAGAAAGAGTGATAAAGTGCTGGAATGATTTGCCTGGTGGAGTCACCATCCCTGGATGTGTTTAAAAAGACTGGATGTGGCACTCGGTGTCATGGTTTAGTTGAGGTGTTCGGGCTGAGTTGGATTGATGACCTTGAAGGTCTCTTCCAACCTAGTGATTCTGTGATTCTGAGTCTTTGATAAGTCCTGGGTTTGGCTGTGAGCAGATTTTTTTAGAGGGATGATTAATGCAAAATTCTCAATTACTTTTATAAATGTCTTTAACTGAAATGGTAATGTAATGTTAATATTGTTTGGGAGCCTTAAGTAGTGATTCATCTGAATACAGCTGAATAATGCATCTTTTGCAGGAGTTTCCAGTTGAGGCACTGATGGTATGTCTGGAATCTCTCTAGTCCCCCTGCACAGTGACTGCCAGAACTCTCAAGGTTTGAGGGACAAATAATTGTGCTCTGCACCCTTTTCTGTAACCTGGCAAATACAGTGCATCTATTGTGTCTGCTAAGGGATCCAGTCTAACAGTAGTTCATTTATTAACTGGGTTTCTATGTTTCTGGGTTTTGGGTTTTTTCCAGAAATACTCAAATGAAAGGTAAACTTTTTGTGCCATGTTATCTGTGAGTGATTTTTTTTCTTTTTTTCTATTTCTGAGTTAAAAGCCAAATTGGACTTCTTTGTCCAGCAAAATCTTGTTGCCTTGGTGACAGTTTCAACCTGGGGATAACTGCTGTCTTCCCTGATCTGAGTCCCCTGTCCAGTGATTAGGTCTAAGGTCCCTTCCAGGTAGCCTCATATTGCAGTGAAAGTCTGGTACAATGGGAATTAGGGGGGACACAGCATTAGCATGCTCAGACATCCCTTCTTTAATGCAGAAAAATGTTTGAGCTGGGAGATGTAAATAGAGGAACAGTCTAGCATTCCTTTATCATATGCCAAAATGGACGGCCAGACCCTAAACTATATGTTAAATGACTGCTATAAATGTTGGCTAGGATTCCTTTGAATGTGAACAATTATTCTGTACTGTTCCTCAATGAGTCTGCAGTGGTTACCTACCTACCACTTATAAAGCTTTTCAGAAGAGTCATGGAAGCTTAGAATAGCACTGAATGCTCTTGTGTGACTATGTCATTAAAGCTGAGCTGGTCAGCACTGTTGGCCAGCACAACAACTTTGTCCTTCAAGCAAGGCAGCACAAGCACAGAGGTTTCCATTTGCTGATATACAGATTTGAGGAGGAAGAAAGAATAAAAATCCTTGCACCAAAACATTCTCAGCTTTGAAAGTCAGCTTCATTGTGAATTAATAGACAAGTTAAAAAAAGGTGTGGCATGACTTGTCTGTCCTCACAAAATAGATTTCTGACTGTGACACTTCACCGTGACATTTTGGAAATAAAGCCAGATAGATGGAATGTATATTCCTCTTGAAAGGGACAGGCCTTTCATTCCTGTGTGAAGACAGTCGTTCCTTGCACTGCTCCTTTGAAACAACCAAGCGTAATCAAATGGACTTTACTTTCTGCATCAAGCTGCATGATAGTTTCAGGACTCTGAAGAATAGAAAACAAAAAACCTGCATCACACAGTTTATGTTTTAACTCCAGAGATGAGGAAAGGGACTCAGCTTCTGCTTGTACCCTCCACTGTCAGTTGTAAATCCCTGCACTTAGGTGTATCATCTTCGAAGAGTTTTAACCGGTGCCTTGGAATATTTATGGCAGCAGAAGACCTTCAGGCCAAGGGGCTGGTGCTCATTCACCAGCAGGGCATCCAGTCAGAGGAGGCCTGAGTGCAGAGAGGCTCACTGGGCTGGAAAGTCTCTCTCACATGAGCCATGAGTAGGAATGACTGGAGGGTTAGTATTGCAGAGTCCACTGGGAACAGAGAAACGGGTGAAGCTTCAGAAAGCAGTGCTTTTTGCCATCCCCGCAGGTGTTATCTTCTGGGATGCAAGCTCTCCTTTCACTTAATGTGACTCAGGCTGAGCTGGGCTGAACTGGACTGCTGGATCATGTAGCTGCTTCTGGGTTGTTTCTTCTGCAGATAAGTGGTGTAAGAGCACCCAGATACAACTTTGTCCTCACACTAGCAAAGTGAGGGTATGTGCTCAGACTTGAGCAACCTGGTAAGTAAATCCCATCTTCCGCATATAGCTGGATAAAGGGATGACTTCTTAGATGTGATAGCCAGTCTAATGTGATAGAAAATTCATCAAATAGCTGATATGTCTTCCCATTAATTAAGCACTAGGTGTCAAACTTTACAGAGATTTAAAAACAACCGTGTGTGTTGTTTTTAATAACTCTCCAAACTAATCCGGGAATTCCTCCTATCACCAACCAGCAATCTCTTCACTGTCGATAGCTCAGATACGCCGCCAGGGGGAAGAGTTCATCTGTCTGTCAGGTACCAGGCCTCGATTCCTGGAACTGTTTAAAACCTGATACTAATTCTAGAAGAGAAATCCAGCTGCTTTGGTTATAAAACACTGTTGTGCAACCTAAAGTCTTCAGTAGGTTACAAATCAGTTAAAATAATTTTTTTGGTCTAATACAGATTACAGACCTTCCCTGAAAGTATGTTTTTCTTTGGAAAATAATTCCTTTCCCTTCCCTTCTGTTTGTAACTTTTGGATTCTAGTGCTGTCTGAAATACAGGTTAATACTACTGAAATGCTTAAAACAATAAAAGAATTTAAATTATCAATATGCTAAACTGAAAATATGTTGTTCCTTCCTTCCAGCCTGCAGCCTAAAAATGTACAGGCAGTTGGAAATCTACTGGGATTTATGGATGTGAGCTAGCACTGGTAGCTTTTTAGAAAGCCTTTTTTTCCCGAAGAAATACTCCAGCAGACTAACATGACTGTGAATATTGAGGCAGGGGGAAGTGGGATGTTAAGGTGTGTGGCTTTTTAGTTTAGGATCTGTTCACAGAGAGAATCTCTACATAGTCCTCACCTGCTTTGGTTTGCACAGTACAGCAGGCTTTGAGTATGTGAATATTTTGTGTGAAATTAAGCTCAAAGGAGAGGTCTGGCAGTGCCCCTAATGCACTTCAGCTACAAACAAAGCACCAGTCACTAGGACCAGACTAAAGCTAGCCTGAAGTAGCAACTGCTAAAGTATGTATGTTGTGACTGTCAGGTCCTCAGCACCAAATGTTCTGCAGAGACTGTGCTAATTGCAGAAGTAGACACAGACACATATTGAAATAGTCTGTAAAAGGTCCTGAAATTGCTAAGCCAAAATTGCACAATTATGCGGGCTCTGCATACATACTGAAAACCTGGACAAATCCTACCTGCAGACTTCTGCTCTCTCTGCAAGTATTTGTGTACTAAGCCTGTGAAAGTGTCAGCAAAAGTCTCGCTGAATGTTATGGGATGGAACTGACTTTCTGCATCGGCAAAGCTGCAAATTCCACCTCCATCTCTACTGCAGGCAGTTTGGTTGAACTCTGTAAAACTGTCTGCTTTTAGCTGATCTTTTCAGGGAGAAGTGCTACCAGCACTGCTTTGAGAACCAAGGTTTATGACTGACTTGAAATTTGCTTTTGTAGAGAAAGAGCTGGGATTGGCACCTTCTCTTTTTCCTTCTAATCCTCAAAACTACATTCTTCTCCTCTTGCTCCTCCCTGCCTACAACTGCAGAAGAGCTGGTTCCTGTGATTTACCAGGAAGCACAGAAGAAAATCTCTGTGACCCTAAGCTCACTAACAGCAACACATTTCTGCTCCAGGAGGGGCCCCTAAAGCTCCTCATCCAGCAATTTGTAGAAAAAGAGGTCCTGTAGATTTTTACTCTCTTGATGAAAATCTTGCTATAATTACAGAGCTTAAGAGTACTGAATTTTTAAAATATCAATGTAGAGGACATATTAAGAAGTTCCATTAGCTGTGCTACTAGAATGAAACTCAAGACTTTACAATGTCCATTTCAGGATTGTTTTGATGCCTGTTCCACTGATCTTTCCAAAACATTTCCCATGGGTGATGCTGGCACTAAGTGCACTCTACCTTTGTACACACACGGAAAACATAGATGTAACCCTGAAGCTACTTGCCAGGTAGAATAGTATCATCTTAATTTTGCTGATAAGAGTGACTTGTCTGAGGTCACAGTGGAAAAAAATTATCATCTTAATCTCATCATGATTCTCAGTGGAGTTCCCTTTTTCTGACAGTGTAAATCAAAGGGAAAAAAATTAAATCAGTGGAAAACTGGTGTAGTTTTTCATCTGTTACCCCTGCATTCCCTGTGCCTTTTGAACTTTTGATTGCCTTTCAGGGACATGGCTTTTAAATTTAATTAGCATGCTATTACTCTTTATCTGACATGGAAAAGCTGGAATTAATTGCATATTGACAAACTGAACCACTTACAGCAAGGCATTGCATTCACCCAGTGGTGTGCCCACTGGTGTGTGCAAGAACTTGGGGCTCACTGGGCTGTTGCTTGCAGGCTGTGACCTGTAGTACTTGCAGGCATTACACCCAGAGGAGCTGCCACCTCCAGCAGCAATCACGAGACCTTAAAGCAAAAATGGCTCTCTTGCTTGTGTTGCAGAGCAAAGTTGCCTCAAAGTTGTCTGTGCTGCCTCTGCCTACAGCACTCGCTGTGTACCACACACACATTTTGTTTATATATGCATGTGTGAATTTATCTATTTATTGTATGCATTTGTAGCTGTGTAAATACATTTATCTGTAACAGGTCTGGCTGGGATGGAGTTAGCTTGCTTATCAGCATTCCCTGTGGTGCAGTGCTTTGGCTTTGTGGTGTGTTGCTAACACACAGGTGTTTTGGTTATGGGCTTGCCTAGCATGAAGGTTTTCTTTTTCCCACTCTGCCCCATTCCAGCAGACCATTCCAACAGTTTGGGTTGGAAGGGCCCTTAAAGATCTGACCCCTGCTGCCATGGGGGATATATATTGTGTATATGACTATATATGGGTCCAGAGGAGGGCCATAAAAACAATTTGGGGTCTGGAACATCTCTCTCACAAGGAGAGACTGCAGGAGGTGGGCCTGTTCAGTCTTGAAAAGAGTGATGGGGGATCTCATTAATGCACATAAATATCTCAGAGATGGGTGCCAAGAGGATGGTGCCAGACTCTTTTCAGTGGTGCACGGTGAGAGGGTGAGGAGCAGTGGCCATAATATAAAACACAAGAAGTTCCACCTCAACATGAGGAAGAACATCTTTACACTGAGGGTGGCAGAGCCCTGGAACAGGCTGTCCAGGGAGGTCATGGATCTCCCTCTGGAGATGTTCCAAATCCACCTGGACACGTTTCTGAGTAACCTGCTCTAGATGACTCTGCCTTGGCAGGGGGGTTGGCCTGGGTAATTTCTATAGGTTCCTTCCAACCCTAACGATTCTGTGATTCTGTGATAATAAGATACATATAGATATAGATATACCTATGTACGGTACATATGTGTCTTTATACATACATATGTATCTATATTTACACACACCTACTTACAGCCATAGCTGCAGACGTCTACACACGCAATTTGTATGTGCACCGAGACACTCATACCTACATTCCTGTGCCTCCACAGCCACATCTTTGGAATATATGCAGGCGTGCATGTTTTGCACGCACACTAGCCCATCTATCCTGTACAAACACTGTCTATGCACTGTGTGTAAATTCACATTTACACACTGGCCGCGCTCCCGGCAGGCCGGGCCTGGCCGGGCCGCGTCCCCATGGCAACACCCAGGGCCGGCTCTCGGCCGCGGCCGCTCCCGCCCGTCGCCAGCGGCCGGGACGCGGGACAGCGGCCACGGGTGGGTTTGGCGTCGGGACAGGGTGCTCAGCAAGAGGCGGGGCCGGGCCGAGAAGGTGAAATTTTGAGAAGGGACTCTCGCTGAAGTGAATGTTACCCGGGGTTAAGGCGTGTATGTTTGGCCAGCATGTCCGGCGAGCTGACCCCAAGTGTCATCAAGAGCATAATCCGCCAAGTCGGCCTGAAGTGCGCTGCCCAGGGACAAAGCCTCTCGGAAACCTTGGTGGCCTTCATGGTAAGCGCGAAAGGAAGCGTTCAGGGGCTGGCGGCAGCTGAGGCTTTCAGGGGTGACCTCAGCTCAGAAATACCTCGGTTTCCAATTGCCTGCAGCAAGAAATTTTAAAGCGGCATTCAGCGATATCCAGTACAGGGTCCTAAAAACCTGGGAAAGTCTCTCATTCCCCTGAAATCTTATGTGAATATAATGCTCCCAGAAGGCTGCATGTCCTGAGTCCTAGAAACTCTCTGAACTCCAACTCAGAGCTCTTTCTCAGTTTTCTTCTGCATGCAGACAAACCACTGTTTTCTTCCAGAAGTGAAAAAGAGAAGTGTTACCAAGTTTTAATAACGTTTCTTCACACTGTCATAAATGACCCTGTGATGCATAGCTGAATGTTCAATGCAGCAGCTATATTTGTTCTTCGATGTTTACCTCCTCCCTCTATTGTGATGGATAATTTTGTTTGTTTCTCTGCTCAGACAGGCCCAGATAGTATAAATGAGCTGAATATTTGAAGGAGTGGGCTCTGATCCCACTTAAAGTGAAAATTTAATGAAATCAGTCTCAGCATTGTCCTTGGTAGGCAACTATAAGTATCCTAAAAACATTTGACATTTTGGCATCCCTTAGAAGACACAGCGCTGCTTCAGAATATAGTCTGAATGCACCTGCAAAGCTGTGTCTAAAGAAAGATGGGCTAGGTTCCTTTCTTACTGATGATCAGCCCTTGATAAACTTGCATATAAATGTAAATGGTTCACAGCAGTACTGTTGATGAGTTATTTTTTCCCCTAAAGGTGACACTGCGGCTTTAGAAAACAGATTGGGCTCAAAAGCAGATTAGGCAGGAAAATTTTAATGAGTAAAAAATTCACACAAGTGGCTGGCAAGACAGGCAGCATGAACATCAATTGCAAACATGCACATATTTTCCTGCATCCAGGACACTATGGGGTTTTTATTGAATAGGTAAATATTTATACTGATGCTTGTAACACCATCTTAAAGTTTATAAACAATGATAGATTTTCAAAAAATGTTACTTAGGAAAATATTTTTCCAAGTAATTTTTAAAGGAGCAATATTTAAATATTTGTATCACAAAAAGATTTTTTTCTTCATTTGTGCCTGAGAACTGAGACTGAAACTGGCGAGATGTGAAATGAAGTAATTTTGTTTCATTATCAAAGACTGAAATGGATAAAAAAGAAATATTGAACGCAAATAGTGAATTGCAAAGATGATATTTTGAGACATAAATTAATATTTTTCTTTTGGTAATCTCTAGGTGAAAGTTGTTGTTTTAGATCCAAGAAATGACTTTAATATGGATCAAATCCTTACAGAAGACGATATGCAGGATCTTATCCAGGTAATCTGACATGGTATTGAGAGTCAGTACTTATAAATAGCATTATTTGCTCCCTGTTCCTATAACTAAAATGACATGAATACTATCAAAATTTTAGTGCTACTTTATTCTTATGGTTCTCTAGCTAAAGACTGGAGTATGTTTCCATAAATGCTTTAGAAAAGCTTTATATGCGAGAATGGTAGTGAGAGGGTTCTACAACTGAATCACTATCACTTCAGATGTTTCCCCAGAGATGAGAAAGAACTCACTTCTCTGACTCTCTTTTTAGCTCTGTGTTACCAGACTGCTTGACACAACAAACCCATCCCTAAGCACAATTAAGATGCAAGTTTACTTTGATATGAACTATGCAAACCGAGGTAATTTCAAATATGTTTTCTTAGAAGTTGATGCTGAGTTTGTAATTTAATAATAGTAATTACTATTGAATGAATCCTGTCAGTAAAGCAAAATAAAAATCCCAGGAGAAATTTACTGTACAGGAGTCTGATGTTTAAGTATGGATATAGTAGGGAAAAGTGTACATTAGATTTGAGAGTACACTCTTCTCATGCTGTCTGAGAGATTTACAGAATATAATGTTGCTTGAAGACAATTACACTTTTAGGTTCAGTGGTTAGCTGCCTTCAGCAAGAAAAGCTTGCACCTGGACCTGTGTGTCTGAAGGCACTCAGAACAGAGTATTTTATCAATATCCCTAATTGGGAGATTACAGTTACAGTTTTAGCTGAATACATTTTTTGTCTCATCAGTAGTAATTTCATATGGTCTGAGAATGAGCATGTGAAATTAAAACAAGATGGGGGAAATGCCTCTTGTAAATGTAATTTCAGATCTCAAAGGGACAGTGGAGGCTGGCTGGGAAATAGAAGACAGAACAAGAATAGATGTGAGAAAAGCATTTCTCTGTGGGGAGATAATGAAAATGTTTTCATGTTAGCATGGATTAAAACCAAATATTAGCAACACTGGGAGCTGCTTCTAATTCCTCTGAACTCTATAAGCTCAGTAACTGCAGCAAGTTTTTGAGATCCTGAGTAGTATTCACACTTGAGCATGTAACTTCAGGTGTGTTTGAAATATGCGTGTGTGTGCAAGTTAGGTCCTCCTACAGTCAGAGGAATCCAGAGAGCCAGAGGCTTGCTGTTTAATTTGGCCTCAACAGTTCTCAGGACTCTACTGACTGGTGTTAATCACACTAATTATATTAATGTTTAACTCTGCTGGTTTTAATTCTAAAGGTGAGGTACTATGAACATCTCTTCCACATACCTGTGCTTCAGAAACCTTAAGTTGGTGTTCTGACTGTGGAAATGAATTGCACCGTCTGTATAAGCCAAATTTCAAAGAATTTAGATAGCACTTTCTAAGTGTCTTTCTTTCCTAGATGAATTACTGAGTGAGCAGGAGCGTGTTCTGGAAGGAAAAGTGGCTCCTGTGGTTAGAGCTATCACAGAGAGTGGTCCACATGAGCAAGAAGAAATGGAGAATGTGTATCAAAAGATCGTTTCCTATGCGCTGCTGAGATCTGGCCTGGGATCCTCAACAGATATTGAGGCTGTCAGGGAGGTAACAGGTCAGTAAACTCCCAGCTGTGAAATTGGGCTTTTCTTCTTGAAAAATAAATTTTTACCTTCTCTTTGCTGATATATAGATACAAATGTGGTAAACGGTGATGGTTTGTTATTATCCAAACTGTCACTGCTCAGCCTTGAAGTGTAAATTTCCCATAAATTTCCTACTTTTTGCATTTGTTCGGGAGAGGCTATTTTTGCTTATTTAATGATTTTCTTTTCTGTTCCCTCATATTGAGGGTTTTCTCCCACTTTGTAATGCTCATAGCTGCCTTGCAGAGTGTATTCCCCCAGACAGAGATGATTACTTTCATCTCACTCAGTAAGAAGGACAAAGAACAACAGCTGAAAGATCTTGCCATGCTAGTCACAGGAATTCGTTTGTACAACAAGCAGTGCCAGAAAGGAGGAAGCGGCATTGATGACTGTAAGTAAATAACTGCATTTGAGCTGGGTATTCCCAGCTCATTCTTCCTGGCCTTCTTCACTGGAGCTGCTCCAATAATTTCCCATCTCACGGAGGCCTGTTTTTGTTATTTTACAAATTAGTAAACTGAGAATTGAAAATTGTGCAGATTCTCTTAGGTAATCCATGTCAGTTGTAGCAACAGAGTTGCATCTACTCTAAAGCCAGTTTTCTCACATTCCTTGACTTGACTGTGATGTTTCCACACCTGTAATTCTAAATATTTGAAACAGCCTGACTAGTGAGATAGGGTGGTTGAATCTGCTTCACAAGTA
This sequence comes from Cyanoderma ruficeps, assembly GCA_008694505.1. Classification (NCBI taxonomy): domain Eukaryota; kingdom Metazoa; phylum Chordata; class Aves; order Passeriformes; family Timaliidae; genus Cyanoderma; species Cyanoderma ruficeps. The sequence continues at coordinate 2,932,533 of VZDJ01000141.1, forward strand.
TTTGGAAATGCATGAATATAATTTCTACAAAATGTAGAAACCAAAATTTCATCGGAAGACCATGATGCTCAAATATTGCACTTTAATCATTTGATAATGATTTCATTAATTCTTTTTATACCTATTTCATATTTATTCTGTGTGAATAGTGCCAAACATCCTGCACGAAGCCATTCCATCGACTACACGGACTCTGGACAAGCGTCTGAATTCCTGCCAGCTGCTAGCCCACCGTTACACAGCACTGTTGGAATCCATGCAGGAAGACTCCCACAGACACTCCCAGCTTAGTACTTTTAAATTAAAAGAAGCACTATTCAATGTGAGACAGTATGAAGCCTTCCTTTGCATCCTTCAGGTGAGATAGAATTGTGTTACATCCTGTGGACTTTTATTGCAGATGAAATGTCTTCAATTTACCTACTTGCACAGGACAGAAATGTAAGAAAAGTTATTCGGAAATAAATGAAATAAAATGCCATATATATATATATCTAGATAAAGAACCATAGATTGTTTAGGTTTGAAAATATTTTTAAAATCAAGTCCAACCATTAACCTATTAGCCTGGAACTACCAAGTCCACCATTAAACACTTGTTTGCATAGTGATTCTCTGCCCCAGAAGGCATGAGAGAAAAAATCTCCTTGATTAATCCATAAATCATCTCAGTTTTGGTCTGGAGACACCTCCAAAATATATGGAGTCATCAAAAGTATTTGAAGAATAGCATTTAAATTCTTGTTTTGTTAATGAAAAGCTTTTAATTTGTCTTTTGAGAAACTGCAGGTTTTTATTAGCCTTTCCTGTATAAGGCATTGAATAAAAGTTTGTGGGTTTGGTTTTTGTTGGTTTTGTGTTTGTTTTTGTTGTTGTTGTTCACTTCATTGGGGAAATGTAGAGAATTTTCTTATAAAAATTGGTAGTTTATGTGTGAGTAAAATGCCTGAACACCTGAACATTTAAGGAAAAATGTATTTTGTGGAAAGATAGAATACATTTCATTCCCTAAAACAATTGTTCTGGAAATAGTTGAATGAAGAGGCCCAGGTAAATACTTATTACTAACTACTTGATTTTTGGAGTATGATAACATCTTACCTGATGTTCTCTTTCCAGTCTAATGCAGTTACGAGTGCTCAGGAAGTTGAATCGTTGGATGTTAAGTTTGAAGCAGCAATGATGGTATTGAAAAGCACAGTGCAGGATAAGAATTCCATAGAGTCCAAAGAAGTTTTTGTAAGTATTATGAATGGAAAAGCCATTACTTCTTCAGTAGAAAAAGTTATTGAAGTAAGATATTTTGCTAGTGTGTTTTTGAATTGTTTATGTTCATAAAGAGGCTACGTATTTTTCTCTCTATTACAATATCATCCGTGATTTTTGAAGGGGCAACTAAAAGACTTGCTCCTAAGGTAAGAAAAAGTACAAAAAGGGAGCAAAGGAATTAAATGGTATTTTACTGTAAGCATCTTGAGTTGTCATTATTTGTAGATTTACGCTGATATCTTCCTTTTTTGTGTGTGTATGTATTCTTTCCTGTTCCTGGCAGAACTGTAAGAACATAATGACTGCAGAAAACAGCACATCAGAGTGTGAAGTTCCCTCAGATTGCAATCCCTGTAATTACAGCATGAGTCACTGATATAATTTTTCTAAAGAAACTGGGTTTCTGTGATGGGGGTGAAAGCCTCCTTTCTCCTCCCAATAGCTTCTGAACCTGTTTCAGGTTTAAGTTTCAGTCACATTTTTCAGAGTCCGAAGATCTCAAAATATGTCATTTTCTACAAGTTTTGTGGAAAAATAAAAGAGCAACTAGAGACACACAGTTAGAGCCTTATCAAGATCAGGTCTGAAATGTTTTGTGTGCTCTCTGGCCAGTGATCAGCCACTGACGGATTGATGTTCTGTACTGTTGCACTCTTGGTTGGGAGCTAAAGGACGTGGGAAGGAGCTATTAGGGGGAAAGGGAATAAGTGCTGTGAACTACAGGTATTATGAGGGAGGCTGCTTAATGAGCCTGTGAAAATCTGGGATTTTTATGCTGGCATGTTATAAAGGAAACGGGAGAGAAATATGCTAGAAACCGGCTTCATTTAATTTGCTTTTCATGTAAGAGCTTGTTATTTTGTGTGATTTGATTATCACTCCAATTCCTTGTGGTTAGCTGCTGCACCAGCATGCAGTTTCATACATATTTTAGGTTATTTTTCAACATTCTAAGCTAATTATTGGAAAGCAAAATAAAGCCTACTGTGAGGAAGAGGAAGATCATGACCCCCACCTACTCAGAGTATTTTTTACACTTCACATAAGAGCATCCAAGCTGAAAACTCATGGGAACAGCACTTTAACTGAGTGATGTAAGCTCAAATTTATGTATGCTTTTGATTCAAAAAATCAGATATTCTCATTTGGAGAACATTTTCCCCTCTTGTCCAGCTACTCAAGGCAGTTTTTCCTCTATCTTTGTGGGGCTTAAGTGACTGATATACCTTACCCTTTTCCTTAAAAGCTGTCTGTTGTTGTTTGCTGTCTTCCTAGAATTTTTTTTTCTCTTTTAGTTGGTTAGTTGTTTTGTCTTCTCTGCTGAAGAGGGAATATATAATCTCTTTTGATTTCAGATCCTTTTCAGGTAGAGATTTTTTTCTACTAACACACCATTTAAATAACTTTTCTTGTCTTTGGCTTGTTGCTGACAAGCTGGATCCTCTACAAAGGTAAAGAAGCAGGGCATTCTGTCTTTTAAAAAGCATAGGATAGGCCTTATTTGTAGTAAGCATTTGTTTTAGGAAAAATAGTACATTTCATTAATATTTTTTGTTATTCTATTAACAGTTTATTCCAAGTGTTATTCCATAACATTTCCACAGCATTAGCAATGCTGATGAATTTCAGAGCTGGCTCTGTCGGCTGCTTTTAGGATAATGTTGTTAACATGCATAAAATGTGTGGTTAAGTGCACGTTTCCAATTGGCTGAATCTCTTCCTGTAAATGCTCTCTGTATGTTTAGATGTAATAGAGCACATTTTATGTCACTGCCATTGAAAACAGCATTTAAACTTAAAGTTTATAGGCTGCTTCTTTATGTGCCTACATCTGTGTGCCAACAGCATGTCAGTGCTGGGAAGGGCAGCCTCCAGTTTTGCCCTGAACCTTGGACCCCTCTGGAGAGGCCTGCACCCCTTTCATTTGACACACACGATGGCCTGGGGGCTGTGGTACCAACTTGTTACAGCCAGGCCTCCCTGGCGGTCAGTCGCCTAAAGGCCTAATCATGATGACTAAGCAAAATAGCCTTTTCTCCCGCGCCTGGACCTTCTCTTATCTCCCTGTAAGACAATAGGTCACTTTCTATCCCAACGTGTACCATTGGTCCACTTCTCAAAACCTCGATACCCTATAAAAAGCCCACTCTTCCCCAGCTCAGTGGAGCTGCCGTCCCTGAAACCCTTCGTAGAAGAAGCTAATAAAGAATAACCTGCGGAACTTCATACGGCGACTCTCCTCTCTCTTCCCTGCGTCTGCCGAGGCGCCTTAGCAAGCTCAGAGCTGATAATCACTACAAAAGAGCTGATCACTGCTAATAGCTGAATATCACTATCACTAAGCTTGCTAAGTGCGGCCTGTGCCTGGGGCTTGCCGGAGTTGCTTGGGCAGGGGGGTACGTAGGTGCACCCCATACCCAGGAACAGCCAAGGCAGCTGAGACCGGCTGAAGCTACCGGGGACCAAACTAAACCAACTCACTCTGGAAGCAGGGCAGACAAAATAACAAAACCTGATAGCTTGTATATAGGTGTCATTTTACCTACTTTGCTAATTAATCAGGTGTGTTCCTTCTGGTCCTTGCTCCTGTACACCACATTTTCAGTTATAAAACTGTACTGTCAGTGAAGTGCTAAATTCAAAGCATGGACACAGAATACATTTATTTAAGAAAGGCTCTGGAGTAAAATATAGAAATGTACTACTCTTGCCTGTGGGTTGACATGCTGGATATACTTGCTTTAGGCATATGTGGTGGAAGCTCCTCTTTCAGTGTCCCTGAGTTCCCCTGGAATTTCTGGTTGCTGAAGGCCTTGGAGATCAGCCCTGCTTTGTTTATAGCTGAGATTGTTGTGCACAGTGCTTGGCTTACAGTGTAGACATAAAATAAATCTGCATTTCAGATAATTCTCTTTGTGTTCTAGCCTCTGTTTATAGAACTTTCTGAGCTTTGGACTGGCTATCAGAATGAAATGCTACTGCTAAGCTTCCTCACAAATATGGCTGACGATCTGCAACAATTCTTGGAAATCCAATCACAGCTTTTTCCAGAGGAAATGCTAACATCTCTTCTGGAAGGAGTGACAGTGAAAAGTGATGAGGAAAGGATAAAAGAAACCATGGGTATGGAAAGTTGAAGCTTTTTGGTTTTGCTTAGTTCTCCAAGATTTTGTAGTTTGAATTTTCTTTACAATAGGTGCTTTACAGAAAGTGCTATATATTGATTTTTTAATACTCAGAATTTGCACAGTAAATTAAAATAAGCCTTATAGGGTGTAGATTTACATTTTCAATGTAGTGTAGCTTGGGATTTTATTTTTACATATAAAATTAAAATAGAGCTTCTAGATACAAGTTTACCTTACAAAAATGGCAGAATGATCAGAGAGTGTTTTTAATTTTTTTGTAAAACATTTTGAAGTGTTTTTCAGAACCTTTCAGAACTTTGGAAATTGAGGGGTAGGGTATAAACAAAATAATTTAACTAGGCTTTGGTTAGCAGAAGAGTTTGTTTGTAAAATGATATCCCTAGGAACCAAGTTTTATGCCAGGGAGTTTGTAATGCATGGGTGAGTGAAAACAAAATCAAAGAATACAATATTATCTTCCCTTTGTTGTCGCATGTTTTCAAAGAAAAGTAATACTACTGAAGATGGTTCTTGCAGGACTGATTTTCAGTAGGTTCTCTTTCAAGGCAGGACTAAAGTTTGGCTTTTGGGATCTGGGCACTGAAGGTCATCCTGTGAAAACCACAGTAATCTGGTCATCCTGTAATATTATTAGCTTTTAGACATCTGATATTTTAATACTGAAATCCTTCCTTTGTTTTATCTTTTCTTAGAGACCAGAGTGAATGTTTCTGATTTCAAGAACCAAGAATGGCTTTTTCCAGAGACTACTGATAATTTTGAACAGTTGCTAATCCAGTACCATGGGTTCTGTGCACATTCAATTGGTGTGAAAAGTATCACCCTACCAGGTATGGTTTGTAGTTACACATTTTCCACACTATATATTTACACAAGGATTAGGAAAAATGTAAAGACATTCTGAATGCATCCTCTGAATGTCAATGCTGGAATGCTGTTTTTCCACATCTGCAATTTTCACCCCAGATACTTTATTTCCCTTGTTAAAGTATCTTTTCTTAAATGCAAAAAATAAACTGCCCTTAGTAGAAGGGCAGGAGGGCTTAAAGAGCAAGCAGGGGCAGAAACAAGATGGGATGGATAAATGTTTCTTCCTGCTGTATGTGCATCTGTATAACCCACACTGCAGCTGCATGCAGGTTTGGTTACTGTTGCTAATGTGCTATAATGCAGGCAGAGGGAAATGGCCATTCCTTCTATTTTGTGTATCCATATGTTGCAAACAGAGCCATTCAGGCCTACCTCATATGTATTTTTAAATAGTCCTGACAAAGTACTAAAAATCTTTCCTGAAAAGAATGCACAAGTGCACTTGGTAAAGTCAACTAATCGTAGAAATTTTTGGTCTCTCTAGGTTCATTTGTCTTGAAAGTTAGGCGTATTTCAACTATCCTAATTCATGTTTTCTGTCTCCCTATCCTTTCTAGAACCTGTCCATCCAGAATTTTTTAAGCCTATAGGAGTTTGGGAGGAAAATATGGCCATTTACTTGTCAGTGTTAAAGAATAGCTATTTTAATGGCAATATAATTTACTTGCACTTACTTAGTATTGCACATGAGAACGGCTGTCCTGAGTTGGACTGAAGGTCTCTCTAGCCCTGTATCTGGTTACTGCACATGGATAGTCATGAACACTTTAAAATTATGAGAATTCAAGTCAAAGTGATCCTTCTTTCATTATACCCTTCCTTGTTCTAGCACTTAGTGGTTATGGGATTTCCTCTGATTAACGTTGAGTCTGTAACCTTCTGTTGAATAATCCTTCAAAGAGGTTTTTCATTTATCTAATTGATTTTGGAATCCATCATGGGTTTGTCATGGGATATTCTTATTCTCAAGAGCCCCACAATTATAATTATATATGCTATGAAAAGGTACCTCTTTTTGAGATGGTATTAAGCTCTGGCTTGATAATTTCAACAAAGACTTGATAGTCCTTCTGTTAGGAAAATTACAAAATAGTAATTTTATATTGCATACTATTCATGGTTTTATAACCCCCTATCATATTATTTATTCTTTCTTTTTAATGCTGAGGAGGCTTCTTTCTTTAACCTCTCCTTCTATAAAAGGTCTCACAAACCTTTGATCACTTCTAGCTCCCTTTTACTTGTTCTGTTGTGTTGGAACAAAATGTATTATTACAAATGTAGCTGACAGGTTGTTATAATGTTGGTTTTCTTCTCTTCCTCTGCATACTAGTAATTCCTTTTTTGACTGAGTATTTTCAAGGCACTGTCTATGATGATTCTGGTCTTTCGTGACATCTGAAGCACAACCTGCCGCTGTCCTTGAAATCAGTTTGTGTTTTCTTGTATAAGTTATTTGACCTTTATTGGCAATTCATTTTCTCTGTCAATTTATTGTTCAGCTTCCCAGCAGCTTTATCTGCTTCTTCAGTTAATCTCAGTGTTATGCCCTTTGGCATAAATGTGCTACTGATGTGGAATCAGATATTTGCTGGAGATTTTAGGGGGAACATTTGAGGGTAGAGGCTGGTTTCTTATGCCTTTGCTGTATGTGTTTTATCTGTTGTTTTTCTGAGACATGCACCTAATGCATGCTGGATGTGAACTGATCAAAAGCAGTTTTACTGACCTAACAAAATAGATTTTTTTATATTTTAAAAAAACCTTGCTTTCAAGGGTTTATACTGAGTTCAGAAAAAGAAGGAAGTAAAACTAACTTGATGGAAACACAGAATCTTGATTAAGAATGTCTTTTGTATTGGATCTCATACTGTTCACTGTTTTAAATTGTGGAGCTTATTTTGGGTTGGCTTTTCTCCTCATTTTTAGGAAATCCTGCTATTGGAATTTTGAAGCACAAGGAGAAATATTATGTTTTCAGTTCAAAAGAAGCTGCATACATCTTTGCTCAAGATCCAGACAAGTTCATTCAATTGAATGTAGAAAAAGCAAAAAAATATGCAGAGCTAATTCAACTGCTTGAGCTCCGTCATCAGTTTGAGTACCTTGTTCCCCATACGCAGGTACACACTGCCCGTTGCCTCTTGCTGAACAGCTGCTGGGTCACTGGTTGGTCTGTCCTTTCTAAAAGAGAACAGATGATATGTATCTTTAGGAAAGAAGTAAAATCCTCTGCCTGTCTGAAGGTCCATCTTTTCCAGGTCTTCAGAATGTTGAAGAAACTGCTTAATGTCATTCTCATTTTTTATTCTTCTTATTTATTCGTAGGAGAATATGTAGATCCAAAGTATTCTGGCAGTGATAAAAGCTGTCAGTCCATAGCCTAGGCAGATCTTGTGTCTAATGTTTCTTTTCCTCATTTTTGCAAAAGTAGCTTAAAGGATCAGTAAATAAATGCAAGAGAAATTATGTCAGATATGATGTTAACTGGAGTTTTAGCTTAGCAGTCCATCCATGTGTGCTGGAGAAGGGTGTAGTGGTATCTGAGGACAAGAGTTATGGAACATATTACTAAATAAAAGGAGAGTCATCGGTAATGAATGTGATGGTGTTACTATGTGAAATTCAAAGACCTGATTTGGATTTATAGACAACATTCTCTGTGATCCACTTGCGAATTTTAGATCCCTAGCAGTGGAAGGAATGTAGTCTTGAACTGACTCTTGGTTTGAAATATAGTTTATATCCCAGCTGTAGCAGAGATGTGTGCACTTCTCCCAGTTGTGATTTATGATTTTTAGTCCATTCATGAAGGCAAACTGAGGTGCCTGCATCATAAAATACTGGTGGTGGTGGGACCCTTTTTTTCCAAAATCCAATGATTAACCACTCACTAGGTAGGCAGGAGCCTGCAACTCAGCTGTGGCCTCTGCCTCAAGGGTTTTCTGTCAGAAATTGAATCCATCAGATACTTAATGTTTTCCTTTTAGTGGGGCATGGGGAACAAAAATATTGTTGAATGTGAAAATCATTATCCAGTTGTGGTTTGCAGTCTCTATTTGCTTTTAAAATTACCCATATGCTACCCATATACCCATGTAAAATACCCATATGCTATTTCTCTATATTCTTCTCAATGCCTTGCTTGGCTTTCATTGTTTCTTTTCATCCAGGCCAGAAATACAAAGAAAAGTTTGACGAAACCACCCCCAAAATGTGACAGTGGTACTCAAACTGATACTCATATCCTGCCTCCAACTATTGTGAGATCCTATGAATGGAATGAATGGGAACTGAGAAGAAAAGCTATAAAATTGGTTTGTACTGTTATTACCAGATTTTCATGGCTGGATAACAGATTTGAGAATAAATTTTTCTTAACTTTTGTTCCTTGAAACATAAATCTAACCTTTTATTCCAAGACATATACTTCATTACAACTGGTTCAATTTTTTTTTCTAGGTATTTTCTCTCCTTATTTCTAGACTTCTTCTCTCACTTCTTCCATATTTTTCCCTGTTTTTTGAGCAGTGCTTCCGCTGCTATATCTCTTAATTTCAAAATTTTCGGTTGCCTTCTTTATGTAATAAGAGTTTGTTGTTTTGAATTAAATTGCATTGAATATTAAGGTTGTTCTACATTCAAATACAGTTTAATGGGTTGAAGATACTACTATGTAATTTCTTTGGAAAAAAAGCCAGAGCAAATGTTAGCCATACTATCAGGATTTTCTGATGGATTGGAAATCACAGTCTGTCCATAGAAGCTTGACCACATTCATAAAAACTTTTAAATTAACAGTAAATATTTCAGAAGCTTCTTTCTAGGGCATGTCAGCACATGTAGTTGTCAAGGTATAGCACCTGATTTTCACAATTCAATCAAATGAAAAACTTCAGAGTACAGGGAACATCACAGTTAACAATATCAAGTGAACATATAATACTAAAGGGCTTTTTTTTCTTCTGTGAACAGATGCACTGTGGAGGCCTGTGGTGTGCTGGGCAACCTATTTCCTTTCTGGTTTTCTTTTTTGCCATGAAATCTCTAACATTATAAAAAGAAACCAAAATTTTGGACTGAGGAGTCTTGCCAGTGTTGATAGCTCATGAAGTATTCTACAAAATAGTTGTTACTGAGGTGTATAAAGAAGCCAATTAGGTTTACAAGAAGCCTGGCTAAAAGCCTCTTTTGCTTCTGTAAAGGACAAAAGTACATAAATAAACATCACATGTGGTCAGCTCTAAGCAAAAGTGGATATTTTCCCATATCTGGTCACGAAGACCATTCACAAACAAATTTGTAGCTCATTAGTTTGAAATATTTATAGAAAGTACTTTAAAGTACTAAGGGTGTTTTAGCTTCAGCTGTCCAAATATGAGATTAGTGATGTGCAGCTGAAAGAAAAAATCCCAGATGCATGCAAAAGTGCTTTGACTATGCTGATTTGTAATACAGAGGTGATAAAACATTTAATATCAAAGTGATAAAATAACAGAAATAGTTTACCAGTGCATCAATGAATTTGATACTTCAAGGAAGCATCAGACATATTTGTGGGTTTCGTTAGAGGATGAGCTCACATACCTTTGGGGTTTTTAGTGTTGTTCATACTTAGCCAAAAAACTTGTAGTGGTATGAAATATTAAGCTATTACTTTGTTAGAAAATCTATATGCTGTTAGAAGTAAAAATTTTAGCTCACATTTGTTTCTCTGTGCAAACACAGTTCCTTGTAATAGCATACATTCTGTCATTAAAACCCTCAGAAAAAAAAATTACTGTCTTTCTTCCCATGCCATCTCCTCTGTAAATTCCTTGTTGTTCTTTTCTGGATTCTGCTTAATGATTCTGCATATAAGATTCAGTTGTAGATTAAGGTACCAAAACGTGCCTACATTTAGGTGCTTCATCTTCCATTCCAGCAGAGAGAGACCTCAGTGTTGGAGTCTGGAGAATATTTTAACTTGCCCTGATAAAACATTTAGGCCAACTATATCACTCTCCAGCTTCCACTGACTCCAGTCTTCATTGACTGGACTGAACTCCAGGGACTTTCTTACTTACATGGAGGGGTCTGATTTCCAGCACATGAGAGTGTATTTTGTGTTTTTTGAGGAGAACATTATATCATAATTTACCGTGTTTTACATCATTGCTGACATAGAAGGATCAGTGGAATAAGGAACATGTTTTTTGTTTCAAGTGCTGGTCTTGGAATATTAACACTTTGTGAGAAGTGGTTTTGTTGTTATATATACAGCAATTTCTGTGAATAACCAGCTTTAATCGTAAATTACCCTAACTTTTACCCCTTGTCAAGGGGTTAGTGAGCAAGGTGGTGTAAGAAGACATTTTTTCACTTTTATGTGATACTTTGTGACACCAACACCTAAACCTCATCACATTTGGCAGAAACCAGACAAAGACTGGAAGCACTTGCCACGAAAACATTTTATTCTAACAAAAAAAAGGTGAGGCGTTTAACAAAATTTGAAGGATAACAACCAATGGTATGAAATTATTAAGAGACTCATTTAAAATTCTGTGGGCTACCTAAAGTGCTGTTCACACATCCTGTTAGTTAAGGATTTACCAAATCACAGTCACAACCATGTAGTGACAGGAGGGTAAGGTGGGCCATGTTCCAGGTTTGTGAAGCCCAGGGATGTAAAACAGACAAACACTCCTGAGTATATACTGGTGCTAAAATGTTCAAAGTTTTGTCTAATCTGAGTCTTTTTGTGTCTTTAGGCCAACTTGCGCCGCAAGTTAACTCATGGCATGCAGACTAATCTCAGCCACATGAGAAGAGAGAACTGCACCCAAGTGTACTTGCCAAAGGATGCTGGCACCCAGACTAAGCGTGACAGCTCAAGCAATGTACCCAAACCCCAGATTTTCCTGAAAGGTCTCCGAGGAGGATCATCTGCCCCTACTCATATGGTCACAGTAGACTTAACAAGACCACTGGATGAAACCTAAGTGAAAATGAGAAACCTGGAGACACATCTTGAATGTATATATAAAAATCCCTGAATACATCTGAATTTAGACCCTAAAGATTTTGCTGTGTCTGTTGATTCCAGGAACAGTTGGTCTGTTTCATTTATCTTATCTGTTTGGGCTGCTGACTGGCATTAAGTGACAGAAGTGATAAGCCTGAAGCACAGATTTTAAATAGCAATTTAGAATCAAGATGTTCTCAAGGACTTTCACTTCTAACATTTAAATGTGTGGCATTCTGGGATTTTACTGAAGTTTTAATGCAACATTTGCTTGTTGAAATACTGTCTTAAAGTGAAAAAAAACTTGTCCCAGGAGAGTCACTCGAATGTCACAGCTCCAGCCTTAGAGCAGAATTGTCAAGAAGGCAAAACCAACAAAATGAAACCAGTCTGGGTCCTTCGGCCTGTCCCTTTGTGCTGGCGTTAACCCAACCCAGTGAGTGTAGACCAAGGCTGGGAGGTTGAGAAGAGGGCATCTCTCTTGGGTGGTTCTGCCACTTTTAGGTCTCTAGCAATTTCTTGGCTAAACAGCATACTGGTGAGCACACTGCAAAGCTTAGGAACTTGACTTGAAGCACAACAGAGAAAAAGTTTTTAGCTTTATGTCGTTGTGGCAAAGCAATATGTGCCAGGTCAGATCAATGCAACTGCAGATAGTATTTCCGTTTGTGAAAACCCAAATTATTTGAGCTTCAGGATAAAACATTTTCTCAAACGGAAACAGGGTACTTTAAAACAAAGATTCTTTTCATGACAATAAAAACTTCCTCAAGCTGTTATCTGCACAATGTCCAGCTGCACAACTGTGATTGCATAGGGCATGCTAATGTTTCTAAATCTCTTTTTTTGTGCGTGTGCATTATGATGCAGTGTGGTTTCCTGGCTTGTAGCTAGACAAGCTTTTGACAATGAAGCTGGAAGATTAAAGCTGCTGAGTGATTTTTCTGTGGCATTGTGCAGGACAGCATTCTCTTGTTTTCCAAGGCATCTGGCCTCACTTTTAAAAGTTCCACAACAGGGACAAATCCCTTGTTAAAAAAACAAAGGAGCATGAGGGGAGCACTAAGAAAGAACTTTGCTAAATGATTTTTCACTATGTGATTTTCTCTGTTGGGAAAATAAACTAATCAGTAGCAGCTAGATGTGCTGCTCCTCCATGTTTTTAAATTATGAGCAGGCAGCACTGATTAGATTTATTAATTAAAATATCAATGCAATTACTAGCTGCAAGCTTTTTTTTTTTTCCCAGAGAAAAAAATACTCTGTCACTTCTTCATTAAACACTTTTTTCTTGCTGTGATCTCTCTATATTATCATTTGCTTTGAGGCTTTTATTTTACAGTTCTTAGCAACAAACGGGTATCTCAGGAATCCAGAAATACATTTTATTTAAAAGTAAACTAATGACTGAAATTTCATTTTTTTCTATTTTGTTCTTTTCTGCTGGAGAAGGCACTGCAATGCTGTAAAATACTGGGGAATAGAATTGTAACCTCCATCTCGGTTTTGTCGCGGCAGAAACGTGTCGGTGGCTACGAGCTTGCTCCCGGCAATCAGAAATTGCGTGAGATTCCTGGATGTTTGCTGCCAATGAAACAGTTTCGAAATGCGGCCGGGTGGAGCAGGATGCTCTCCAGGATATCCAGGCGGGACGGAGCGCGACTCGATGGTTCGGCGCGGGCGGCGGGGCGCTCTGGGCGGCCGCGCCGCACTCTATGGTACGATGGGAGGAGCGGCGGGGCACGGCGGGCGGCTCCGGCCCGGCGGTCCTGGAGCCTTCGGCGAGCACCATGTCGCCTCCGAAAGGTGAGGGCGGCAGCGCGGAGCTCGCGGTGGGTCCCGCGGTTCCCGGTGGGCGGCACGGCCGGAGAACGAGGACAATTCCCACCCGCTTCCCCAAGAGGAAACGCGACCCGCCCGCAGACTCCCCCTGCCTCCCCCCTGCCAGCGGGAGTGGAACTGTCCTCCCCGCTGGGGGCTGTGGCACCGGGCGCCACCACCGCGGGAGCGAAGGGGGGAAGGGGCTACGGGGGGCCGCGGGGTCGCGCTGGGGAGGGGCTCTCCCCGCCTGCCTTCCCGCCCTCTCGCTCTCCTCCTGCCGCCCGGGAGCTTCTCCGCGCGGTGTGGCACCGCTGCGTCCCCGGCATGTGGGCGGCGGGTGCTCCCGGTACGCGGCTTGCCGGGTCCCCGGGACGCCTCCGCCTTTAGGATCAGCCACAGTCGCGTCCCCCCCGCCGGCAGTTCCCCTCTGGGAGCGTCTGACAGTGGTGCAGCATCTTTGGGGTTTATCCCGGGCGGTCAGTGCACAGGCACATCCCCTGCACCCACCCTGTGGGCGCCGCAGGTGTCCCTGGAAACGCTGCTGCATCCAGGTGCCTGCTGGAGTATGTTTAGGTTGGACATTAGGAAGAATTTCTTCACGGAAGGGATGATTAGTTGCTGGAATGGAGTCCCCAGGAAGGTGGTGGAGTCACCATCCCTGGAGGTGTTTAAGGAAAGACTGGATGTGGCACATAGTAGCCAGTGGCGATTAGTCATCTAGTTGACTTGGTGGTGTTCGGTCATAGGTAAGACTCGATGACACCAGCGGTCTTTTGCAACCTAATTGATTCCCTGATTCTCAGTGATTCTGTGTACAACGAGGCCGGAGCCCACACGGTCCCGAAGCCACGACCTCGGGCAAGCCAGGAGGGCTTAAATCCGCCAGGAAGGCGCTCCCTGCCCCTCTTCCAGCTCCCCCATGCAGGGCCTTGCCCAGGGCTCCCGGCAGTGGCTTGGTGGGGCCTGGAAGGGGCAGGAGGCTCCCAGCAGTGTGTGCCAGGCACCCGGCACCCCGCATAACCCGGCAGGCAGCGGGCTGTGCTCCCATGCCAGGCTTGGCCTGGGGCTGCCTTCCAGGAGCCCTGGCGGAGCCCTTAGATGAGCCGTCGAGATGTGTGGGCGGCCCGCACTTGTATCCTGAGGCTTTTGGCCTGTCTGGTCCCTTTTTGCCAGAAATCATTTCATCCAGGTGAGATTTACTGGGAAAAAACCAAAAGCTTCTTCCAGCTCTTCTTTTCTTTAGGTAGATATAAGTTCAGATTTATCAGCAGAAGTTACGGGTGCCCCAGCTGTGCTTCCTTCTGCTCCCCTCGCTGCACTGGTGCTGATGCAGACATGTGAGCCAGGCTGAAGAAATGTCAAGCTTGAAAAGAATTACAAATACCTTTTTACATGATGCTCAAGCTATTTACTCTAGATACTGGATTCATTATGTCTTGCTGTGTTTGGTTTACCCAAGTGTCCAAACCATTGGCAAATTGGGGCTTTTTTCTGTTTTTTTAAAGAGTAGTCAATAGAGGCAAGGATTAAGTTTAGCTTTAGTTTGGTGGTGCATAGACTTAAAATCTTTGTGTGTCAAATCACAGCATTAATATAATTTCTGTCAGCACTGAAACATCATTAGAAGATACATTTTTGTAAAACCATATGGGGTTAATTATATTTCCTGGTTGTTACGCCCTTGGATTCCCTCCCCAGGATCCAAATTTAATTTAAAAATGGATTACAGCTTGTAAGTCTCTTCTAAGCATTGTTAGTCCAAAAACTAATTGGCTCTACCTTTTAAAAGTGGTTACTGACGTGGGTAAGATTTTTATCAATAAGGAAGGAGCTAATTTAAGTGATTGCAGTGGCAGGAGGTATTAACTGTACCTTGCAGAAATGTTATGCAATTGAAGACGTCTCTGGCTTGAAAGAAACATGAACCAAAGCGTTGGTTGCACTGGATTCAGCAACTCATTCCTTTTATTAAATGAGCAAAGTTATTACAAAACTACTTATCCTGTATCTTGTTCCCTAAGCAACAGAGGAACACAAACTTACACCAATTGAAACACATTTCTTTAGGATATTTAGAACATGACAGTGGCCCCAAAGGTGCTGCTGAATGACCAATACCCACCAGAGAGGTGCCAAACATAACAATCTACCAGTTTGAAAAAGGATTTTGTAGAAGCACAAACATTTGCTGATGTCTTGTGTTGAGCCTTGCCTTCATGCAGAGAAATCCCATTTGAAGTTGTGTGCTGTTCTCTTTGCTGGTTCAGATGCAGGCTTAGCCATTCCCTCACCTGGGAATGCACTGGAGTGGCCTGATGGACCTCTCAGGCCTTAGAGGAGTGTGGATGGATGAAAAACTGCCTTGTGCTTGGACAACCTAACTCTTAAGTTTTGCAGGATAGTGGTTAGTCCAGGTCAAAACTATTACAAGTATTGCTACTGTTGTAGGAGTATAGCAGTGGGGAAGACAGAGGGGATAACACAAATGATACACAGTCCTTGTGTGGTTTTAATTTACTGGATAAGCCTTAACCTTCGACCTTTCTACAGTGAATTTTTCAAGAAAGCCCTTTGTGTTAAGTCCCATCACCATTCAGAGCAAAATCTTCTTTTACCAACTTAGGTGGAAAATAGGGCTGATGAAAATGATGCCTTATTTATTAAGATTTGCTGGATTTCTTTGGTGATACTGAACTTCTCCTCTCCTTTTGCTTTTGCTAGTCTGTCAATGCTCTTTGTATCAGAGTTCAGTATATTACATGAAGAGGATCAGCTGCCATTTCAGAGGGAGAGCCTACTGTCAGCTAAAAAGCAGGAAAGCTCAGAAAGACTTTTTGATTGTTACTAGATAAATATTAATGTATGATTAGTTTTTTCTAGAATGGAGGATCATTAGGAGGGCAGGATAGCATCTTATTTTCAAACACTTGGAGTTCCCGTACATGCTTCTTTAAGAAGGCTGTAAAATTTGACTGAAACTTTTTAATGGGAAGTGTTATCCTAACATTGTCATTATTGTCTGCTGACACAGGGGTGTTCCGATACATCCCTCCAGGTGGAGAACACACTGTTTCAGTTCTCAAATTAAAATGAGGGTCACGCTGAGTTGTCTCCTCTGCTTTGTTTCAGAAAATGTCAGCTTGCTGTTCAAGCTGTACTGCCTCACGGTGATGACCCTGGTTGCTGCCACGTACACGGTGGCACTGCGGTACACCCGGACGGCCGGGACAGAGCTCTACTTTTCCACAACGGCCGTGTGCACCGCTGAGGTTATCAAGCTGTTCCTGAGCATGGGCATCCTGGCTAAGTAAGTGTGGGAGTGCTGATCAGTGTTTTGAAAACCAGTCCTTGCTTCTAACCTCAGATTCTCGGGTACTGACGTGCAGGTATGTTTGAGAATGTGGCTGGATAAGCCGTGCTGTGGAAGGGTAATTTTAGAGTGGGTTAGAGCTTGTGAGTCCTCATCAACTGAAACTGCTTTGTATACAGCGTGATATTCAGGTGTGTCCCTTCTACATATTTTCTATTTTTGTAGGCTTTAGAATCAGTTCAGAATGTCAGTATGGATTATCCATGATGTTTTGGGTCTTTAAAATGTTGGTGTAGATGAAAGTCGGAGTTTCATCATCCACTGTGAGCCATCATCTGCTGAGTTACATAAGATTCTTATGGTCCTACTAATAAATTTTCCCTAACAATGTTATAGACAGACATTTTGCTGTCTCTAATAATCTGCAAACCAATGCTGAAAGACTGTGATCAAAAAATGCTACTTTCTGTAATCCCAGACTGGTGCTAAGAAGTAGAACTTTCGTCCATGCATGAGCATCTCAAGTTGGGAGGCTATCAATCTGTTGCTTTTTCTCTCAGCTTCCCTGTACTACATCCTTCCTAGGAAGAGCCTTTATATTCTGGACTTTTCCAAAGCCCAGTTCTTGCTGCTGTGGTAGAATTTGTTCTTTTGGGGTCTCTGTCTCTCTTTGTGGCTTGTGGTACTCTTTTATGTGCCAGAGGATCATGAGACACATTATGTGCTTCAGATTTTCATCAGCTCTTTTCCTCTTAACATACAAATGGCATTTTACTTGCTTTAGAAGTGTGACAGCATTTGAATTTGGTAAGGCAACTGTGACAAACTTCCTTTTTTTTTAACTTTTCATTACATGGAATGTGTTAGAGAAGGCAGGTGTGACCGGTGGGGAATTTCTATTTTTCGTTTTGTGCACCCTGGGGTTCTCACTGTGTCAGCACAAAATGCTGGCAGAAATGACTCTGCTGACATTGGTCACTGGTGTGACCAATGAGAATCCCACTGGCTTTCTCTGGAGACTGTAGCAGCCCACACTTCCCAATACTGGGGGACCTCTGGGTAGCCTCACCTGTGTGTGTAATTTGTCAAATCTTGTGCACCTGGGACCCAGGCTGTTTATAGTACACCTAGTCCAGCAGGGCAAGCAATCCCTTTTGTTAAGGGTCTGTAATATTGTGTTCATTAAATGTTTGAATGATCTTTTTTACTTGAAATAATTGAAAACAAAATTACTTTTAACTCAGAAAGAAGTCTTAGCATGTTGATGTTTTTAGAACAGCCCTGCACAGCAAAAAGTCTCTGTAGCCCATTATCTTCCCTTTGTCAGCAGAGGATGTGTAGAATGGAAGTGTAGCCAAGGGGACAAGCTTGGGCTGAGCGTTCCTTAGCTGGTGGTAGAAACTTATGGATCCTGTTGTCTTGTATTAATGGGTATGATGAATAATCTTTCCTCCTTCATTTTGCTTTTCATGTCTCTACAGATCTGTGTTTTCATCACTAATTTATTTTCTAAGCCAAAAGTCCTAGTTTAATTTTTCTGGGATCATCATAGTACCCATCCTTAGAGCATTTCCAGTATTGTTACATCCCTTTTGAAACCGGAGCAGCATGCTGTGTTCAGGATGTGAACATGCCATGGCATTAGGCAGAGGAGTGAAGGTGCTTTCTCTCTTGGCCTCAGTTCTTTTCCTAAGGATTCTGCTCATTTCTCTGTAGCCGATGCCATCCTTGAGCTGGTGCCATCCAAGACCTACGTGCATCTTTTTGGCAGGTGCCCGTAACTAGATGAGAGAGGGTTGCTACATATAGGGGTTGTCATTTCCTATGGTTCTTTCTCATTTATTGACACCTGAGCCTTATTTACCAATTAAAATGGGAAGAATCAGAGTCAATCAGATGAGGCATTTGGAGGTTATAATGTCTATTCTGATCTGGTTGGCTGGTGGGGTTTTTCTCTCCATAGCTGAGGGAGAGATGGGCACCAGCAGACACCATTCATCAGGCCATGCTCACCTCTCCTTGGTAGCATGTCTGGCATGCTGGTGGGTCCAAAAGTTGCCAACTTTCTAGTAACCTCCCCTTTCAGATCAGTTATGAATATGCTGAGCAGCATCAATTTCAGCATAGCTTCTTTCTGTGTCTCCTTTACAGCTTCCTTCAGTTTTAAGTCCTAACCAGTTTGTGTCACCCAAGGCAAGGTGCCTTTATAGTTCAGTAACCAGTCAGAAGATAGAGTACCATCTGTTTTTACTGTACAGCAGGATACATTTGTGTAGGTACTTTTTCTTTTTGAAAGAGACAGTGTTGGTAACTGCAGTGTACAGGATACCAGAGTACAATTCTCCCACTGTTCCAGCTGCCAAATTTGTTTTCTTACACATTATTACGTGATGTCTTCACTATTTACTCTTAAGGCATCTCCTGGAGGGCACATTGAATGGATGAATGCCAAAGAATTGTCTTGCAAAAGAGAAGCTTATGATAGTTTAAGCTGTGCTAATTGTTAACTCAAATGTACTCTCCACTTCTCATGCTTGTTTAAAGTCCTGTTCACCATCTGGTAATGGCATTTCCTACATTCTTAGCTGGTACATAACTACTTAGCAATGGATGAAGAAAAGCAGAGCTGTTTTGCAAACTCTGGTTTTAACCTCAGCTTTTCTAACAAATGCATTTTTCTGTTGCACAACTGATAGTTATTAGTATCTCTCACCTCTTCGCACCTAGGAGTTTGCTTTATCAATTGGGTAATGAATTTATGAAAGGGAAAATGGCTTTAAAGTGAAAGAAAATAGGTTTAGGTTAGCTATTAGGAGTAAATTCTTTAGTGTGAGGGTGGCAAATTTCTGGATGGGCTGCCCAGAGATGTGGTGGGTGCCCCATCCCTGGAAGTGTTCAAGACCAGGCTGGATGGGGCTTGGAGCGAACGGTCCGGTGGAAGGTGTCCCTGCCCATGGCAGAGAGGTTGGAACAAGATGGTCTTAGGCTCTCTTCCAACCTGAACCATTCTACAAAGAAAATTGATAATGTTTTAAAATTGAAACCTAGATCAACATCAAGAAAGCTGAATTCAAGCTAGATAATGTTTTATTTTCTAATTTGATCTTGCAGCATATTATTTGGGCACCTAATTTTGAATTATCAGCTGTATATGGAGGTTTGTTTCAAGTTATTTTTTGGCCATGTGCTGAATTCAACTTACAGTTAGACATTCTTGCTAAGTGCATGCTTCAGAAAGCACATCCACTGCACAGATGAACTATTAGATAGTTCATCTTCTTGTTCTTAAAAACTAAAGGAAATGGTGATTATTAGACACATGTTGTTCTTTATTGCTGAAATTTGGTTCTAGAAGTCAAAGTAGACAGAAGCTACTATTGCTGCTGTGACTTTAAAAATGTGATCAGCAAATCCACTGAGCATGGTCTGGAACAGAAGCAGGAATAGTTTAAATATTATAATCTTGTTTGACAGCCCACCTTGGTATTAATGAATAGAAGAAGTTATTGCTGAGTGGCATTTTTTTTTCACTTCTTATTTTCATAGAGTAGAACTGTGTCTGTGATAAATATATTTTATTTTCAGTTAGACACTTGAGATAGAAGCACTTAAGTCCAGCTGTAGTTGGGTATTACTCAATTTTCTTGTACATCCTATCTCCCAGTCCTAGACAATGTAATAAATACATTCAGAAATGGAACAAACCAAAAAATATTTCCCATAATATCCATGACTCCTAACATTTTATACAGTTCTGTATCTAGTGCAGTTAACCATGGTGAGGTGTAACATGAACTCTTCCCCTTTCTTGTATTGCAAACTTCACTTTAAGTGCTACTTGTCCATGGATTTTTTTGTCATGGTTGTTCCCTGTGGCCAGACATGTCTGGTTTTCTGTGTGTGCTTTCTGTTACGAAAAAATACAAAAAGAATCCCCTGCAGCTGCCTTCATAAAGACTGCTCTCCCTACAGGGAAAAAAAAAAAAACAAACCAAGAAAAGGAAGTATATGCTTGGTGCGAGTAGGGAGGAAGGCAAGGAAAGAGAGAAATTTGGATGGAAGGATCATGAGAGGGTAAAGTCTGTGAATCTTTGGAGAGGAGGACAACTGGGGTACAGTCAGGGGTTGATCAGGAAAGGAAAATATGCTGAAACAATATGGCTAAAGCTATTTATTCATACAAGTGGGCAATAGAACCACAAGGAGAGTTAAATTTAAGAGCAGTACAGTTTGCAAGTTGCAAGGTCTGTGGGAGGGGGCAGGAATGATTTTGGATGTTGGTATTTGTCAGTGCTAATCGAGAGAAGATTGGAAAGGGGAGCCGTGGGAGAACTGGGAAGAGGACTGGAGCAGCAGCAACAAGTAAGCAGCAAATGTCAGATTGATGTACAAGTGATAAGGGAGAACCAGTAATGCAGAGGGCAGCTGTAAAAAGCTGAGTAGCAGACTGCAAAAGCAACCAGCAGCAACACATTCTTCTCCATTGCCTGCTCTGTCACACACTGCAATTACTTGAAGGAGAGGTGTGAAATGCAGACAGGGACAGGTGACAAGGAGCCCCCACACACCCGCCAGACCTCTTCATGTGTGTGCTGGTGCTGGTCCAGCATCTCCCACTGCACGAGTGAGACTGGGAGCCCATGGCTGACTGCAGGATGAGAGGTTTTTCTAGGTAAGTAGTGTGCAAGGTTACAATATTTTTTTGACTGTACTGTGAGGCCCAATTTAAAGGGGATCTGGAAAATCATGGGCGTTTGGCATCATACACAAACAGTAATACCCAGTAAAAAAGGGGAGATGTGAACAACAGCCTTCTGTTCCACTGCTTACATTGACACACTGCTACACATTAATGCATCTAACTTCCTGATTCCAGAATGTCTCTCTCGCCTTCAGGGCTTTCTGCTTGTTGAAAACCTCACTTGTTTTGGGTTTTTTTTGCCAGTTAACCTTTTTTTTCTGTTATAGCAGAAAGTACAACTGATTGTGGAGGACAGATTTTCAGCCCTCCCAAGGGATTCATTGATTTGATTTCTGTTTTAAAATACCAGTTTAGGAATGCCCTATGTTATGCTAAGATTTTATTTTGCAGAGAAACTGGAAGTCTTACAAGGTTAATAACATCTTTAAAAGAAAATGTATTCGGAAGTCCTAAAGAATTGCTGAAATTGAGTGTTCCATCTGTGGTGTACGCTCTCCAAAACAACATGGCATTCGTGGCTCTTAGCAACTTGGATGCTGCAGTCTACCAGGTAATACAGGTTTCTCTCAGTAACAGATCTGGAAATATATTTCTCTTTCCTAGTTCATGAGGCACATGTGTCAGGTATCTGCCTGGCACACAGCCCTCTCTTCAGCCTCAGTGTTAAAATTGAAACTGTGCTTTGTTCTATTCAGGGCATACACTCTGCTGCAGAGCTCTGCCTTTCTGAGCTAAGCCACTCACTGCTAGAGTCAATTCAAATTCACTTTGTTGTAGTTAGCAATGGATCTGTAGGAAATCAATGAATATAAAAATCTGTCATTCTGTAGTTGAATTTTCTATTTTATTTTCTTGTTTTGGAGGAGTTTATAAAACCTTGTCCTCTACACAACATTCCCATCTTTTTTAGGTGACGTACCAGTTGAAGATCCCTTGTACAGCCTTATGTACAGTCCTGATGCTGAACCGTACCCTTAGTAAGCTGCAGTGGTTCTCTGTCTTCATGCTGTGTGGTGGTGTTACCCTTGTTCAGTGGGAGCCTGCTCAGGCTACCAAAGTACAGGTAGGAGTTAATATTTTACCTCTTCAGATAAAGAATAAAGGACCCTTGCTCCTTGGCTTTCACCTTCATTGTGTACCAGTTCAGGCAAGCTTATGTTATTGGTCTGGTCTCACCTGTTGCAAATGTAACTGATTGCTACAATTAGTAAAAATTACCCCAGCCATCATAATCAGTCTAATGCACCATCTTAGGAGTGTCTGAGTAATGGATTGTTTCCAGCAGTTGGCTTTGGTAACATTGTAATTGTTGGAACAGCGATCTTGGAATCAAAGCTCTGGGGGAGTTAGGAGTGGAACTCCAGCGCAGTGTGCGGATGTCGTTTAAACACACCCTTCAGAGGCACTGACCTAATGCCGTTGTAGGGAGAAACAAGTGTCCTCTGTTTCTTAGGTCACAGCTGCTGCTCAGCTGCATTAGTGGGAAAGGTAGGTCATGCCTCTGGGAATAGTGGCCACAGCCAAGTAGACAGTGTCTCTGAGCACTGTGAGAGTACCCACAGAAAGTGGAACACCACACAGCTACACTGAGCTGATCTGAGGGACAGCCCTAGATCAGCAAGTGCACATGATACTGCAGTGAAATGCTAATAATTTTGCTCTACTTAATGAAGTAGCTCTGTGCCCTGGTTTTGGCTGGGATAGAATTACATTTCTTCCTAGTAGCTGGTTCAGTGCTGTGTTTTGGATTTAGTATGAGAACAGTGTTGGTAACGCTGGTGTTTTAGTTGTGGCTTAGTAGTGTTTAACCATAAGTCCAGGTCTTTTCAGTATCTCCTGCTCTGCCAGTGAGGAGGGTCACAAGAAACCAGGACAGAGCGTGGCCAGGACAGCTGACCTGAACTGGCCAAAGGGATATTCTGTACCACAGAAAGTTACACCCATTACAGAAGATCAGGGAATTTGGCCAGGAGGGGCTGATTGCTACTGCAGGATGGGTTGGGCATCTGTCAGCAGGTGGTGATCAATTATCTTGTGCATCACTTAGTTTTCTTGGATTTTATATCTCTCTCTCCTTTTGTTAATACTAGAATTATTAGTAATTTTTATTTTGATTTAGTTATTAAACTATGTTTATATCAACCCACAAAGTTTACCTTTTGTTTTCAATTCTTCTCCCCACTGTGGGTCTTGGGGGGAATGAGTGAGGAGCTACGTGGTGCTTCGTTGCTGGCTGAAGTTAAACCACAGCACTCTGGAATTGATTATTGTGAATGACTGAAGTGTTGTATCCTTGTTAAGATAATGGTTGATGTTGCAGGTGGAGCAGAACCCATGGCTAGGGTTTGGAGCCATTGCTGTGGCAGTGTTGTGTTCAGGTTTTGCAGGTACAGTATCATTTCTATACTTGGGATGTATCTAAAGGACTGGAGAACTCACAGTGTTTAAAATTGAACATTCTGCATTTGTTAACTGTCTTCCTCTAATAGTTTATTCCCTCTGCCCATAATTATCTTCTACTTTTGGTAATTATGACAGATTCATAACGTGATTACTCTCATTGTCAAGCAAATGATAGGAGCAGGTACCATTGGTTTTACATGATGCAGCATAGAGGGCTGGTTTGCAAGTGGAAGTGTCTTTCAAATGCTGTGAATAAGACTGTAGGGAGCAGCATAATGACTCACTCCGTACATTTAATTAACGTACATCAATTTCATAAAGTTTACTTTGCAGTGAATAGCTCCCCTTTGGTGATCACATGAATACATTGTTTTTACAAGGGGAACTGAGCTCCTCGTTCAGTTCTTGTACCAGCTCAGCCCTGAAGTGCACATTGCCGTTGTTCTGTAGGTGGAAAATCTAACTGGGATGTAGAGGGAGCATGAGGAAGGCAGAGTGGTAGAATAGTAGCAGGAAGCCTAGATGAACTCAGTGAAGGATTTTTGGTTTTGTTTATTTTTGCTTTGTTCTACAACCAGTGGCTCCCCCTCAGCATAGTTTTTTTCTCTGGCTTCTGGAGAAGGACACCAAAACTTCAGGACAAGTGAACTGGTGCTCAGAAATAAAGAAATGCAAATTACTTGTTAATTTGAAATTTGGCTCACAGGGGCATATTCCCCTGACTGTAAACTGGATTCTTCCCCCCTCCTCTGTAAAAAAACAAGGTACTATTACCCACTTCTAGTACTGTAAAATCTTGCAATAATCTTATGTTGTGCATAGATGCTCATTACTCATGGAAAAACATTCTGGTGGGTAGAGAAGGAAAGGAGGAGTAGGTGTTATTCTTATTTGGTGTCATTTCAGTGAAATGGGCACTTTGAAGCAGAAATACTAAATAAAACTCCGTAGAGCTCAGTCAGCTTTTCCTGGAAGGTTATGAATTTCCTCATTTAAATAGATGCTCCCAAGCTGCAAGACCAAAACCAGCCTTCAGAGTCTCCTAAAACTCCTGCTTTCCCCGATAATGTGGGTCAGCAGCTGTGCTTCCAAAGATCTGCAAATGCAGAGCACTGACAGGCTGATGCAGGCAGCTTGAGACACTTAGGGCTTTCTTCTCCTGCAAAAGGATTGCAGCTTGGGTTTCCTTGCTGACAGCTGAAGCTCTGGGGCAGCTGGGAGGGGCTGTGTTTCATCCACAGAGCTCCTTGTGCCCTCAGGGCTTTACATGTTGAAAACATAAATTCTATTCAAATTCCCTTCCTGTTCTTCCTTCCCACGCTCACATGAAGCAGTTATTTTGCCACTAGACCTCCAGTTTCTGGACTGACCGTGTCTTACAGTGGGTTTTATTAGTCCAGCAAAATGAAAAAAAGTTGTGTGCTTTTGTCACTTACAGGTGGAAAAGGAGATTTTTCTTCAAATTGCTGATCCTGTGATAATTTCCAAGTATTTGGGGCCCCACCAATGCTTTTAAAAGCATTGGAGGGCTAATTTAACAGCAGATCCTTTGTGACTTAAAACAGATCTGAGGAGTAAGTTCTCCTAATCAGCCCCCATTCTTTTCTTCATCTTGCCTAGTGGATTTGTGAATTATATATTCACAAATCTAGAAGCATAGTCTTACTATTTGCCTACTTTTTTCTCCATTTATAACATTTACAAGTGTGGTTCATACTCAAGCCAAATTTCTGTTATGTTGATTACACCTTGTTGTGCTCTGGGTCTTCTCAGGGGGCAGAAATCTCAAGGTAATTATTCTGGGTTATTTTAAAGGCTGCAGTCATTAACAATATTAGTTTGTTGTTGTCTACACTTCAAAAATTTATATTCTTATGAGATAATATCATATTTCCTTAGTTTTATAATTATTTGAACTCCTGAAATATAAATCTGCCTTCTTGTTTATTCACCATAAATAGTCACTGTACTCTATTAAATTATAAGTTGCATTTTTCACTAATAAAAGAGTAGCAAGGCCTTCCTTAAAGCTAACTTAGGGATTTTTTTGGGAGGGGATGGGGGGGTTGGGGGACATTTGCCTCGGGCTTTTAACACACGGGTCTTTTTTTGTGCCACCTTTGTTGGTTCCATACTATTTTCTCATATTGTATGAAGGCTCATGTGTGATATTAATCACCAATAAACTTCTAGTCAATAGAGCTCTCACCAGAAGCTCATGGAAGAGTCCTGCAAAGGACTGTCGCTGGTAAGAGTCCTGCAAACTGCTCTCTTGGTTCTGAAATGTGGAGGAAGTTCCAGAGCTTGGCAGAGTCCTGATGGGTGAGCAATGGTTAAAAAGGCAGGTGGTGAGGGCCAAATGTCTGCCTCTTAGTCTGACAAATGCCACCCAAGTAGAATAATGAAGTATTTGGGGAGTTTCAGTAATGCAGAGCATAAGAATAATGCTCTTCAATGTGGTATTGAGAACTAGAGCTTCAGATTAAAATGAATTCCATTTCCTCAAAACAGCCTGTAGTTTCAATTAGCAGAAGGCCTCCTCGGTTTTGATTTGCTCTTGTAATCCCCCGAAGCTGTGGTTTCAGAACGAGCTGCTCTGCCAAGTGCTCTGCCCGCGCAAAGCTCCTGAGGAGTTTTCAGTTTTAGTACTGAGGTAATACAGATCCTCCCTTCCTCCCCTACCCCTCGAGAAAAATCCGACTAAAATCAGTTGAAAACTAAAATTAACAAAAATATATTTTCATGGAGGCTGTGGATTGAAAAAGGGTAGAGATAGGAAAGGGTAAGGAGAAACAGGATTGAGGGAGACCTTCCTGCTGAGCCAAAGTGGATCCTCTTGCTAAACTTAGCCCCGACCTTGACCAATCATTAGGCCTGAAGGTTTTAACTACATTGAAATCTAACAGCCTAATTGAAACAATTTAACAAAAGTCTATGAGACAGCAGTAACTCCTTATAGGGCTAAGTTAGTTACAAATCTGAAGTACTTGAGAATGTAAGAGAGGAACATTCATAGTCCCTTTGCTGTAGCATATTCATGCTGACACAGATGTAAAGGAGTTTGTACAGGGTGGAAAATGCCCCGCCAGCTCAGTGAAGTACTCCCATGGGATGCCTTTTCATCTTCTCAGCGGACCAAGGGTTGAGCCTTGAGGAGTGGGGGCACCAACCCTGGATCCATCACTGGTGTTCAGCAGTGGTCTTCCAAGGATAGTGAACTTGAGAGTTTGCTGGCTCTAAGAGGTTGTCTGGTTTTAAAATGCAATAAACCATGAATCATTCTTCTCACTGAAATATTTTTGGGTTTTTCTTTGTTTTCTTTTTTTCAGGAGTTTATTTTGAAAAGGTGTTGAAGAGTTCAGATACTTCCTTGTGGGTGAGGAACATTCAGCTGTACTTATCTGGGATTGTGGTGAATTTAGTTGTTGTGTACATGTCAGATGGAGCCAAAGTTCTTGAGAAAGGGTTTTTCTATGGCTACACATACTACGTCTGGTTTGTCGTCTGTAAGTATCTTGTGCTTTTAGTCTTTTGACATTGTTTTTCTTCTTTAACTATGATTGCAGGGAGCTACAAATTGTCTGACACACTCTCAGCTGTGTTTTGAAGGATTTTATTTTAAAGTATCATTTTCTTGGAAGTTATTGACTTATTCAGTTTAAAATTGTGCTGGAACAGCAGCCTGAATAATTGACTGACAAGTAGATCATCTTTAAATGAGTTATATCTTATGTACTGGATGCCACTAGACATCCCATTCTACTGAATGATCTGTTAAATCACTAATTAGGACAATTTAGCCCAAAGTAGGAGCACACTAGGAGTAAAATGCATCATTTCAAGAGTAATTTACTGCACCTGTACTCACGGTAACCTTATCTTCTTTCCAGTTCTGGCCAGCGTGGGTGGCATCTACACCTCGGTGGTTGTTAAGTACACAGATAACATCATGAAAGGCTTTTCTGCAGCTGCAGCCATTGTTCTCTCTACTGTGGCATCAGTCATCCTCTTTGGCCTCCAGATAAGTAAGTGCCTTTTTGCCTTTGATTTGATGGCTGTGCATGCATCTACATAGCTCATACCAAGCCATCGTTTATGCCCCCTCTCAGTTTGTCCGGTTTTAAGTCTTCTCCAGGACTCCTGTGCACTAATGCATCATTGGTCCTCATTGTGATGCACAAAGGTGCCTGATGACTCCGTGCTTTCAAAGGCATCGGTGCTTTGTTCTTTCAGAGGCATCTGCAACTTCAAACAGAAAGAACCTGTATGGTTTAAACAGCTTTATTTTCCTGCATCACTTTCTGGTGCAGTTTAGTGTGTGATACAGCTGTTTACCTGGGACTGCTCTTGACGGGTTATAATTTCTTGTTGGGTTTAGTACAGCCAGTGCCGAATTAATTCCTCAGCTGTTTCTTCAAGGGCTTTAACATCCCTGATGAGTTACACCCACTACTGCATTAACTTTTACTTTCCCCGTCTGCTGTGGACGCCACATGAGAAAGTCAAAGAGCAGCTGAGGTTGTGACTGACTGATGTGGTGAATGTCTGAGAGGAAACAGCAGATGGCTCTGGGCTGTTTTGCAACTACAAAGGATTTTCTTCCCCGTCAAGTCTGTGTCTGATATTGTGCCCAGCACTCCTGCTCAAGTCCTTCACTCTTTAGTTGTGGGTAGTTTCCTACCTTAATCCAAAGCCGGTGTGGGAAAATTGTGGAAAACATAGCTTTTTTATGTAGTATTACTGAGAGAAAACTTAAGCAAAGTTTGCATAAGGAGAAAATAATCAGTGTTTGGCTGTCAAAGAGCAACATAAAACGAAGTATAAAAAATTTTAAAAACTTACTTGGGCAATGTTTTCTTTACAGCTGACACAAATCAAACCTAGACTAATGAGCTTTCTGTGAAAGCCTCATTAATGGTTTCCTAATGATCCTGTCTTAAACATGGAAAGGCAAAAAGGTGTTATCACAGGCTACTTTATTACATCCACTGGCTTTTTCAGTTTAAGTTCACTGTAATGTAAGCCTGGGACTGCAGGAGATGCTTCACTCCCACTTTTGTGACCACTGCCACGTTCTTGCTGATAAGACTAATTGGAACCATGTGGGGATTGTAAATACTCGAGAGATCCCAGTGACAGAGGATGAGGCGAAATGCTGTGACTTATCAACAGTTTGCTGTTTAGTCTTGTTTAGTTTTGGCTAATTTCAATCCTGTCATTCAGATATCCTAACTTACATAGCTTGCTGAAGGTGTCTTATATAAATGTATTTATTTAAACTATTTTGTCTCCTTTCAGCTGTAACGTTCTCCCTGGGTGCTCTTCTGGTGTGTATTTCTATTTACCTCTATGGATTACCTCGACAAGACACCACAAAAATTCAACCCTCAGAGACTAAGAGCTCAAAAGAGAGACTTGCTACTGTGTGATGTTGTCCATAAAAATGGACATATGGACAAGAGAAAAAACAGACTTTTAAAAAAACTGCTTTTTTTTTTTCAAAATTAGCCTTAAGCTAGTCATGAAATGGTTTAAGTGGGATAGACTAAAAGCAGAAGTTAGTTCTGGTTTACATGTGGAGTTTCCAGTGGTTGACACTGAGGCTACACTGCATCTGATGAGCTGGCTGGGTGTTTTATGGAAGGTATTCTTCATTCACACCGACAATGAAGAGTCTCATTTACAAGGAAAACCCAATGAAGGAACTGATCACTCAATTGTATATAATGTATATAATGGAGGGAAATCGGTTCTTTGTGTATTTGATAAACTGTCCTGCTCTTTGAGGGCAGAAATGCCTGAAAGATTCATAAAAAAACTATTAAAAAAAGCAACTACTGCCAGCATTTTCTCTTAAAATTCTTGGCAATTGCAGTTTGAATAATTACAGAAGTTTCTCTTCTAGGCATTGAGATGATGTGACTCGACAGGCAACACCCCTGCTTTGAGCATCACCGACTCAGTGATTAGCCCTTGTTGTTTGGTTTAAAAGGTCAGATGAAACACTCTGAAGCTGTGGATTTCCTTCTACTCTTTAAATATTTTTTTATATTGGCTGTAGGTGGTAAAGGGAGCTTCTATGCATTGTACAGGGTAAGGTTTGTTTTTACTCCTGTACCTCTGGTTTAAGTATGAATGAGTCAACACAGAGTTTCTTGCCAGAAGATCTCCCTGCTCTCTCTCAACCTCTCTGTGCATACAGATGCTTGAAAAGGGTTCCTGTAATGCATGCTTGCCTTTAATTTATTTGTGCCAACTGTGTAATTTCAACCTCCTTCCTCATCTTCTCAGGCCTTCCAGGTATTTCAGCTCTACTGACCCTGGCACATTTGGGCAACTTGGTGACATTCACAGTGGAGTTGAAATGTGACCAGTTTCATACTCTTGACTGTTTTTTCAGACATGAATTAACCAGCTAGGTTTTACTTGAAAGTGGGGCATGTTAAACACAGCAGTAACAAACATGCCTAAGTTCTCATCCAGTGGGAGAGGATGGGCCCCTCTGCCTTTCACCAACTGTTCACCACAGTGCTGCTTCTCTTGGGAGTCGAGGCTCCCGTGGTAGAAGGTATTGCCAGGCACCTGCAGGACCTCACAGGTGCTGCTCCACCTCTCTACAGCAGCGTGAGGCTCAGGGGTGCCAACAGCACCTGCCCCGTCTGTCTGTGTGCACAGGCTGAGGGAACTCCACGCTCCCCGTTCCACCAGCTGGGCAGCAGGCTCTTCTCGCCAGCCATCACATCAGTGGGACAAGGCAGGGCTGAGGAGCAGGCTGTGACAGCTGGCAGTTGGGCTTGGCTGAGGTTTCTGAAGGGGGAATGCAGCACAACACCCAGGTAAAGGTCTGCAGGGTCTAGGCAACTCGGTTTATTACAACGGACAGAGCACCTGGAGCCATTGTGCCATTAGGCTTTGGTACACAGTGGCAACCGCAGAAGTGGAGAACTTTGCTTAGGGCAGCACAGTTAACACCACTTCCTCTACCAAAAGGATGTGATATTTACATGGCAAATACACAGCAGTTCTGTTTATGGGAAATTCCAGGTAGTGTCTTAAGTACACTGCTGCCACCAAATGCCTGAAGAAAGTGATTGTGACAGCCTTGCCCCCTGAAAGCGGCTGTGCCACACCTGCTCTTCGGCTGCTGGTAGGACAGAGAACACAAACCTCCCAGCACAAATGGCATTTCCAGCCTGCAGTAGCAGTGACAAACAGGAGAGGATTCACATTGTGCAAAAAATCATTTTACTAAGAGATGTGACTTGACATCGGGTACGGCCTCATTACATTTGAGTTACGGGTGTAATGCCAAGAAGTTTCATTCCGTTGGCCAGAACTGAGCGTGCAGCATGGAAGAGACAGAGCCGTGCCTGGAAAACAAGGAGAAAGTCATTTTAGGGTAGTGGTGCAGAACAGGGTGTGGTTCTTGGGACAGCAGTTAGACACAAAGGAGAGAACAGAGCACGCAGCCTCTCCCTGTGCGTTCTCGGCTCCCACTGGGACGTGGATCTACACAAAACCTGAGTACAAGGAACACACCAGTACTGCCAGAATTCACATCAGCTGCTGCCAGCCCATTGTACTGTCAACAGAGGGACACTGTCAAACAAAGGAAGGTGGAAAGGAATGTCCAGCCCAGCCCTCGAGGCAGAGCAAGCAAAGATGCCTGAACAAGAGTGAAGTGACTAAAAGCTGAAAATCTTTCATGCACCACGGGCTAGTACAGCCTGAGGATAGCACTGGAATCACACCTCTCCCTGTGCCTGGGTGACAGGCGGTCAAGCAACCATGGGCTGCTTTGAAAATTTCACTCTCCCTTGTCAATGTCTTGGCTGTTACACAGCTGGCTGTTTGGGAAAGGCTCTATGAAGCTTGCTCCAAAAATCATAGTTCTTAAAAGTTGTCACATGGCAAGATAATTACAAATATTTTTATTTACAGGATAAGGAAATGAAGTTTTCCTTGAAGCTTGACACAGGCCATCTCCAAAGGCACAAATGCCTACAGTATCTAAGCTCAAATACAGACTACAGCTCCACCAATTCCACTGAATGTTTTTCCCCAACAGCACAGCTCAACACTTAAATGTGATTTTCTACCAAAATCAAATAGGTAATTCCTTTTGAAATAGATGAAAGAAAATGAGAGGCAGTGGCATTAATATATAATTTACTGAGTCATTAGGGGGTCAAACATTGCCTGGGAGATCAGTAAAAAGAATTTGCATTTATTTGGAGTGGCACATAACAGTTGTCAGCCTCTGTGCTTTAGCTAGAAAGGCAATACCAACGACTTGGGATATGTTGGTGGCAAGAGGGAGGAGACAAGATTCAGTTCTCTCCTAATTCTCTATCTTCCCACTTAACCACTAAAGGAAACCATCAAAAGTCAATGAGCAAGTTAAATGCTCAAATATTTACTCTTAAAATATTTAGAAGCAAAGGTGATGAGAAGGTGTTTGACTGGGTCTGGAGCAGTTGTCCTTAGAGAGTGTTGTGTTTTTGGAGGATCAAGCAGAGCAGCCCTTTCCAGAAGGCAGAACTGTGAACAGCAATCCCTGCCTTCCCGAAGTGGGAGAGCCTGGCTGTTGGCTCCTCCGCCTGCGGGCTCCAATTCCCGCCAGGGGTGACACAGCTGGGCCGGCAGAGCCGTGATGGATCCTTCCCCAGGCTCCAGCCCCAGCCCTGCGGGGCCGTACCTGTGCCACGTCCGGGGCGCTGCCTTTCACGGGAAGGGTTTTGTGTGCCACGGCTGCCAGGTGGCTGAAAGGGAAAACACGGCAGAAGGGTGAGAACGAACAAATCACTTGACAAACAGCACTGTGGGCTACAGAAAGCAGCAGAACTGGAAGAGCCACCCACAAATGCAGCACGCCACAGGCTGATTTCCAAACAGTCTCTTCACCTGGCTGAAGGAGGGCATGGTTTTCTGTAGTCTGTGTGATGTTGATGGCACACCCTGACAACTTAATTCTCCTAAAATAACCCCCAAATAATCTCCCCACTTCACACATACCGTCCCACTCCCGGCCCTCCATCCCCCCAAAAAACCCACAAAACGGTCTCAAGACTGCTCTGGGAAGATCCCTGAGAGTCTACCCTATTATTCCCCAAGATGCATGATTCTTTATAGTTTTCCTTAACTTGTTAAAGCCTTCCCCATACACAGGCTCTACAGCTTCCTCCACCAAGCCTACACCAGCATTTCATGATGCTGCCGGATCCCTAGGGGAATCGGATACACAGTATCACACTAATAACAAGCTTTGCTCATGGGCTGAGAGAGTGGTTAAAAGCAGTTTGGAAATTTCCTAGCTGAAATGTTGATATTGAGAGGATGTTATCAGCTAAAATCTGCTCCTTAAGACATCATTAGTCCAGCATGATGCTGGGTTCAGATAATGGGTTTCAGCTACACGATTATTTTTTCTTAAAAGCTGTCAAGTTTCTCAGGAGGCTTCTGGCTCCAGCTTTAATCTCTATTGCTTATTGCATTATTTGCTATCCTACTTTATATATTTCCTGCTTCAGGAAAACTGTCCCACAAATTTGCATCTTCCCACTCTTTTTACTCTCCAAAGCAGTGCAGATGTGAGGGCTCCAGAGCCAGCTCAGGAAGATGTGTCCTCACTGGAAACACCACCAGGATCAGCAAACACCTTACCTCAGTGTGAGGAGGTAGCTGACAATGTGCTTGGGTTGCAGATCCTGAGATGATCTGTACAGGACCTCGTCATACCTGTGAAGGAAGGAAAGGATTGTTTGGTGCTGAAGTGGTACAAGGTGTACCCAGATAGAAGGCTCATCAGACTTACTTAAGTCAGGACAAGCACACAACCACAGCTGCAGAATTAGCAAAACTAATCTTCTGAAGCAGACCTAAGCCATGTCATTAGCACACAACTGATTATTCCTTCCTTGTTTGCTTATTATTGAAGGAGATTGCTTCTGCTCCTCATCATGCAAACAGCTCAGAGAGGGAGGCTATATCAGAGAGGCAGGCTATAGCCAAGAGAACACAAGAGCTGTACTTGCTCCAGGAACATTATGTCTGGTTTTGCATCTCAACACTAATTGTATGTTTCTAAGAGCAAAAAGCATGTGTTAAATAACCAAGGAAGCTAAAATAGTCCCTTGGACGACACTGCTTTTAGTAAATACAGCTTAGAATTTTAAGTAGATAAAAGGAATCTTGCAACATTAGAAAAAGAAAAACCCTGGAATACAGAATTACACAGAATGGGTCAAGTTGGAAGGGACCACAATGAGTGATCTGGTCCAACCTCCCTGCTCAAGCAGGGTCATCCTACATAACTTACACAATACACTTGACTTTGTAAGAAGTATTAAACAGGGCAGTACAGGCAGTCATGAGAGCTGTGTTTTTTCTTCATGTGTTTTGCTGTCCTTTTTCACAGCCTGCAAGAAGGTACCAACATCTCTGGGGCTGAAGAGATTTCAATTTCAAAGTGGGGACTGGACTTCCTGATCTCTGCTCAGGTCCCAGGCCCATCCCTGCCAGCATGTCCAAGCTGAACTGCCATGGAATCTTCCTCTTTTAAAGACAAGCTGAAGAACTGGGGAGTGCACCGTGATAATGACAGCTCAGCAGTCACATGAGAGTATAAAAACACCCCAAGAAACAACTCACATGTTTTCTGTGAAATACAATGGCACTGCATAAATAAGACAATACTGGTCTTGCTGAGAGCTGGCTGGTCCTCCTGTTGCTCAAGGGAGCAGACAATGGACTGCAGGCAGACCTCTGGAGGCCATTAGAATTAATGGTAGGGCTCTGCAGCCCTCGTGTGCAGGTCAAAGGAGCCACCTGGTACACTGGCATGACTTTTGGAAGTCCTTATTTTAAAGAGATGGCCCCAGGAAGGTTTTAGTATGGTCAAAAAAGTTAACTTGCTGGCACTACAGTGTTGCAACGCAGCATATAGGAATTCTCACTAGGAATTCGGGAAGCTTCTGACTCCATCACAGGCTGTGCAACATGGACAACTCCCTTGTCTCCATAGTTTAATTACACATCTATGAAATAATGAAAACAGAAACTGCTCAACTTTAAGACTGAATTAATGAAGAACACTACAGCTATTAACAGGTACCAGTCGTGCATGTTCAGTACCTCTGAGGGATGCTGAGCTCCCGAATGTGCACGCACATACTCCATTTACCTCACTGCCTCTCTTTTCCCACATGACAAAAACAGAACATGAGGGACCAAGCCAATCTGCAGCTAATATTTATACAGAGCTGAGCTCACTTTTGTCAAGACAAGAAATAATTCGGGGGCTCATGTACACAGAGTATGTTCCAAATACTGCTTTTTCCATCATATGGCTTCTAAAGCCACAAACATTTCAAATGTTGCAATCCACGTGGCACAAAAGGCAAGTCATTGCTCCAACAGCCATTTTTTCTAATGATCATGCAATCTGTGCCCTCTCAATAGATCAGTGGCATATCCAGGTATTTATTTCAAGGGAAATGGTATTTAGAAAGAAAACTAGACAAACCTGAGAAGATGCTGAAGAACAGAGATGGCATCTGGCTCTAGCAAGCACGCCACATTTACATCAGTTAGCTCTGCATTCCCATGCATCTGTTCTAAACTAAAACAAAAGAATGGAAAACAAATGTTGGAAGAAAACCACCTCTTAGCAATGCTGAACAAAACCCCCCCCAGTATTCTGTGTTTTTAAGAAAACAGGGTAGGCTCTGCTCAATGAATGAAACACTGAGACAGACTAGCTGACTTCAACCTAAGATTAAAAAAAAATAAAAAAGAATTGTGCTGGCCATTCAATTATCAACAGGGTTAGAGATATGCACGGACAACAGGTCCAGAAACTAAAAGGGCCAGGGAGGTAGTGAATCCCCCACTAAGGGTACCACCAATACCTACATGGCAAGGGAGTACAAGAGGCTTGCACATTCTCCCTGAATACCATGCCCTGCTGCCACTGCCTCAGAACATCAGGCTGCTTCACACATTTGGCCTCACCTAGGAAGGAATCTGGCATGAAAACATATATTGAGGTCTGCTCTGGCAGTTCAGTATAATTGATAAAACTGTTCAAACTGGACTCTTCTGAAACTCTTAAAAAAATAATTAAATACATCAGGTGTTTGACCTGAGTCAATAGGAAAGGATCTCCTTTTAATCTTGGCTATCAATGGTAGGAAATAATTTAAAAATAATCCACTAGCTACTGTGGTAGCCAAAGCATCCAAGTTTTGTGATGTGGTACATTTCACAAATATGGGCATTTTGGCTTCTACATCAGTTTCCTTAGTTCTAGACCACCTTTCCTCATCAGTGACACCAACCACAGAGAATTTGTTCCTCAAACTGAAACTACATGAACAGTTAGTTCAGTTCCACAGAAATAAGGTAGAAAATTAATTTTAATTGGCCTGCTCTTCTGGGAAGTGTCAATGATTTCTATCTTAAACTCACATTTCTGCTGAAAAAGTGAACATGTATCATATTTAAGGAGTTAGCACTAGTACTCTGCAAAGCAGCAAGTTAGTAAGATTAGAATTCATGTCAGAGTGTGCTGTGCAGAAATGCTCCTCTTACCTATGAAGTCTGGCATGGGTGTACTGCAAGAACACACCTGTATCTCCCCGACTCTGGAGAGCTCGATCCCAGCAAAACTGGTAATCAGATGACAGGAGGCCCCGGAAATCCTGGAACAAAAATTGATGTCACCCAGACATGGCTCTTCATCTCAGTTTGTAACTTCTCACAGACAATGCAGACCCTCCACGAGGCAGCTCACACTCACCTGAATTATGAGTGCTGCAAGACCAACCTTCTCTGCTGTCTCCACAGGATCTTGGAGCTCTTTGGTTGCTGAAGGGAAACAAAAAAACATCATTAAATCTGCAGTACCATCATGACTCTCCTGCTCAGACTTGGAGATGCCAGTAAAAGTGCAGATCTTCTGTAACTGTAAACTAGCAATATGGAAATTGTAAGGATGCATGCAGCAAGGAGTCCAGGATATAAATCTCTATTCAAAGCTGAAAACAGCTGTTTCACATGAGCTTTTTCCCCACTTCCCCTCGTATGTGTAACACGGATTTTGAGGTAAGAAGGGTTCGTTACGACAGACTGTGCAGGCCACACTGAATTCCTCTTCACAATTCTGACAGTCCACCTCCAAGATCAGGGAAATGCAGATTTTGTTGAAAAACTGATGAAAAGCTCTAAGTGATACAAGACGCATAAACAAAAAAAGAAAAGTTGTTCCACTGGCTAATGGACCGTTTGGATGTACATTTAGCAAGCATTCACACCATCCACTATAAATATCTAAACTGACAATACCGAGGGAATCTGAACTGGCAGAGTCACAGAATGCTTTGGGTTGGAAGGGACTTTTAAAGATCATCCAGTCCAAACCCTCTGCCACACGCAGGGACACCACCTCCTTGTCCATTTTTCAAGGAAAATCATGTTTTAAAAAAGCTGAGGAGGCAGCACAAGGAAGATGCACACTGCTCAAGCTGATCAGATCGCTGACTCAATCCAGCTCCTATCTCCAGAGAGCACAAGAGGGGGCAGCATTTCACTGGGAACTGCTCGGATCTGTACAGCATCAGGAGAAAACGACCCCGGAACCCCAGCCCGAGAGAGGCGCAGGCAAACCCCGCCTCCAGCACAGTCTGGGGCAGAGCAGTGACCTCCCGAGCACCCGGGAACAGCCACGGGGCTGGCAGGGTGACAAGGCAGCAGTGGCAGGCAAGCGAGGGTCGCTCTTGCCAGAGAAAATTGTCAGAGCTATAAATCCTTTGGATGAAATCTGACTGATCCCTGACCTCCAGCCCCAGATCTACCACTGACTCGTTTGACCCTCCAGAAAAAAAAGACTGTTGTCCCCAAAAGACAGGTACTTCCTTCCCAGTGCACGATGAAATAATTTCACTGAATGTTAGAATTTGCAAATCTAAAATTTAACTGAGTTCACAGAGTTGCAAAGAATTATTGTAATGTTGTTTTATTATGGGAAGTAAAAAAGGAAAGAAAAAGGGCATATTACTGTGATTAGTGCAACACAGGGAGAAGTGAAGGATGGAAAAGATGACACAATGTGATCAACACAGAACATCAAAAGAAACTAATAAGACCTGAAATAGCTAACTTTTTGTGGAAGTCATGTTTTGTAACATCCTTGAGCGAACTTCATTTAAAACATCTTCCAGAAAAATTACTTCTCCTCTCCGAGTCTTCATGCCTTGAATTAGACCAAAAGACACATGCTGGCACCTGTGTGGAGAAGCAGCAGGACCAAAATTATACTTCAACTGAGAGAAACATTTGCAGTGTTTTTTCAGAGCTGGATTCTCTATCAGGAAATAGCAGTAACAGCTGAATAAATAACACTCCAATGTGGGAAGCTTGGTGATACAATCAGTGACTCTCATTTCAGCAACCAAGCTCCACACTTATTATATAATGGGAAAATTATGATCAGAGTTATGATAGCCTGGTCATTTGTGTGCTCTCAGGAATCTCTTGCTACTAGCTTTAGTACAGAGGCCTCGATGCAATAATTTGCAATAAATTGAGGAGAGGCAGGATGTAGACAGATCAAATTACTGTGGCAACAGATATCTCTTAATATAATTAGAAAAGGAGTCATAATAATTCTATTGTGGCCACATTAAACTGAAAGTATAATTAATCATTGCTAATAATAAAGTATTCATTGTTTCTGCTCGTAATAATCCCAAGCATTATTCTTGATCCAGAATCTAAGGTAATTTTAGCACAACTTTAAGCACTGTGAAAGGAGGCAGGCTGGTATTCCTGAAGGCTAAAACCCTGTATTTAACCACAAAAGACATGCAGTCAGGCAGAGAGGAATATGATTTAGTCTGGAGATCCATTACTGACCTTTGCTCAGATTGCTAACGAGATTGGTAATTACAGTGAATAATAGCAGGGATACACTTCCCTGCAATAGATACTTCAAGCCTGAAGCATGATTCAAACTCAGATCCTGATCTCTGCTAAAATAAAATACTTCAGGAGGTAATAATTTAATATGTGACCACACAATATCCCAGAAGCTATGCCACAAAGTCTCTTAAAAACTGTTTCCCTTTTTCACATCAGGCAGTTGTGAAAAACCTGTTAAACGAGGGCCAGGGCTGTTTTTCACATCCTAAACACACAGCAATGACTCCACTCACAAATAAATCAGACCAGCAGGAGTGGACACATAGAATGAAAAGGCTGCTGGTAAGGACCTGAGGCCCACATTACACATAATTCTGAGGGTTTGTTTCTCTGTTGGACTAGTACTAGTTGGGTCCTGCAGGCCAAATGTCTGCTTGGACTCTGGACTCCATTACTTGCACACCAGCATCACATCTTATAGTTCAGTTTCATCCAAAATGCCTACATGATGTGTGCTATAGCATGGTGGACACCACCACTAGGAGATTCTCCTCTAAAGAACACTCCATGAAATTCCAATGTACGTATCATATATCATATACATTCTTGAGGAAAAAGAAATTAACCACCAAAACCAGTATATAATTATGATTTTCAAGTACATACCTTTCTGCCCAGTCATAACCCATGAGCTTCAGTATTTGGAATAAATGTTGAAAGTGATTACTTTGACTTTTATCTGTCTAAGGAATAGAATTGATGCATATCAGAAAACACTACAAGTCTGATAAGAAGCAGCTTTTAACACACAAACACACAATA
Source organism: Cyanoderma ruficeps (assembly GCA_008694505.1). Lineage (NCBI taxonomy): Eukaryota > Metazoa > Chordata > Aves > Passeriformes > Timaliidae > Cyanoderma > Cyanoderma ruficeps. The sequence continues at coordinate 2,971,805 of VZDJ01000141.1, forward strand.
CCACAGTGCCAGTGAGCCATTGCAAGCAAAATTAAGACCTACAAAGACAAGCAAGACCTGAAAATTGTGACAGCTGTAATCTATGGCAATGGGATTTTGAGTTATGTCAGAAAAAGAAATCCATCTTTTCAGAAATTATTATTCCCAGGTCATGAAGGCAAAGACATAAAGTGAAAGGAAACATTTCTTCTTTAGTTTCTCATCATCTGAGAGCTGCCCATCAAACAAAACATCTCCATTTTCCTTTCAGAACCTTGCTGCTCTTGTTATACCCCTGGGTTATATCACCCAAACCCAAGGGTCCTTTGGCTTAGAAACAGAACACCTCTTTGGCTGTCTGCCACCAGAACCCACTAGCTTCTATTGTCTCCAGCATGATTTGTAATTTTATATCATAAGGCAGGTCCATAATTTTAAAAAAATGGACAAATGATCACAATTTCATAACAATGATGCATCTAGTGCTCTCTTCCACTTTCAGTTACACTCTCCTACAAACTGAAGTTGTTTCTGACTGCATGTTATGTCTAACAGTCTTCATAAGTGTTTCTAGCTACAGCTGTTGCTATGAGGTTCATTTTCCCACCGAGTTGTTTTGCCTGCCTCACTCAGATTCCTTTTATCCCTCCTTAAAAAAAAACAGTGGAGAGATAAGTAAATAATCACTATTTCCTCATTTGTTTGGTGTTCTGGGACAAAGGGTGAAATGCTTATCTGGTGTTCCTTCTCAACTCTACCACTGTATCAAGCACCTGCCTCCTCTCTCCTAGCTCCTCATAACCTGCTCTGGTCCTGGGAATCACCTCTCCCTGCTGACTCCCAAACAAGGCTGATAAATGGGCAGCAGTGGCTGGTGCTTCAAGCAAGGCCTTCCAAGTCCTTTTCCATGCACCTTACAGATGAGGTGCATCCCGGCACAAAGCCAGACCTCTGTCATTAAGTGGCTGGCTTTAAGGTAGAAGTCTGCAGTCTGACAGCATGGATTATATTAATTCTCCATCTATAAAAACATTTTCATCTCCCTCTTGAGTGTAACATTCAGTGGAATCTTAGTACTTCTTTAATAACTTGCTGCATGTTTTAAAATGTTTTGAATATTTTGCTCATACCACTGCCTTTTTATGAAATAAGCAAGATTTTTTTTAAAACCCAACTTGGTTAATGCACTGATTTACAGCATGACAAGTAGCAAACCAATTTAATGTTCTTTTAAAGAAGTTGATCTGATGAAAAGACAATCTTATGAAATGAGACACTAGGTGTCTAAAAAATTTGTCTTGTAACAAGATTCAGATTCTGAAATATATTTGTATTGAATTATTAAACACTAAAATCATTAGCATTCTCATTTAATCCCATGAAGTCTTCCTGCCTCTGGTAACAGAGTAAATTCCTAACTCACTACAAAGCAGTGCCACAAAACAGCAGCAAAGCTCAGCAAGGCTGACAGTTCCCTCACCAGGCTGACCGTCCCACAAGAGTCTCCTAAGAGTTTATTTCACTCTTATTTTATGACCCACTTTCTGGATTGACCATGTTTTACACATTTTCTCAGCCCTCAGAAAGTCAGAAATTATAAAAATACTAACCATGTCCTCTGAAAACCACACAATCTGAGCAAGGCTGGGAGAAGAGGACAGGCTAATCTGTCATTTCCCAGTTGAATGAGACATTGGCTATGATGGACGCATCAATCACATGACAATCTGGCTCTGCTGTGTATCTCTACGGACTTGAAAGAGACCAGGGAGACCCAGGCAAGGAATTAAACAGTGACTGGAGCCCAGCAGCAGTCTGCTCATGACTCTTGCTCCTATGCTTGCTCGCTCCATTAGCTGAAAGCTCAGCTGACATCCTGATTTGTGCAAAGCCAATTATTCTTTTTCTAATTGTTCCTTCTCCCTTGGTCCCTGCTACCTCCTGGTATATCAAGGACAAAAAATTGCCCACCCACATGAACTAAACAGGAAACATCCTTAACATCTGATGCACTGCACTTTCACAGCCACACTGCCTTTTGATGCCAATGAACTCACTGCTCCAGGCAGCAGGGGCTGAAAAACTCCCACCAAAACCAAGCAATTTCCCCCCAGAATCACCAAGAAGTCCCTGTTCTATGACAATGTGTAAGAATGGCAAGCTACAGGAAACTTCCTGAAGACTGACGCTAAAAGGAGGAATGTGGTTTAACTAGAAGTTGCACTTTAAACTGTATATTTAATGTTTTGCTTACTGGTCTCTCTCCCTGCATCTTGTTATGAGTCACATTACATTGACTTTTGAAAAAGCTGTACAGACAAGGCACAAGGACATCACCAAGTGTTACCATGGTTGGATACAGTTTTTTCCACATGTTACTAATTCTGGACTTCATATAAAAGAACATGGCTTTCATAATTTTCTTTTTCCTAAATCTAGGAAAAAGAAGATTTAAAAGCATCAAATGAAATCTCCTTGCTAATACGAGATCAAAGAAACAGTTTCAGACAAGTAAGGAGACAGTCCTGCTATTCATATCCATTACTGATACTGCTAGAATTGTGAAAAAACAAAATAATGAAACCAATAAATAAAAAACGATTCCCTGTCTACAACTGCTTCATTCAGATTGATTAAATAGTACTTTATGTGCAATTTCTACATAATGAAACTAAGGCATTGTTCAAAGCCATAAAAATGTACATTTCAGATTAGATATCAGGACTTCAGAGTAGACTTAGATTCATTTTAGACCATTAATTTCTAAATTAACATTTTAAAACCCTTTATAATACTAACAGATTTTTCTGGTTTGTTTAATTATTAACTACAACATTTATACAGAAAATAGAAAGTCAAATCAAGTAAGAGTCCCTTTCAAACTAATTGCAATGAATTTTCATAGTAAACCAGAGGTAATTTTCATAAAATCATACAAAAGGCTTGGGTTGGAAGGGACCTTCGATCATCTTGTTCCAACCCCCCTGCTGTGGGAAAGGGCATCTTCCACTGTGCCAGGCTGCTCAGAGCACCATCCAACCTGGCCCTGAACACTTCCAGGGATGAGGCATCCACAGCTTCTCTGGGCAACCTGTTCCAGCGCCTCACCACCCTCAGAGTGACAAACTTTTTCCTAATATCTAATCTAACACTACTCTCTTTCAGTGTAAAGGTATTTTTCAACCATTCTGGGGGTCATGCACTGAAACAGAACCAAGAAATCATGCCACACAGAGGCGCAGCTGCCGGGCAGTAAGGGCATCCATTTTACTGCCAAAAATACTGTGTGTCAAAATCATACTGCAAGCCAGAGGTGCCTGGGTTACTGGAGAGAGTCAGCACACACAACAGCGTGTGCTGAATCTAGAATTACTTACCACATAAATCATGGTATCCCAGCTGTGCTTATTCATTCTGTCTATAGCAGCTGCGAGATCTCTGAAAGAGATAATGAGAAACTATTCGGACTTTCACTCAAACGCACCTCACTACTTGCCCCTTAGAAAAACAACCTGCTTTTTACAGAGGGGAGAGGACTTCCTGAATAGAAGGATCCATGTATGCCTTACACATAAAAAAGGACACATACACTGTGCTGATGACACATCTGAAATGTTTTTTTAAACCACTACCTAAGAAAATTACTGAGGAAACAGTTCTTTGGTGCAGACTAAGTCCAGTGTCTGTCTGCCTGCTGGGATCTGAGAAAAACAACCCTTTCCTGGAAAACTAACCCCGTGTTCAGCCTTAGCTTAATGGTACAAAGCTCATCTACAGACACACAAGACTGTCACAGGAGAACCATCAGCCTTGTATTCAAACCTGAAAAAAGCATTTGCAATTGCACAAGACTTGTTATGGGATACTTAGGGGAGGAACCAAAGTTAAGAAAAGAGAAGGAGATGATAACAGGGATGGGTGGCTTGTAAGTCGATTTCTGGTTCTATGTTTGCCTAGTTCTGTCCTGCACCTCATCAGCACAGTCTGTCCTATCTTCCCATGAAATTTCATTTCAAACTCTCCCGGGGTGAGGGGGCTCTCTCCTCTGTGTGTACTTGTATTTGGAGTGTCAGCAGCTGGAGCTGGGGACTGCAGCTCATGGACGGCCATGCATCTGTGGTGTCAGAGACTGAGGGGACTGGGCAGAAGTGAAATGAAGTGGTAACAGCTGGAGTCTGACCATGGGTCACAAGGTGTCTCTGCTGCCAACAGCTGGTGTGAGGGCACATATCCTCATATGAATGACAGTAAATATCAACCTGAACAGCCAAGCAAGTAGGCAAAGTGTCCTGGGAAGTCTCCAGAAATGCCTGCAGAGATGAGGCACCCAGAGGAGTCTGTACTGTTGGCATCAGAGGATCCAGGCCAACTGCTGGAGAGACCACAGGGACCTACCTCCAGCTACTGAGGGGATACACAGTGCACACACAATACATATGTATCTTACTTAAATTATCAAATAGTACACACATCACATACATAATACAAGTATCTGTATCACAATATACATCACATGCACATATGTATCTATACAGGTACACACACATATATCTATTTCTTCACAGGAATCAATACTCATCCTAATCGCCCGGAGGGGAACAAAATGGCAGCTCTGCTGAGTGGTTTTTGCCCTGCTGAGATGAGGTGCTCAGGCTTACTCCTGGCTGACCTGTGGGCATGGAGCTGTGGCATCTTTGTCTCTATTTGGCTACAGGATTCAGCAGCTCCCCAATGTACAGGATTAACTGTAGCATCTCTCTAATACCCTTGCCTTGAAAAGCTGTACAGCGTTTATTTACCCTGAGGGCAAGACACTAGATTTATTTACATTCCTGGCACAAAGAAACTGTTAAGCTTTCCATATTAAAATACCCAAGAGGAATTCTAGGATACTGATGAGATGGCTGGAAAACAGCAATAAAATTGATGTTATAGCACTGGTGGTCCACTGAGTCAATGAAGACATGGCTGAACAAGCAATTTTTTCCTTTATCACACCATCAATAAACATTTTAGGAAAAGGCCCTTTTAAAACCTTTATTATTTGGCTACTATTTATTAGATCCAGGGATTCCAGCTTGGTTTTCAAAGTTAGTAGCTGGAGAAAGTATGCTTTATGCAAAGAGGAGATTTATTAACGTTACTTAGGGGGAGGACAGTATTCAAAAGCTATTTTCATCCCATCATAGTGACGTTGCTAGTTTCACTTACAACTATCCTGGAAATAAAAAGCTTCAAAATTCATGCCATCAGTTATAAATGTGCTCATTCATGTTCAAAAGTTCCCTGGCAGAATGACTGGCAGCGAACACAGATGGGCTTATACTTGCCTTGTTATATAAAGAGATGTCCCATCACTGCGCATGACGGTGGAAACCGTTGAGAGGTCTTTCTTCTCCGAGAGATCCACAACTCCTGTCCCTTTTCTGAGGGAAAATACTGATGTCACTGCAAGCTACTACACAGGTAAGCTCAGGTAAGACTGAGGTCACAGCCAAAACCATGGCCTCTTGCCACAAACTCCCCTCCCTCTAGACAGTCTCATTCTTTTTCTTTGAATGACCGTCTCCTTCAAGTCTTTTTGAAGACTGTTCCTGTAAGTTTGCTGTCACCACTGCTGATGCACCCTGCCCACATTCTGGTGGATTCCATGATTACAGCTTCCATCCCAGTTCAGCCAGGCACCTCTTTCATCAAGGCAAGGATCTCATCTAATTCAGCTCCTTAAATGGCACACACAGGTACCAAACTAGCCAACAGCCTAAAACACCTCTAGGAGTTGCATGCTGTCATTGCACCCGATTTGTCAAGGCTAGGCTTCTGTGCTAGTCACAGAAAAGGAAAATGTAGATTTTAGCTGTGACTGCACAAATCCTGATGGTCTTCTACTAGAACAGCTACCAAAACCACGTAAAGAAAACTCTTCTGCTCAGATTATGTACAAACCTCACTCATCTTATCTTGGTTGAAGTGCAACTGAGATGTTAAATAAACTATACCAATAGATTGAATGAGTTCATACACTGTTTTCTGAAGGAGTCCTTTATCTTCCAGGATCTTCAAAACTTCCTGGGCTTTCTCTTGGTAAAATGATTCTCCAGAATATTCATCAAAGTGCACTCCTAGACGCTGAAAAGTTACAAGAATATCAAAGAAGGGTAATATCATTAAGATCAATGCTAACAATTTTTCTTCAAATTAAGTCAGATGATAGGTCACAGATCAGACACAGTGCAAAGGTTAATGTTATTCCAGGAAATGTCACTTCATTGCTAAAAGGAAAGGATGCTTGGATTTTGATTTAATCAATTTCTGCATTAGAATGAATCTCTCCCTGAGGTGAATATGGTGTTGGATGTAACATGCACGAGAAATCAGGCATAAACTGGTTAGAGCAATTCATACACAAATTCTGAGGCAAGTCTCTTACTTGCTGTGCTGGAGGTGAAACCAGTGGGCTGCAGAGGAGCTACCTGGACATGAAACCAACCCTATTTTAAAAGGATACTAAAAGGAATTTTGAAAAGTAAAACCCACTCGCAAACATTGCTGAGCATACAGAAATCATCATTACCATGAAGGCTGAGGGTACATTCAGAAGAGACAAGATGACCTTAACTGCCAAACCTGGTCAGTTCAATACTTTTTAGTTTAAATGAAACAGGAAGAGAAAGATCTAGCTGTACCACTCATCACGTGATCAATGATGGTTGACCTTCAAGATGCAGCTGCACACACAGCCCAGTACCTAATTGCCTTCAGAGGTCAGCTTTCCACAAGAATTATCAAGTGTCTCACTTAGGAGATCTTAACTGAAGACTACTTTCTTGCTCCAGTGATATGTTTCAGCGAAGAACTTAAAGCACAGCCAGGTTATCTGGATTATAAACTGCTTCCCAATTTTTTAAGATTAATTTTTCAGTCAGTGGCACAAACATGTCCCATGAAACAGCAGACACTGGCTCCACTCGTGAGATGGCAGTGTGCAACAGATGGCTGTGTATCAGCTCAACAGCACCTCCAGCGAACTCCTGCTGCTATAATTTCTTACACCCAATTTAATATGCAACATTATAACACAAGATCAGAAATGTGAAAACAGAGTTACTGTCTAATAAAATTTATTACATGGCAACTGTTAAATTTGATGGGCTGTTGCTGACTTCAAAGACACAGCAAAACTGAGCAATATTTATCCAGCACTGATTTGCCTTGCTGCTTAGCACCACACTTTGAGCTTCAAGACTTCTGAGAAGAGAGAATTACTCTGAATTACCTGGACACCACTAAATAAAATGTCTCTAGCATGTCAGCAACTGAAGTGACAGCCTGCTTGGATGAGAAATCAACTACTGTGCTTTTTCCAAGCAGAATGAGGCTTAGCCTGGCATACTGAGAATAAGCTTCCCCACAACATTCTAAAGTTTATGGGAAAGGCAATGAATTGATAACACTAGGGCAATCTCTGGTCCCAAGTGAGTCCACTGCTTGGCAGTCTCCTAGATGAAAAGGTGCTGTGTGCTGTCAATTATGTTGATGAAGCAATAGTGAAAGACCATTTTACCAGAAACACAGAAAAAACCATTTGGATTATTTGTACCTTATAAATCCGGATGTATTCCTCAATACTGAGGTCTCTAAATTGCTTCCAAATTGACAATGTCTGCTCATCATGTTCCTCCAGTTTTCTAAAGAAATCCTTAGCCAGCTTTTTTGTGTTTTCATCTTCTGCTGATTTGTTAATCTGCACATACACCTAAAATATGACACTGAAAATGTTGAGGTAGTATAATCCTCTCCTACAATAAAAACAGTTCTACGAGAACCATACAAATACATTTAAAGATGACATTTTTAACATCAAAATTTTAAAAGACTTGTTAAAGCAACACAATCCCCAATCAGAGAAAGAATGAATAGCCCAAAGCCCAATAGGAAAACATACAGCTTATCTTGAAAGAAGACTAATGCCCTAATTCCTTACTGCTGTCACTATCATCCTCTTCATAACCTTAAAACAACTGCAGCAGCAAAATATGGAAGAACTAATTTATGCATGGAAGGGAACCTATCACGGACTTTTAAACTACAGACATGTTTTCAGAGGACCACAAAATTGACATTTATGGCAACTCCACTGCCTAAAATTGAGACAGCAGTTGAAGCAGAAAAATCCTTGATAGATTCAGTATTTTACAAGCTTATATTCATAGGAAAGATTGATTTCACACACCAGCAGAAAAAGCACCACTTTGAAACACATCTCAGCCTCTGACACAGTCAATCATACAGCTGAACACAAAAATTTGGAATAACTGAGAAATTAATTTGGTCTCAAACAACTACTGTTTTAGAATCTTTTGCACCTTGACTGAATACTGTTCTCTACACTTAAAGGCAATCTTTTTTAAGGTCACAAAGCCTACAAGCTGCTGCAATAGCTGGTATTTTGAAGCTTTAGTGCAAAATTCAAGTACAAAAAAACAAGAACCCTGACTGACAAAGCCCCATTAACATGTGATATCTTTCCTTTAGAGGATGAGGGCTTCAACATTAGCCATCCAGGAATACTGCCCACCTTTTCTCACGGTTACTGGGTGTGTGCAGGTGAGTACATAAATCCCTCGTGTATTGTATCTGCATCACACCCAGCACGGCTGTCACACAAAGATCACTTATGAGTACCATATTTGAATGCAGCAAGCCAACAAACCATAACCTGTTTAATCCTGGAAAGACAAATCTAGTTGGTCTTCTCTGAACTTACCTCAAAAAGGTGTTGCAGAGGACTGGATTTCAGTTTTTCTTTGTTGCCAAAGGATTGGAAACCAACACCCAATAAGCCTTGAATAACAATTACATATAGAGTTAGACAACAGACCAGAGTATACTGATAGCTTATTTTTTGGAAGTCTAGTCTTAATACTGTAACATTTTAAAACAATATAATGGTGCATGCTACAAAAAGAGAATCAAAAGAATGACCTATTATTATTCCACTGCATAAACACCACCCTTCCACACACCCCCAGAAATATAACAACTAGAAAAAAGTAAGAAATACTATGTTGATTTCTCAATTCCTCTTGAAAGGAATTTGTGTTTCTAGACTTGTATAGAAAGTTATCTTTTATACAGCAACAAGATGTAAATGAGAAGCCATACAGTGGAAACTGTCCAGCAACAGAACATGCTCAGAAGTCCTTGTTTTGCTTCCTCCCCTATTAGTATAATCATTTTAAGCACAATAAGAACTGGGAGAGAACACAGAATTCCTCATACCACTCATGCAATGTTTTCAAGGGAAATTTTTGCTGCCTGCTTATAATATGCAGCTTCTTATGAGCATCAGGCTCATAAGAATTTGGCTTCAGGACTTTTCAAAAGCCATCTAAAAGGTAAAGAAACCCAAATCCCAGCCTTTTTGTCTAAATGAAAAGACCCCATTAACTCCTTCAGTAATGCAGGAATATTAACCTGTCTCTTAGATTATCTGAGGCTGACTTTAAGGCTAGCTAATTCCTCTGAGCTAACAAAGACCAGGACTGATGTAGGAGTAGATATGCAGGTATCCCTTTGGAAAACTTTCTGCAACTAAACCAATAGCACTGTCTCAAGAACTTCCCTCTAAGAAACATTGAGCATAGAAGTACAGAAGAAGGCATGGCAGATTTTTAAGAAGAACAAGTTATGTTTTAGGAAATAAAATTAGTCTAATCCTATTGAAAGGGAGTTTAGTTAAGGACAGCTTGTTCTATGAGCAATCAGAGCTGGGTTTCCTAATGGTCTCTCTTAGATATTAGTGTACCTAAACATTCCACTATTCAATGTTGACTCCACACTCCTATCTCCAGCACAACTGTCAGTCAGTCTTTATTCAACCCAAACACATCCTTCCACACATTTTCTGTCTTTCCCATAATATCCCCAGACCTTGTTACACTCACCAGTTAATGGCAAGGCACAGCACACACTGCAACTGATTCTGACTTTCAGGTGCTGACTGGTTAGCCAGCAGGTCTTTCTCTCACGGAGGTCAATACATTGTATTTCTACCCTTACTCAGCTGCCAACTGTCATAATTCCAAAAGAAATTCATTCCCTTGGAGGTATTTTTGTCAGATCTGGCTAAAGTTGCCCAATGGGTTCAAAATTTATTAGGAGCAGAGTGACAGGAAGATAGATGATGACTGCATTTGCTACCTTAAGAAACCTGCCCCAAAACTGCCTAAAGGCTGAGGGTCTCTCTGCTGTGTTTCAGGAAAATATGTTTTCAGTTCTTATATTTTAAAGCCTCTGACAATGGCAGTTGTAAAAGCAGCTGACAGTTCATTAATTACAGCACTGCTTCTGAGAAAGGACCACTGCAGTAATATTGTGATGCTATAATTCTGTGATGCATGACTATTATTTGTTATAATATCTGCCATATATTTGAGCTGAGCCAGCCCAAATAAAGAGGGGAGTGCCTACTTTGAAAGAAATAGCTGGAACTACTAGGTCAAACACACGATTCTCAGAGTTGTGTGCTGCACAAATGGCACACACGTAAATAACAGGTATTGTGATCTTTATATCTTCAGGAAGCTTTATATTAAAATACATAAAATTCCTGATATTCAGACTTCAGAGTGCTATTTAGTATCTTCAAAGGCAGACTGAATGAGGTCAGCTGAAAAGCCTTTTATCCACAAAGCATTTCACTGCTTAACTGTCATTGCCACATTCATTATACAATAGCCTAATGATAAAATTATGTCTAAGGGGCAAACATGAACGAAATATGCAAGGATGAAATTTACTCAATTTTTGGTGAACTCATTCTGTATTCAATTCCTATGAAACAAATCATAAGCGAAGCAAAGCTCTGCTATAAGCTACAGTATCATCAGCAACAGGATCAGGAAAGACAAGCTGCAGGGGGAGTAATTTAATAAAGGAAAGAATGTTTTATTACCGCTCTCACAGTCCTGAGAATTTGTTATACTGCACTGTCTAAAATCCAGGAATTTAGTCTAGAAGGACAATAGATAGAACTGAATGTGTTTTAGTTATCTACACTTACAAATCTGAATATAAAAATGGAGTGAAAGTAGGGTATTGACTTGAAATTTTTAACCCAGTTCTGTTCATAAAATTGATTCCTTGATGTCCCCAAAAACCACTGAAACTGGAGCAGGCAACATAAGCCTGGAATAACCAAAAGTGACCACTTAACAGATATTGCACTTTGTGTTTGCCATTTAAACATCAATAAATGGACACTTTCCAGAGCCTATTGCAAAAGAAGTGGGGATTTTTATAGTTTTCAGAAGTGTATCAGCTTTCAAGAATGAGGAAATGGACATGACTGCCTTTTTTAAAATGCCTAAAAGTATGCCAAAACCAGCTTTTTGGGGGAAATTAGAAAAGGAGAGGAGAATATAGATCAATTTAAAATGCAAGATTAAGAACAGAAGTCAACAAAGTTGTGAATGCTATGGATGGGTCAGCTGCCATAACAGAGGGATAGCTATAGATCCAGCAATGGGACATAAATGATCTCTGGTGTGGGAATAAATATCGAGCCATGCATCCTCAGGGGGTACTTGAGAGGACTTTTCAGTCCCCACTGATCTGATGATTTCAGAAGACATGGGAGTGCCTATGTGTGTGCATACAGGACTGATAGAATTCCAGTCCCTATTCACTTGCACCTTCTCCATCTACACACACCTCTCTTCAGCTATACTTTAAGGGGAAACTGAGTATTTTGGGGAAAGCGTAGGGACATCGCTAAAGATATACATTCTCTGACCCCAGCATGCCAAAATGTGGTTGTTGTGGAAATTAATGAATAATGAGAAAAGGAACAACAACAACAACAACAAACCCCAAAACCAAGCAACCAAAGAAAAAGTCCAAGCCCAAACCCCAAACCAAAACATATAACCCCCAAACTACATATTTAGACTGAGAGAGGAGCTACTATGGGACAGTTGAATAAATTTGGTCCTGTTATTTTTTGAACATCAGTACAGATCATACTGGATGATCTGTACAGATGGATCAGTCTGTTTTGCTCAGATTTTTTAAGGAAATGAACTATACATTACCCACATGGAAACAAGGTATCACTCCTTATGAGCACAGACCGAATCCAATGGCCCTATAAAAACTGAAGCTGGCAACCTAAACCATAGTACACAGTAGAAAAGGATAAAAATAGTACACAATAGAAAAGCATAAAAAATACTGAAACATACCAAACTGCATGCCCCAGTCACCAAGGTAATTTATTCTTACTACTTCATGTCCCAGTGCAACTTTGAGATTTGCTATAAAATTCCCTGGTAATGAAACAAAAATGATATTATTATTCAGTTCTAGGTAGTCTCTCATCCCTATGGAACGGTTTTCTGGTTTTGTATCATCTGTATTCAAAATGAAGAGGAAAAGCAATCAGATGGAAAACTCCACAGGATTTGCTAAAACACCTGACAACTGGAAGCAGCAGTAGCAGTAAGAGTGAAAAGCAAGCTCCTTTCTGAGCAGGAAAAGAAAAACTGTGCATCTGAACAGTGCCACAAAGTGTCTCACACAACAGGGACAAAAACATATGCAGGTGGATGTACATGCACATATTGCAAAATATAAGATCATGAAAAACCTTTTAAAGTCATCTTGTATTCTCAAAAATACATGGCATTATACACAATTCCATCACAGTCAGGCAACCTCATACCAGGTTAGGCAAGCATTCAAAATTCACAAACTGCTGTTAATTGTGATACTGAAAAGACAACATCAGGTCCTGAATCTCTATAGACTGTTGGAGCAGTTCTGAGCTCTGCACTTAACAGATTATGCTCCAAACTTGTTATATCATATAAGGACATATACCTAAGTTCCAGCTGCTCTTACAGCAAAAACCCTTCATCTCTCTCCTGAGCTTAGTTATAACATTAGAATTACAAAGGAGAAACACCCACATCCCTTCCTCTGTTTTCCTGTGCTTCAAGGTAACTTTTAATTACAATACTGTTGTAAAGGATGCAGAAAGCTCTCTCCTTTTATTGTTGTAACACCACATTGTAGCTTCCAATTACTTTCAATTTCATTATCTGTAGTTAATTAATTGTCTTACTCTGGGCCAAGCATTGATCTACACAACTATTTCTGAAAGAGTTTTTTTCCTGTAACAAAGGATCCAGAAATGGAACATAAAAAACCCCAAAATTCATCATTTCGCTCAACTATCTGTCCATGGAAGAGGCAATTACTTCATGTAATTAATAACTATACATGACTAATTCAGTATAATTAAAAACTAACACATTATTAGATGCACAGATTTTGTAAGATCCTCTGCAGCAACCTACTAGTTTTTATTGTGAGATTAGTAAAAGAGGGACAAATACAGACTTCCATATACCATGAGAGCACTACACAAGAAATTTATTAAGGATTCTATTAGAAATTACAGCAACTGTCTCAGTAATAGTGGCATAAAGTAATTAGCATATAAAAGCAAGCTTTTTGCAGGACAGTCACACCAAGACATAACAATCTGAACTGCTCTGCAGTCCAGTGCAAATTGAGAATTAAAATTCAAAGGACTCTCCTAAGACCTCCACGGAAACTGCCTTGGGTGTCTTTGAAGACCAATTTTAAGCTACTTCATTTAATATTCACAGTCGTAAAACTATATTAGGTGTGACTTAATAAATCTGCCAGCAACACAGCTCGTTCTTTTCTTCACTGCATAATGAGCAGAAAGGTTTTAATTAGCAAGTTGAGCCTGACAGACCACTCACACCCGAGGAGTGAGATGTCAGCAGGGCAGGCAGACAAAGCAGCCCCTGCAGGAGGCAGTGAAATGCACACTCACCTATGAGGGTGGAACGCAGGTGTCCGATGTGAAACTTCTTGGCAATATTAGGGGAGCTGGAACAGATTTTTATAAATGATGTTTGGTCAGTGGACACAACTGCCAGATCACAGAGTTAAAAGAATTCAACTCATCCTTCTAAGAGAACGGAAAAAAAAGCCCTGTTTTCAATTTTCCCATAAGATTCCCTGATTAGCTTCTGCCCTAGACAGCAAGTTTTCCTATCCAACCAGCTTTTCCTTCAGTATCAGTTAACAGGCAGTCTTGTGGTTAAACCATCCCACAAACGAAGACAACAACAAAAAAGTCTAACCAAAGCCCAGCAGTGCTAGTGAGAGAACCAAAAATATCTTATCACTTTTTACAAGTTTTGGACATATGGATCGCTCTCCTCATGTCTTTTTCAGAGATAAACCAGGACAAGAGATAATTTGTGTACAAGGATCAGTAACCAAAATTACATCTTTTCAGCAATGCCCACCCCCACAAAGAAAAACAACTAAAAAAACCCAACTCTCTCCACAATTGTTTGCCCAGATTAAAAAAAAAAAAAGAAAGTACAACTATGAAAATGCAACCTCCAAATTGAAGCCAAGTTCTTACTTTCCATGACTATAGAAGCCTGCAGAGGGAATATTACTCAACAAAAATATTTATACATAAAAAATCTGAGTCAGCCACTTTTCATTCCATGAGTAGGTCATGGAATTTAGTCAACAAAATTGCACTGGAAAAAAATTTGGGGGGCAGCAATTAACAAGATTTAGCCAAACAAATGCCTGCCTGCTTTATTGAGTCAGAGAAGAAGGTATTAAGGTGCAAAAAGAAATGGACTAGTGCCTGGAAATACAGACTTTGTTTCTTCAAAACAAAATAAAAAGAAGCTTTCTTAAAAACTGAATGCTATTAAGTGTTAAATGAGAACATTCTTAATGGAGGACTGTGTAAGGCATGAACTCTTTAAATACCAAAAACACATTCTGGGCAAAAGCCTCAACCCCTGAATATAATTTATATTCTACTCAGTGAATACATCAGAGTGTCAGATACAACTAAATATAATTTTGATTAATATGGCTTAACATCACAGGGATCACACTTTACAGCAATGAATATCAATCAGAAAATATCAATCAGCAAACAAGGCAGTTGTCTCAAAGGACCCCTCAGATGTGCTTACCTGAACTCAACCACTGCCTTTTGTCTGGGAACTGTAGAGAAAAGTTCACTTTTTACTCCATACTCTGAGCCATCTTTCCACACCTGCTGCAGCACAGTCTATAGCACAATTTTAAAAACAAAAAACAACAAAAACACACCACAAAAAAGTTTCATCAACAGAAAGCATCACTAGGAAAACTGTTTACAAGCCACAAAGGAGACTGATCCCACATCCTTTACTCACATGAGCAATTAGGTGGCCGGCTTGCTAAGCAAACAAGGTCTCATACACAGATAAAAATGCCACCAACTTTTGAAAGCTGTAGCTGATCAAATAAAAAAATTAAGACAGATTGTAGGCAGAGTTTTTGTGAAAATTAAGGCTGAATTTTGTGAAAACCTTCTACTGTTTTAGTGCCAAAGAAAGCCAACTCTTCAATTCTAATATGTCCGAACAACTCTTTTTTCTCTCTCCCACCTGTAAGTCTGCAAGGCCAGTATGAATGATCTGTACTAA
The DNA here is from genome assembly GCA_008694505.1 of Cyanoderma ruficeps. Classification (NCBI taxonomy): domain Eukaryota; kingdom Metazoa; phylum Chordata; class Aves; order Passeriformes; family Timaliidae; genus Cyanoderma; species Cyanoderma ruficeps. The sequence continues at coordinate 2,987,332 of VZDJ01000141.1, forward strand.
ACTATATCTGCTTTGAAAGTCTGGAGACTGTGTAAAATGCCTTGAAATATTCCTCAAGACAGTTTGTGTGAGTATTATCAGTAATGTGCTCATAGTACCAAGTCAGACCCTCCATAAACTGAAACATGTAAGGTCACTCAGGCCAATGCACTACAGACCTAATCTGGGAAGCTGTATCAACTGTACAAGCTTCCTGAAGGTAACAGAAGCCTTTAACAAAGTGAAATAAAGTGGATTTTTTTTCTCATTTTTCCCATTCAAAAAAATCACTTAAAAATTTGGCTGCAACAGCTATTGGCATTTTTTTTAAGAAACAGCATCTGTAATAAGATTTTAATTCTGTTCTTATTATGACACCTAAGAAGGCAAGCTAGACACATACACAAAATTTACTTACAGACCTATTCTCTAATAGCCTTTGGCTTGGTTACAAGGTATATGTATACCTCAGTCAGGATATTGAGGAATACATCTTCCCTTTGGAATTTTTTTCTCCTTGATTTTTTTTTTCTTTGCAGCAAAGTGTGTAATGAAAGATCTACTATCAAATACTTCTATGTCAGGTAAAACCAAAAACATGATCAAAACTTTTGAGATGTACACTGTAAAAACTCAAAGTAGATGTAAATAAGCCTGCATTTTAAAGCAGAAAGAGGAAAAAAGAAGAGTTGTGGTTATTAGTGAACAGTAGATGCATTGTTTCCTCACAAGAGGAAACTTTCTTGAGATCCATTTCAAATTCTAGGCCTACATAAATCAGCCACAGGGATCCTCAGGGAAAACTTGTGGAAGACAGTTTTACATAGAAAATACCTTCCTAAGAGAACAGTAGGTATTCTACGGTTTTATATTGAGCAAGTTTATTTTTACCTTAAAGCACTCGAAAGACACTACTCACCTTTGCTAATAATTCCCTGTTTATTGTAAAATTCACTGTTCCTGGACCAGCGCTGATTTCACTCACTACTGAATCACATTTTAGCTAAGAGAATAAAACAAAACAGAAACTCTAAATGAAAACAGGTGAACTGGAAAACTGCAATTCAATCTACTGTGCATATTAATTTAATACACTGTAAACATTAAATGTGATTTATTTGTTTGAAGCAATCATAAATGGATCATTTCATCAATGCTGTTGGAGAAGGAACAATTTTATTATTTCCCAGTCATGCTTAATAAGCTCTGAATATAACTCAGCTTGAAATGCCACACATATGTTCTACTTCAGACCCTGCCTGTGCACAGTCTGTTTTCTTTTGATTGGGAGCAGTAGTTGAACTCTTTGTACAGTCAAAAGCTGAAATACATTTGACAACTTACACAGTAGCTGCCAGCACTTAAAAAAAAAAAAGTTTAATGACAACATTCTGCAGTACCCAGTATTACAAAATAAAGATATTAAAGGCAAGTTTATTAAAATTTTCATTTACAATTTCTATAAGGCACATGTTTTGAAAATTTTGAACTCATAAGGCATATCGGGCCAACCAACACCTAATGTCAACACAAATTTGGCTCTCTTCACAGGCCAAGAGCTTTGGATCTCAACCTGTCAGGTTTGAGAGTTTCTTATTAAACTAGCTGTCTTTCACAGTCAAGAAATTGTCTAAAAAAAAGAAAAAGAGGGATGGAAAGCATACAAAAATATGACACAATCACCTTCTCACTCAGTCAGTACCTATGAGGGAGGGAAGCTATACATTCTCACGGAAGCTCTTCACCATGAAGAGGAAATTGTACCCCCATGCTAGGTCTCCAGCATAAGACAGTGATCTAACCAGGAGAAACCATAGCTAGCTTTGAAATTCTTTTATTTTCACAAGCTCTGCTAACAACAAATTCCAATGCTAACTCACAAACTACACAAAAAAAACCAATAATTGTGTTGACACTGAATTTTCCACCTTACTGTTTTACAAATGGTCCTTTCTACTTATGGGGCAGAGAGAAAAGAGAAATACCCACTGGACTTTCTCCACAACATTTGCTCTGATAAATGCTTTCTACATAATCTGTCATTTGTCATATCAGTAGTTTGTATCTTTCTTTAATAAGAGTGCTCATTTGTCCTCTCCAAAGCTTTAACAACCTCTTCTCCAAGTGCCCCGTGATCCTTTAGTAACCAGAGGTCCCTGTGCCAAAGGCTTGGACTAGGATGCCACTCTGCAATGTAGAAGCACTAAAAAAACCCAACACAACGTCCCCTCCGCAAAGAACTAACAGTACAAAATGAAGCAAGGATCAGCCAGCCAAATGAAATCAAAAGCCCACGGAAACAAAACCCTTCTGACCTTTCTGACAGACAATTTTCAGTACTTCAGAGCACATTGCTTCATTTATTGTCTCACTGCCCTACCATTTAGGCTATTTGAGTCAACTGGAAAAACTTCCATCTCTTTTTGCCTAACCTAAATACCTGTATTTCAAATATTGTGGCTCTGTTCCTCAGAAGTGACTAAGAGCATTCTGCTGAACCTTGAGGCACTCCATCAACTATTTATCATGACAAAAAACAGTAACTACCTGCATTTTTCTGTCCCTCTGCTAATTTTTGATACATGGTTATATTTTGCTAGTTTGTACACTGCTTACCTTCTTTGGAGATGACATGACCAGTCTAAACAAGTTGAACTAAATGGATTCCATTCATTCACCACCCAACAAAATGCTATTCCTTAGAGATAATGGATTTTAATTTTCTTTTGTCTAGCTGGCACGGTCTGTTTAGTTTGAGGGCTTGCACTGATGATCTGTTTTTCTCTACTGATAAAATTGCTCCTCCATATAAAGCTGTAGGGCTCAAAGTTTCAGGATCATTTACTAAGCCCCAAACAATAAAGAAGAGAGGAAAATTTCAGCTTCCTAAACACTGGGAATAGCAGCTGTTTTTAAAATTACACGCAAAGAAAAAAATAAAACTTGTTTTTGTGATGATACAGTCACTGAAACAGATTGAGAGGGAGGCTGCCAAATCCTTGGAGGTTTTTAACACCTCATTGGATCTCAAAAGTCCTCAGCAACTTCATCCAAAACACCTGCACTGAGGAGGATATGGGAACAGATACTTCCTGAGGTCCTTTCCAACCTGAATTATTTCATGTTTCTAGATCATCTTTCAGTTGTTTCAGAACTTTTGGTAGTATATCTGTGCATCATCAGCTCTTCTTCCACCCAAGTCAGACTATTTATCTTGCTAGAACAGGTCCCAGGCATGGATAATTTCAGTACCCCAGCAGTGAAGAATGAAAAGAGAAATAGTTTAGCTCCTCAGTAGTATTACAACTATTTTTGTTTGTTCTTTTTTCTGTATTAGCATCCCAGCTACTTCCATTTCCCAAACTAGCAAACTTGAAAAAACTGCCGTTCCAAGAAAACTCAATTTCAAGCAGATAAGGATTTGAAAGTTAGGCCTGTTTATCCCACAGGTCCACTTTATCCACAGCCTTTCCAGGGCTGGGTTTTGCAGTCTTTGGTTTTCCAAGCTACCACACGCTTAATTTCTTCCTCAAGTGCTGGGCGACATCACAGACCATGGCATACCCTTTAGACACCCACCTAACTTTCCCAGCACTGTTTACCTCAAACTGTTTGAAAACAATTTCACAAAGAACTTTAACCAAAGCTGCTTCTCCAGCTCCCTCTGAAGATGTGGTGTACAATTACAGTAAGTACAGTCATCAGGCTACTTTGACCCAAAGAGATGCTTGGAGAAATAATACTTTTTATTCTTATTATGCCCCTTATACCTCTTGTCTGTAAGTTCATTATTACATAAATACATGATGAATTCATTAGCATACCCTTTCAGCAAGCTGCTGAGCTTGAAGATGCAGGTCTTGTGCTAAGCAATCACTAGAACTGTCTTCTAATATAGAAGCAATAGAGAGCTGGAAGTCAGCAACATGCCTGGGGGGAAAAAAAAACCAAAAACCAAACAAACATGAAAATCAGGAAAAACACCTGCTGAAATGCTGGCGAGATTTGGCAGATCCAAGCTGACTCTGCATATGACAAGTGTATTCGCCAATCATAACCCAGTCACAAAGATCTGAAGATTCACTATATTTAGAAAGCTGGACTAGAAGGCCAAATGTCACTGTTGCTCTAATACAATCAAAAAGTAGATATGGAAAGAACGTCATCTCAGAATTAACAAAAACTATGCTCATGAATAAGTAAAATTTACGTGCTAACATTATTGCAACTCTTGAGCAGGACACTGAAAAAAAATCCCACATGTATAACTTCACATTGGCTCAAAGTAGTTTTACATACAGATCATCAGTGTTGAAGCATTTGCCATCCATGCACTGCCAATAATTTGTACAGGCTTGTAAGCAATTACATTTACTCTGAGCTTTCTTTAAAAAACACAAGGATTTAGTTTGATTGAACCGTCTTATAATTACATTGGTATAAAAGGTCTGAGGTTTTTATCTGTAATTTTTCCATTAAGGTCCTGTTAAGCTTTTGCAATAATAGGCATGACACAAAATAATAAAACATGACCAACATTATAGGATAAAATGTAAACAACTACCGTTTTTTGGAGACAGGAACTGCAGATATGGATTTGATTAAATTCTCTGGTGGCAGATCCAAAACTTTTGAAAGCTAAATTGAAAATAAAGAAAAAACTGACTTAAGCAAAAAAGACAAAAGATCCAAGAAAAAATACTGCTCCGTCTTTAAGTATCCACGAGGAATGCACCTTTTTATGTGAAATCTAATTTTAGCCCAGATTAAAAAAAACCCGCATAAGTATTATGAACAATACAATAAAATACAAACCTAAGAGATGCTAAAGGAGTCTTACAAAAAAGGCAAGGCAAAACACCACAGAGAGTTGACTATTTTTTTTTTTCCGGAAGCATCCCATCGAACACATCATGGACTGGAGTAGTGATGGAATGACAGAATGGTTTGGATTAGTAGGGACCTTAAAGACCATCTCATTCCAACCCCGCCCATGCGCAGGGACACTTTCCCCAGCAGGCCCGGCTGCTCAGAGCCCCATCCACTCTGGCCTGGAACACTTCCCGGGATGGTCCCTCTCCCCCCTCGCTCCATCCCAATCCCAGCGGGACGCCCCAAAGCGCGCCCCGGGCAGGGGCGGGGCGGGGCAAGAGCGCGCCGAGCCCGCGGCTGCGGGTCGCGCCCACTGTGAGCAGCCCGGGCAGGGGGGACCCATTGTGAAGGAACGGAGGGAACATCTGGCTTAGGAGGCACTCCCGCTCCGCGCCAGCCGTAGGAAGGAGCGGTGCCTACCTGGGAAGCAATGTTCCGCCGGAAGGAGCCTGCTGCCATGGCCGCACCGCCGGGCGGAAGCTCCACGGCCGACCCTTATCCCCCCCGCCCCGCTCCTTTCCGCCCGCCCAGGGGCGGGCTGGGCCGTACCATTCTCAGGTTACAGGGGGAAGAGGAGGCCATTGCTGGGGGTGGAGGAATCGCGCGGCGCAGCGCAGAGGGGGCTTGTACCTCAGGGAGGGGGGGGGGACAGAGGCGCGGGGACGCGCAGGGAGGTGGGCGGTGCGTCGGGAGCGCGCGTGCGCGCGAGCTCCTCCTCCTCTTCCTCCTCCTCTCCGGTACCGGCGGGCGCGGGGCGATATGAGCACGTGTTCCGTATCCAAGGTGAGGAGCGGGACAGAGCGGGGGGTCTCCCCAGGGAACAGCGCGGCCTGTGTAGGAGCTCGGCCCGCGGCATCGTCCGCCGCGCCCTGCGCCTGCCCCTCTTCCCGCCTCCTCCAGCCGCTGCCTTTCCCGCCTCTCTGGTGCCCAGGCTCCCGGTTACCCTGTTCCGCTGCCCGCCGCTTCCCAAAGCCTTGCTGGCTCTTCATCCAGGCCCGGTTTCGCTTAGCTCAAGGTGCTGTTTGTCCTTATCGCAGTCCCACAGAATCGCGGAGTACCCTGGGTTGGAAGGGTCCCCACAAGCACCATCGGGTCCGGCCCTTGTCCCTGCGCTGGGCAGTCCTGGAATCACACCCTGAGTGACCCCGCAGTGCCACCTGCCCGCTGCCTTCCTGGCACAACAAAACCTATTCCTACTTGGAGTAAATCGCACCCAGAGCAGAGCCAGGGGTGTTGTGGATGTAGGTTTTGTCGCTTCCAGGTGAAGTCTGGTGGCACTGCTTGCTGCCACACTCATTGCTTCACCCAACCACCCGCCCCAAAACTAATTCAACAAAGAAATAGAACTAAAAGTGCTCTCCCCCACCTAATGTTAAATATCTGTTATTGCCTTGCTATTTCCGAATTGAAAGCTTTTATGTGGGCTGTGTTCAGAGCGGGCAGTAGGGATCGTGCATTCATCAGAGCGTCAGTGAACAGCAGGACTTGAAATGTTGGATTGAAACATTTAACTTATTTCATCCCTTGCTTGATCATACGGTGAACAGCACCAGTGGTTCACAGCGTGTGTTTTATCATCACAAGAAGACTCCTGCTCTTTCCATTGTTTTTCACTGAGTTGTGATATGCAGTTGCATCCTTTGGTGTGGAAGGCACTGTGCAGGTTACTTCCAGAAGTGAAGTGCTTCCAAACAAACTTAAATCTTAAAAAACTTAAAACTTAATCTGAAGCAGCTGGATTTCACTTTTGACAGCGGCTGTTGGCTGATAGTTTGGCAGTGGATCATGTCCCCACACCTTCTATGTAATACTTCTTTGCAGTTTTATATTCTGCTCTCAGCCACATTCAGGGGTGTGGAAAAGCCAATCCTTGCAAAGAATTCAGCAGTATTTGTGTTTGGTTTGATTAAGCATCCATTCTTCTTTTGTGTATGTGATTTATACTTACTTTGGCAAATTCCATTTGTGCATGCAGCAGTACAAATAAATCCATAGGACACCTTTTTGGAGTGGAATTGTTCCAGAGTGTTTAGCACTTGTAGAGCAACCACTACTTTTGTCCAGCTGTTTCTACATGGTCTTTAATATACGTGGTAAAATGGAATGTGTCTGAAGGCATTTCCAGTGTGTGAGGCTGTTTCTCAGAGAGGATCAATGTAAATGTTGGTGTTTTACTGCAATTTCTGATTTGTGTAAGAAAGGAAACAACATGTCTGAAGTCACTCAACAGACTGGTGACTGTGATCAAAATTGAATATACCTCTGGTGTTTGATTTTCACTACATCATTCTTACTCTAGTGGCTGAACCTATCCTGGGTTGAGTTCAGTAATCCTTGTGTAAGCATCTCCATTGAGAAATAAGAGATTGAATCAGTCTGTTTATTTCCAACACTTAGGTGTTTCCTTCTCCCTTGCTGCAGCACAGGAACCTCGCAGGGACAGTTGGGCAGTGCATGTGATTTCTGATACATAGAAGCTCTTTGTAACTCTTCAAAAGAGATGAGCTTCTGTAGAGAGGATGAGGGAAGAAATTTCAGATTTTCTAGAAGAAAATGAAAAGAATCTTCAAGAACTCAAAGCCAATACTTGCATGATGAAATAGGTCTAACTGGGAGATGACTTCTCTCTACAGGAATTCCTTAGAACAGAGGGGTTTATATGAACCTTTTCTCAACCATTTGTCATTCTGCTTCTAACCATCTACTTTTTTTGAGTTGGGATGCGGTTTACTGTGGCTTGAGCATGTCATTTCCTTTTATAAGTGAGTTAATAATACTCATTGAATTATTCTGGATTATGTTTTCCATTCATGTCGGCCTGTTGCCTTTTGTTTTGTTTTTAACTGAAACTATACTGAAAAAACTGTACTGATATGTCCCCAGGGAATAATTTCCTTTTATTTCTAAACCTATTGGAGGTTTTGAGACATTTAAGAAATCTGCTGCTGGCCCAGTTGGTGGTTGAATTGCAAAACATAGTGGAAAGATGAAAAAAAATCCTAACAAGTGCGCTGGGTTGCTGCTTCCACTAGTGTTTCAGCTTGAAACAGAAATATAAAGGGGCAATATGTAACTTGTTATTCTTAAGAGGTTGGTAATTCAGTGCAAATTATTGGTTTAGTGGAGCATTGAAATAAAAGGACAATAAAGTGGCCTCTGGAACCAGTCAGATTGATGCTTGTATTGAAGTCTGTTTGGGGTTTTTTTTGCTCTTCTCTAGGGCTGCTTTGTTTTTAAACCAAGTGCCAAGAAGAAAAGATTGTCTGAGAAAACAGGTTAGTGCATTTTCATTTATGTTTCTGATTTTGAGAAGGGTTAATCCTGAAAGGTTCATCACATCTAATTGAATTAATATCATGAGTTCTGTCATAGAGTGTGAGGTTTTCTCTAACTCCTTGATTGCTGAAAACTCATTTCTTCAGAGGATTGTGAACAAATTATTGGCTAGAGTAAATGCTGGGCTTTTTTCATCTCCAGCAATCAGGATTGTGTAGCCATCTTTGTCTTTGCATTTTTTTTTGTACAAGAGAACTTCTCACCATGCTACCATAAGTTTTTTACTAATAGACAAACAATTCACCTGAAGGTCTGAATGAGCCATTTTTAAGCTGTGGGAGTCAGAAATTATATCCCATCCACAAATCTCACATTCTGGGTATTTTGCTGAAGTTACTTGTGGAAAAGAAGGAAGAAAAGTCATTTGTGGCTTTCATCCACTACTATTTGCTGTATACTTTTTCTCTAGATATGTATACAGGTTTGTTTTCATTTGAGGACTGACTCTTCTTGGAACCAGAAATAATGCATCTTAAATAATTGCTATTTGAGACTCCATTGGGAAGCTTACTGTTTTTATTCCTGGGTAAAACTACTTTTATCATCATTAGAGCTGTCAAAAGGTGTGACAATTTCTATGAAAAAGATGGAGGGGAAAGTAATCAGGCCAGATTTTTGTCATTGCAAGTTATTGCAGCAACCAAGGCCTGTGCATTTAGACCACATTGAAATTTTATCCCTTACTGGATATTATGTTTTTGTTTTTGCAAGATTAGAAATGCTTGGATAAACTACTAAGCAAATTGTTCTAGTTAGCAAATGCTTTGAGGTGGAAAAATAAATTTGACTGGACTAGCCCTGAAAGAGAGAGGCAGAGGCTTGTTCACAGCACTTGGTTAGAGTGGTGTTCTAAAACACATACTTGGAATTGCATCTGTCCTGTCTGGAAGCCCAGTCCTGCAGGCTGAAAAGTGAAGTTTTAGTTGTGAAACTCCTCTGCATCAATAGTTGATAATGTTGTCACACCCCAAAAAAAGTCCTTTCGAGAACATTTGCACCTATAGTTTGAGTTTTGGTAGTGAAAAAAGGATATTATGCCTTGGTATGTTACCAGAGAACGTGGTGGCTGGATTTTCTTCAACTAAAAGTCTAAGATCTGTGTAATCAGATTTGGTTATGTATTCTAAGTGATTTTTCTTAGGGATACAAATGAGTTGATGGAGTGAAAATGGAGGTGGAGGCATGTCTCTCGTTTGTCATTTATAGACCTGTTTTGGGTGGGTTTAGTGCTTCAGGAGATTATGCTTAACAACTGGCTCTCTAGAGATCAACCCACTGCTGGTGCTCCACTGAATGGCAACCAAGTGGACCCACAAAGCTTTCTGAAACAAGAGAAAGATGATGATGATGATGTTTGTTTTACTTTAAAAATAAAGGCTCTTCACTCCGGTTTAGTCTTCAGCTTATCTGGGACTTGAGCTAGAAGCCTCTTTATCTTTTTCCTGCATACTTGGGTGATAGATTCTGCCTGTTCCCTTTATTTGCTTAAGAGAAAAGTCATCTCCTTGAAATATATATGTACAGTCGGGTGCTTTGTTTTATTCTCAGGGAAAAAAAAAAAAAAACAACCCGTTTTGTTTTCATGAGCTTATTTGTGCTTTCCTTTGCTTTCTGTGTTTCCAGCTCATGATTTCAGAAGCCCAGGCCATGATTCAGAGGATACTGGGCTACGGTTTGTCACTTGTCAGTCTTTATGGAACCAGATCAAATCTGAAACAGAGGTGAGTCTTGTGCCTCACCCTGAAGTGGTGTTTTGCATTTGTAACAATGCTGTTCGCTTCTTTGTTTCTGGGGATCTTTTTGACATGCTTAGAAGTGCATGGCAGCTAGTTAAAGCAATAGGAGGGCCAGAAATATTGACTGTCCAGAATATAAAGTAGTAAAAATAAATGCATCAAGTACACATTACTTGTAACCACAGAACTGTACACCTTTGCTGCTTCAAGCTGCTGCTTCTAAGCTTCTCTTCCTGGTAATCATCTTCTTTATTAACTCTTGGCATGCTGCTGTTTTAATTCAGTTAATGCTTGCCAGCCCTCTGAGGATTTTAGGCTGGTCTTGACCTCAGTGTTCCAGAATCCATACACAGCAGCCCAGGATCCACAGTGGATCTATGTGAACACAGCTGCATGGATGTCAAATGCAGAATGACACCACTGCAGATGTGGCCTGTTGAATCAGGATGGGTGGTGTGAATGGGGTCAGAGTTAATTTCATACTGAACTGTGGCCTCCTGACTGTTGTGTGTTACATGGCATGCTCTTGTGTCCCTATAGCCAGCTGGCTTGCATTATAGTGTGAATAATTGCTTCCATATAACAGAGATTTCCTCCCCTCCTCTGTTCAGTGTCATGGATTCTGGGCAAATATTCTATATTCCCCTGCTTGCTTTTAGGCTCTATAGACATTAGGGGAATTTTTTTCCCAAAGTTTGTTTTGAGAGGTGCAGTAGAAACCATATGGATGTAGCTTAAAATCTGGACCCTTGGGCTAAGCTCATAAATTCCTCTAATTCTGTTCTACCCTTGTTTTCTTTGAGGGTGTTAAGAGTTTTCCAGATACTTTCTTCTGGTCTTACTCCTCCTGATGGAAGACAGTTTCTCCTATACTGACCTATTGATATGAGCATTTCCTTAGAGTTTGAATTGCCCAAGGATAGATTACCTGCAGTTATTTCTGCTGCTACACAGAGAATTTTATTCATACTGCTTCTGCTGTATCTGGGATATCTTTCCTACTGAGTTTTGAATCATCATCCTTTTATCCCACTCTTGGCAAACATGGAGCTGATGGTTGATTTTACCTTTAAAATAGTGTGATTATTTAGGTTGGAAGGGGTCAGACCAGGCAGGTGAGGGCTTTAGCTAGTCAGGATTTCATTTCTTATGTGTTTTCAAACCCTAGTGTTGTAAACCTGATCTGTGCCAGAGTATGTGGGAAGCTTGTGGCTTGCTGGTTTGGGTTTTTATTTTAGGGGTTCTGGTGGTGTGCTGAGCGAGCCTAGAAGGACATTTTGCAAAGGTTTTGCCAGGGAACTGCTGCCTAGTGATTTGTTGGCAGGCCTTGTGCTTGTGCTGGTGTTTTCCTGGTTCTCTGGTATCTGCCTGAAGTGTTCAGAAGAGGATTTGCCCTCCAAGGTGCTTTGCTGTAGAGCACTCTTGACCTTTTGTATGTCCATTATAAACTGAGCTGTGGTTGTGGCAGCACCATCTGTCATCTGGTGATGACATCCTTTCAACAAATAAAAAGCTGACAAAAGTTTGGCAGGAACTGCCCTTTGTTTTTGCAAGGTGAATTTTGGGCATTTTTTTTGTTTCAGAATTGCAGCATATCCCAGTTTTGACCCCTGCTGTCAGAAGTGGTCTTGCAAATGTTCTTATGATGAATCTCATCAAGAGCTTACAGAAACTTTCTTCTCCTGTGAGGCAAGAATTGGTTCTACCAGCATCTGGGCTAGAAACAAAAAGGCAAAGTGCAGGGCTAAAATACAGTCATTTTTGCTCTAATATGGAGATAATGGTTTTCAGACCACATAACAAATAGCCATGACAAAACCTGTTGTCATGGCAGTACCTGAGCTTCCAGTTGCTGTGACTTTTCCAGAGTGAGAATGCCACGTGAGTGAGTGACTTGGTTACTTGAGATGCAGAGCAGCCTGGTGAACTTTCTGGAACATTATCAAAGCAATGCTAGTTACAAAGTTGTTTTTGACAAGAAAAGACTGATGTATTTTAAGAAAGCTAGGTAAGCGTGTAATGCTGTGGCAGACTGAATTCCATTGTCACAAGTGCACAATGGAAGAAATAATATATAGTATAATCATGCAGAATAAGAATTGAGGTTCTTGTTAGGTCAGCTTAGCAAAAACAATAGTGATCACAGGAAGTTTAGGGTTTGATGGAATCTGAAACAGAAGCTCAGAGGATTGTTAAAGGATCTGTGGTAATACAGGAGTTGTTACAATGGTGTTACGACGCTGATGGTGTAAATTCTTTCAAAAATGTCAAGTTACAATTTGTTCTGAGTTGCAAAGGATTTATCAGGTGGGAGTTCAGAGCTTTACAATCAACATCAGAAAGGCCAGAAGAATATTCTCCAATAAATGGAGGATGAAAAGACTAAAATTACTTTGTATACAATTTTATCAGTTGCTTAGGAGATCAACAGAAGCTCTTCTGTATTATGGAACTGGAGTTCAGGCTGTTGAACAAGAATCATGTGCAATCCGCTGGAGATGGGAGTGACCATGACTCTTTGATAGTGGCCTCTTCAGTGCTAGAGATGGCCTTTGCCACTTTGCTTAAAATCAAGTTCACAGCTGTGTGTGTCACTTTTTGTTGCTAATAAATCTTGGTGATGATTTTGTTTGGAACAAGGGTTTAATCTTCTTTCTAACATGTGTTCTAGAGTATATACTGATATCCTGAACTTCTGAGTATCCTGATGCTCAGATACCTTGAACTATTTGTCTGTTCTAGCAGAAATCATCTTTTGGTTTAGGGGCAGATTTTCAAAGGCACACAGATAAGAAAAAGAAATACAAAATGCTGCTGACATATATTTTCCTTTAGAAGTTTTGTCTCCCTGTGCTTTCTCTCACCTTTTCATACATTCCTGCTTATACGAATTGTTGTGTGAAAATCATCCTGAAGGTCAAAAGACAGTGTAGCAAACATGGGAGTCATGTGGTTTAATATTTTTTCCTATAAATATATATTTGATGATTTCCTTTATTACTGCTTTTACTTCTTTCATCCCAAATTAGATTTGGAGGAGCAGAATATTTGCTCTCATTTAGCTCTCTCAGAAAAATGTTTACAAATGTTTTGTAAGGTGAGAAGGAAGAATAGGAATTTCCGTGAACGTGGTTTCAGAAATTAATTCTATTGTTTTTTTCTGCCTGCATCACTGAGGCTTTGTCAGTATGTTGCTTTTTTCTCCTTCTTTAAAGCCTGTTGTGTGACACCACAGTTAAGATCACTTGCTTTTCAAAATATTCTTGAACCACTTGACTAGAAGTTCCAGGATGGGAAATGTCTGGTTGCCACACAGGGAAGAAGTTAGTGTGGTTTAGAAATCACAGGAAATTTTAAAACCCTGGAGTTTTAAGGGTTAAAGATTGTGCAGGGTAGGAGTAGAAAAAGGAGGATACAGTGGTGTTTTCACATTTTACAGATCAATTCTCTCTGTGTATGTTTGCAGCAAATACAGGAAGACTTGAATAAGCAGTTGTTTGATAATCTGGTGAGTTTTTTGAGCCGGTCTCATTCTGATTTTCAAGAGAAGACAACAAAATGGACTTGCAGGATGAAGTTCAGAGAAATCCCTACTGCAGCTCTTGTCTTAGGTAATTTTTTTAAGATTTTTTTTGTAATATACATCTGATTAAAACTCACAGGCACATCAAAGAAACTTACTGAGTCCCAGCAATTACTGTGAGCAATATCAGCTTCAAACATGTCAACAGAAGAGATTGGGCGGGGAGAAGGAAGTCAGATAAAACCTCCTTCCCCTTTTGTCTATGTTTAATAGTCCAGTAAGTCAACAACTGCCTTACAGGTCTCTCTTAAGCACCTGGTAGTGATTTGAGGTTTTTTTGTTCAAGGCACTGGAGATAACTTTGATTACATCCCTGTTTCTGCCAGCAGCATGCTTGATGGTTTCTACAACTTAACCCTGGAATTACATAGCTTCTGTATTTCTGATACGTGTTCTTGCAGTGCATCTTTACATGTAGGAAAGTAGTGTCTTTATCTTGGGAAGAGAGCAGAGAGTGAAGAAAATAGCTGGAGATGAAGTTAGTTCTGAAGTCTTTTTTTTTTTCTTTCCTTCTCTTTTCTTTCAGAGGTTTGTACCTATAAATACTAAACCTGATTCAAGGCAAGTTGATTGCATTTTCGGTGGGTTATTTTAGGGAAATTAAAATCGGGCCTGTGCTTCAAATTTACCATATAGGCACCAACAAAGAGTACTCTACTTTTATAGGTAATGGGAAGTGAAAAACTACTGCTTCAATTATTTCTGTGGATGAGGTTCTGAATTGCCTCCTGGAGGGGCTTGTTCTTTTGTCCCGTTGATTAAGGATATTAACCAAGGCTGTAAATACTAAGTCGTTCATAGTGAATTCAGACTGAGTTTCACAGCAATTTACAGGAATTTTCGTCTTTACATGAGCCATGAGAGGATCCAGGTATGGATACTGTATTCTTCTGCTAGAGAAGGTGAATTTAACTTCTTGTCTGCAGGCCTTATATGGCTGTGGATGGCTTCTGAGGGGTGTTAGAAAACCAGTCCTGCGTCTTGCAGGTTTGCACGCTTGAGGAAACTGTAAAAAACCCCACAAAGCTATATGATGAAGGGTATTCACAGTGACTCCTGTTTTCTCTTAACCAGTGACTAATCAAGGGACTCTAATTTTGTGCTAGTTTTTCATCTTTCCTCACACTTAATGTGATTCTTTCCTTAAATATTTGAGGTATCTTCTGGTTTTTTGCCTACTGTTCCGTTTATTGTCCAATCATTTTGCTCACGAGTCACGGCGAAAATGCCCTTAAAATTTTGACTTTTTCTTTTTTCTAGGCGTAAATGTTACAGATCATGACTTGACTTTCAGAAGTCTCTCAGATGTCCTTCAGGATAACATTACTCCTTATGTAGCCTTGCTGGAAGCCAAAGATTGCCCAGGTAAATACTGCAATAGTATAGCTGCTTCTTTTGAATAAGATATCAATTGACTAGGAATTCCAGCTTTTGCCCCTAAGTGTAAGAGCAATGGACAGAGGCATCTTGAAGACTTTCCAAAGACTTGCTCAAACCTATGTCACCAGAGCAGTAATGCCTGCTGTATTTTGAGACGTATCCAGTTCAGTTTAAAACACTGAAGAATGAGATGCCACTTAGCTGTAGCATAACACTTAAGAACATGCTGCTTAGTGTATTGCATGTTGATGTTGTAGGTTGGTTTTCTTCTTGTTTAATTGGACTGGGGATGTATGCATTCCACTTTTTAAATGCTTACAGTCACATTATTTAGTGAGAGAATGGGTAGAATAAAGTTGTCCCACCCTCCTTGCTCCTTTTTTATTTTTTAAGTAAAAGGATTGAACTCACCTATGGCAGCATCCTCAGTTCTGTGGAGTGGCTGCCTTACTTGTTTTTAGGTCACTCTTAGAAGCATATGGCTGGGGCTCAGGTAAAGATGGAAAACCAACACCTTAACCTCAGTTGTTGCCATCTGGGCAAATTGCATGAACAGCATGCATATCATTAATGCTTTCAAGAGCATGAGATGTGCATTCTGGAGAGAGAAGGAGAATAATGACAAATTTGGAAAATAATGAGTAATAACTTTGAGGTAGTTTTTTCTCCACGAGATGGAGAAGTGTTGCCAGATAACCAAATGTCTTTACCATGTTTCTAAAAATGTTTTGTGAAGGCATAAAAAATCTGATGCAGAAGCTGATGGGGCAGCTTATGAACTGTGATGTAGAGGTGGACTCACTGGAAGATGAGGACTGTGTGCAGGTTTCACAGAATAGAATTCGCTGTTCAATGTCTTCTCTTATCAGCTGGTATGAGACTGTTACAAAGGTATGATGTTGGCATTATTTTATCCCCAGTTTATGAAAACTCCTGACCTTTAGATGTGTTTAAAAACAGAAATTTAATAACTCAGCTTTCTGTGAGAAAATGCCAAAGGTTAATTTTTAGCGTAATACTAAAAAATAACATGATATTGAGGTGATTTGAATATAATATGTGACACATAAATCCAATGTGTTTAGTTAGTTACTGATGATGTATGAATGTCAGAATTCTGAAACTCAAGCAAGAAGTACTCTTTTTTATCGTATGTTTAATTGGGAACTGGAAGCCTAAGATGCACTATCAGCTTTATGCCAAATGCTTTTCTCCCTGGAGTGCTGAGATATTTTGTTTATTAAAACAAAACTTTACAGAAGAACAGCCATCCAGGGCAAAGGCACTGTACTAGTGCTAATGAGCCATGATATCATCTGCAGCCCACACTACACTGGCAAGCAGCAAGGAAATAACTTTCAAAATGTTTTTGTATCTTTATGTTTGCTAAAGCTATTGAAGTTTAAGTTTTGTTTCTGTCATGAATACAAGTTACAAATGATTTTCTAATGACTTCATTGGAGCGGTGTGATAAACCAAAGTGTACTGAGTGCGTGCCCTTTATATATACTGGCTAAAGATATAGAAAATAAGCAATGTCTGTGTACACAATTCAAATCTTTACCCTCATTCCCAACAGAACTCCACCAGTTCTGTCACTCAGGGCTATTCTTGTCACTGTTGGACCGTGTGTTTAAAATCTGTTTATTCTTTGTACTTCATGCTGTGCCAAACAGAAGGAAGAAAAATGGCAGTTCTAGGTGCTCAGAATAAACAGAGCTGACAGAAAATCAGTCATGTCACTTTGGGGTATTATAATATCATAGATACGATTCAGTCTTTTTTATTTTGCTGGTCTCTGTGTATTAATGTTTAATTATTGGCTTTAAAGAAAACAGATTCTGAAACTCCAAGCAAAAAAAGAAATTCCTCCTCTAGACACTGGCAGTCTCCTCCAGTTGTAGTCATATTCAAAGACATGGAAAGTTTCACCACAAAAGTTCTTCAAGATTTCATAGTCATCAGCAGGTAATGTGACTTGAACTTTAGTTCTTCCACTCCTTTACCCATTTTCTATTTGCAGCTGTTTTGAAATGTGACAGTGAGGCCAGTGAAGCATTGGAATCAAATATTGGTGCTGCTTCTTTGCAGCAGTGATTGAGCAAAAAACTGCCTACTAGGTTTTAGGGGTAAATTATGCTAGAGCTAAACTTGAGACTGTGAACCAGTGCCTAAGGGCCAGGTTGAGATAAGGGGTGACTGATTTAATTCTTTACACAGTAGGATTTACTGGCACTAGTTGTTAACAGAATTTGTGAATGTGAAACTAAATTTTAAAGATGTCTAGATCTTCTAAAATTGTTTGCAGAGTGTATTTTTGTGTGACTACTGATGTAATGCTGCTGCTTAAAGGCCACTAACTTACTAATAGGGGTGTATATAAAACTTCCCCAGCTGGGCAGAGTCTGTAATCAGCAGCTGACTACTTCAGGCGCTCCTGTACTTCTGTTCTTCTTTAGCCTGTCTTCCTTAATGTAGTCTGAGGCATGCTAATCAAAAACTCATGCTGCTCTCCAAGAAGAGCATCTTGCACTTACGTCCTCAGCTAACATTGGGAACTACATTTGGAGCTGTTGGAATTGGGGCTGCAGTGTGTGCACCTGATGTCACCTCTGAACAAGGCCTAGGCAATTCACTTGGTGTGCCACCAGCAAGAAATTGTACAGCTTGTGTTGTTATCTTCCTCTCAGTCTTAAACATGTTTAATAATAAAGGAGAAGTGGGTAAATGTGAGAGGTTCCAGGTGGGTAAATGTGAGAGGTTTCTCTGATTTGTTAATCACAAGTTCTGATGTTTGTCTTCAGCAATTTCTTTTGAGGAGTTAGAGAAATGAAGTAATTGTGGGATAACAATTAAAATCCAAAGTCAGAAAGTTGCTGTGACAAAAACAAAGGAGAGGAATAAATTGACAATTTTAACGTGGAAGGTATTTAAGGTAGCATGTTTTGTACCTCCATGAAACTATTAAAAATGGAAAATAACGATTACATGATACTGAAGGCACTTTATTTTGTATAAATTGTATGCTGTCCTCAAGGAAAACACATTCAGTCCTGATTTTCAGTTCTAAAGCAAATACTAAAAAATTATCTGAGAGGAAGATTAATCTGGAGAAGTTGGAATTTTTTAAAGTGTGATTGGACCACACTTAAAAAAGAGATATTTCATACTTATTTAGAATTTATAAAATGTGTAAATCTTGTAAATTTTCTTGGTTATTACCCGTTTAATGTATCTTCTTATTTTTTCTCTGTATCTTTGAAAAAATCCTATTATAAGACTCAGTTCTCTGAATGTAACTTTTGGGAAGGTAGGATCAGCACAAGACTAACTGAAATCGTGCTTTTTGTGCCACTTTATGAAATTTGAATCTAAGAATGGAATTCCATTTTCTCATCTACTTCAGGTCTTTAAATAGCATCTTTTCTTTTTAATTTTATTCCACACCAATTCCTCTTTTGGTTTACCAGCAGCAAATCTTTTCGTTTACCCCTTTCTGCTTTAAACTCAGTGCTGTAGTGGGAATATAATGCATTTGTTACACAGGCTTCTATAATGTAACTACTACTTTTTTTTTTCCCTTCCCCCATTATCCAGTCAGCATATCCATGAATTACCTCTAGTGCTGATTTTTGGAATTGCTACATCACCAATGATTATCCACAGACTACTTCCTCACTCAGTTTCCTCTCTGCTGTGCATAGAGCTTTTCCAGTCCCTTTCCTGTAAGGAGCACTTGTCTACCATAATTGACAAGGTAATTCTGTCTCTAAATAGAAATGAGGAATGTGTGTGTGTTGAAGCACAGTTTACATGTGTGGCCTTTAAAGGCAGGTTTGTCTGAAGGTTTTGGAAAGAACTCTGTTCCTGGGAACTGTGGATTTTAAATACTTCTACTTGCAGCTGCAGAGTAGTGCAATACTGAGAGCTTCCTTCTCATACCAAGACACACACACACCTGCTTTCATCTTTCATTTGCATTACCTTGTGCAATTACACTGTGACACTCACTCTTCTTCATTAAAGTCAAGCTGTGATTTCATTTTTACTTTGTTCCAGAAAAAGATAGCTTTGAAACTTAGCTAAAATTTTGAAAAATAACGTTCAGCCTGAGTTTTGCCACCTGTGAAACATTAGTTGAGTTCTCCATATGTTCAAGCCATATAAATGTTATGCCTGTGGATTCTTGGTAGGCCACAGGATTTCCAAAATCTCTGTTACACATGCTGCAAGTAGTGGTATCATGGTTTATTACAGCTGTTTCTGTTCTATTTGTAATTTTACAAAAAGTGCATTAAGCAAAATTACCCTAAAATGTATTAGTGAAAGATACTTATGAAAGTGTGGTAAAATAATAAACTGAAAATCAGTCTTTGCATGGATATTTTAGTAGAAATACAGTTTTTAGAAGCTGGCAGTGTATTTAGTATCTCATTTAGTTGAATGTTAACACATATTAAGAGTTGTATCAAATTGTATAGATAAGTTTTACTGATTTGAATTCAGGAGAAAATTTCTGCTATGGCTACATTTTCTTTTTGTCTCCCTTTTAGCTGCTTCTGTCATCCCAGTTTCCCTTTAAACTGGGAGAAAAAGTTCTGCAGGTTCTCATCAACATATTCCTGTACCATGACTTCTCTGTCCAGAATTTTATCAAAGGATTTCAGGTAGGCAGTGGTAACAGGAATTCAAATTATGGTTGTGAAAACAAAGGGTAATTACTAGGTGCTGAAAGATTTCTTAGGCCCTAGTATTACTAAATTCCATGAAAAAAACATCCTTTGGAAACAGTTTGGTCTGTGAACAGATGGTTATTTTAAAATCTTTACTGATAAGGGTTTAAGACCAACTTGTAGGACCTGTATGAAGAAGCAAGTAAAACCTTACTCTGCCACAAAACCCACAATATTTAAGGTTACATTTAAAAGGGTGTCCTGGCTTAGTGGACAGAAAGAGCTGCATTTTGCTATAGATTAATTTGTAGCTTTCTAACACCCCTGGCAGAACTCCCCACTTCTAATCTGTACCAGCTCCTTGGACTCTGGTTTATCTTGGTGTGAGTAGGCTACAGCAGTGTCTCCTCTCCACTTGAACTCCTTTGGCACAATTTCTGGATTCACACACTTCCTGCCTTTTCAGGGAAATAGGATTTGCAGGGTCATTTACTTGGTGCCTCAGAGGTGGTAGTACTTGTGCTCCAAGCAGCTGTGTGGGAGTTAAATTTACCCTCTGTCAGAAGACAAACTGGAAGAACTCAGGGGGTTTCCAAAAAGAATCTCTACAGAGAATGATAGTTAAGTTTTTATTGTCTTATTACAGTTCTTCATATCTAGATGTATTTCTGTGTCTAGGTCTCCTTGTAGCTTTTGTTGCAGACAAGAGTTCTCTGAAGAATTTGTAGCCCCTGTCATCTGTTTTTTCACATCTGTCAGGGCTGTGAAATGGTTTCTTTCGTGCCTAGTTCCATGCGTGAACCTGCTAGTAAAATATGCCCTTTTAATGTCATATACATTTAGAGCCTCTCTGATTTTTTGATATGTAAGACTCAATGATTACATGGGGCCAGGAGAAGTATCCTGGCCACAGTACCTCTTCCTGAAGATAGACTTTCCTAGATTTCAGCTCCTCTTACTTGAAAGAGTGATCAAAATTTAGTACTTCTCTATTGGTCTGACATGCAAATACAAGTTTTACACCTGACAGTGTATGACTGTGTCCTTGTGTGTTAAAAGTATTCAAGGATGAAGTAATTTCAGATCAGATTTTCGAAATGATAAATACAAGAGATCACCATCATTGGTGATGATGTCGTTATATTACATCATATATCTCATGTAATGATGATGTCATATATGATGGTGTCATTGTATCTAGGTGTGATGTTACATAAGAGGGGGAAAAGCTGAGGTAGTGAAAATGAATAGCGCATATAGCAAAGAAGGTAATTATGTGACTGTACAACTGTATAATCAATGTTCTGTAGTGACATATGCAATATTTGTGAATTGTAATTAATTTTTTTTAAAGGACTACCATTACTACCATTGTAGTATATGCAGTGTAGTAGTAAGAAAGCATTAAAAGGTAGATATATAAGGGAGATTGGATTTTATTAATATCCCTAGTTCTTGGTTTGTTTTTCAGCTCTGTATTGTGGAGCACTTCTATTCCCAGCCTCTCAGTGTACTGTGTTGCCACCTGGTAGATCTTAAGAAGAGAGTTTATTCTTTATCACATGATCAATGTGAAAACATTCGGAGACTGCCCTCTTTTAGAAGGTAAACGTGGAAATATGTGGAAATGTTTTTTGGACAATCGTGTATTAAGTCAGCTTTAAAAAAGATTAAAAGAATCTGTAGATGTAGCTTGTGAACACTGTAAACTCATTTGTGGACATTTCTTTATCAAAGGTAAATTGGTCAAACAGAGGACATTTCTAAATAACTTCAGGAAGCCTTAATGTTGTAGTCTAGAGAGTACAGCTTCTGTGATGTGTAATCACTTGAATTTACTTTTTTTCTTCTCATTCTTAATACAGAAACAAGTTATTCCGACAAATAACCATAAATCACTTTTGAACTTGTTAAGATGATTTGAACCATAATCTCTAGGGTTTTGGAATGGCCTTTCAATTTGTTGGATTTGACTGTGCTTTTTTAATCTTTCCAAAGAAAGATACATATTTCTTATAGCAGCATAAGCATTTTAAATGTTTTTAACCCTACAATCTTCCTTTGCATTCTAATTTTATGTTGGTTTTTTTCCCTTGCCATAAGGTATGTGGAAAAGCAAGAGTCAGGGAAACAGATTGAGCTGCTGACAAATGACAGCTTCTTAAAGGTAAAATTTTAAGCATGTCTTTGGAGAACAGAAATAACTTGCCCAATATATCACTTTGTGGAACATAATAAAATACAAGACCAAGATGCATAGTTCTGGATAACATTTTTCATACAGAATACACTGTGCTTTGTGACTAGTAATGAGGAATTAGGATTGGCAGCTCAGAATTCCAAATCTCTAGGGTTGCCAGGTCAGCCTTTATATGATGCTGCACAACTTTCTTACATCAGTTCTTAGCTATGTCTAGAATATATTGCTTAAAAAGAAGGATACAAGGTTTATTTATGGCTAGGTCTTTTCATGCTTATTCAGACTGACTTTCTTGGAAGGTCAGTTAGGTGTTTGAAGGATGTGTAAGTAATCTTGGAGGTTATTTCATAAGCTCTTAATCCTTCTGATTGAACTCAGTAGGGCAGAGTCTGTGTCCCAAGGCACACATTCACACTAGACCTCATACAGGATTAACACTAATTTGTTACATGTTTATCTGAAGCTTTGCCAGCTGATTAAAGTCAGACTACTACTATTGTGAGCCCTTTAGGAATTCAACAAAAATCTGTTGGTTATTTTCACCATCTGAACCATTCCCAGTAGAAGCACTGATGAAGGTAAAGGGTTTCTCCTGACTCTTCATTTCGAGTATTTCTAAGCTGCAAGGCACATACCTGGTGTGTTAAGGCTTTTTCAGGTGTGAAGAACAATGGTAATGGCTGGAGGGGAGGTTAGGAGCATGCAACATTGCAAGTGTACTAACAGTGTTCAAGATGAGATATCATTTTACATAATTTTATGATCCATTATCTTCATTGGCAAAAATAAATTAAGCTACTACTGTTCCCTTGCCCTTTATTCACACCTGCTTTGAAAGCTGAATATTTTTCAGCCTAAACTTCCTATGTTTTGAATGTTCTATACATTAAATGTATTTATATGCTTGCATGTTTAATAATAGACCCCTTATTTCACAAGCCTCACCTCTTAACTTTGGTTAGGAAGCTGGAATTCTCATGCTTAGGTGGATATGATGCTTCTCACTGATTTTAATTGAAGACACTTGTTCTAATCTCCACAATAGAGGTGGGACCGTTACTGCCTTGCCAAGCTGGCAGAGTATTCTGCCTGGGAAAGAAAGGTCCTGCTGCTGCATTAATGAGGTGCTGTTTATTCTGATGTCCTGCTGATCCACAGCGTCGTGCTCAGCTTTGGAAACACTTTCAAAGTCACTATAGTAATCTTTCATATGAGCACTTGGTGTTTCAGCACCGGGTCACTTCAGTCTTCCAGCTTAGCCTCTAAACCTGCAATACACTTTATCAACTTCATTTGTATTCTGTGTTGTTACCATTCTGTTTTTAATGACTATGGGAAGGGTTTCACCTGTTTAAAGTAATCAGTTTTAAAAGCAATTTTACATCGTAATTATTAACAAATCTGTCGAAAAGATTTTGTGGCAAATTTAATTTGAAACTATGTAAATGTGGCATTCTCTGTTCTGGAAATAATATTGCATAGTCTTCTAATGACATTTTCAGACTCTTCCAAAGTGGATTATGCCTTTGCACTTAATTATTTGGCAAAATACATTGCTATTTACTTATATTAACTGTATCTGTCTTGAGCTAGGACCAAGATGGGGGAAACATAGATATGCTAATGCTTGAGATTTGAGGAAATAAGGTTGATGAAGCAGCATTAAAGAGAACTTGTTTTCTTTTTTTAGCTTATTTTGTGGTGGGGATGATTTTTTTCTTAATGATTGTACTTAAAATACAAACTTATAAATGTCTGCCTTAAGATTTTCAAACTTGCCTTAACAGTTGTTATGTCAGTGACTCCTAAATTTCCATATATAAAAAGTCTATGGGGAGAAAGATCATTAATGTTTTTAACAATTTAAAACTTTTTTTAACATCAGAAAGCTCTCTGTAGCACTGTCTTTGTTACTTTCAGTCTTTGCAGTCTTCATACCTTTTCCTTCCATACATCTGTGCTTCCTTATATTGTCCGTAGACAAGGTTTTGCTTTTCCCTTTGATACCCTTTGTTTCAGTTTAACTCTAGAAAACTTCAGTGGTTTATTTTGTTTTTCTCTTTCCATTTGGAATAGTTTGCCCAGAGTTAGGCAAAAGGGCAATAAAGTATGTAGAGGATCCTGTGGTTTCTCCTCTTTATTTTTGACTGAAGACAGAGGAGAGAAGATCTTTTGTTTCACAGACTGAAATGTAATGACCACAAAGACTGAATTATTTTAGTACATTACCAAAATTTTTGAGTGTGGCTTTCCAGAAGTGTTAATATATGCTTCTATGGCAGGCCAGTGATAATGTGATGCCATCCAGAAAATTCAGTAGTACTAGTCAATAATTTCTTTTTCTTAAATGTGATTTTTTTATTTCTGCAGTTGTCAACACATGAATAAGCAAAAGTCAAAAATACATAAGAGCAACAATTGAATTCTTTTTTCTGTGAACTGGTCTTTTTATATACACATAACTAATAAAAGCAACAGCCACCCACAATATAGGAAATAAAATTTGAAATGCATTTGTAGTGTAAAAATGCAAGTTTTTGAGTAAAAGTAGCTACGTAACCTCTCACTGCCTGCTGAAGGAGCAGTGTAACTCTCATTGTTGTGAGATAACATTGCAAGTCTAAAGGCCTAAAAATAAAATAAATAGCTAAAAATGGTAGAATAATAATGCTAGTCAATAGCAAATCCCTACTGAGGTAAAGGAAGAAAGTAAAGGTAACAATTATGCAGTGAGAATACAGTGAACTGTTGAAATACAGCTCATTTAGTTAGTGGTCTCAATTTAAGATTGGTGATATAAAATCACAGCACACTACAATATCAAAACTTAATAATAGAGTCATTTAAAGTGTTTTATGGGAGTTTTAAATGGACGTCAGAATTACTTTTAAGATTATTCTATCATTGTAGGAAGAAACAGAGAAGTTGCTGGAGGACTTACATGTTTACCATGAAAATTATGTTTCAATTCTGAGATGTCTTCACGTTTTCACATCTTCTCTTCCAAAGTATCCTTTGGGCAAGCAGGTGATGTACTGTTATATGTGGCTGTTGTTGGGTTTTGTTATTGTTGTCATGGTTTTGGTGTTGTCGGGGTTTTCTTGCCTCAAAGTATGACATCTAAATAAATATTTACTCCTTATTTACTGATGTGCTGGTTTGCCCCCTGCTTCTTAAAATGGAGAGAGATGCTTTCTTGCTGTGGGCAGAGAATGAGAGTACGTGGTTTCTTTACTGGCATGAGTGTAAAGTCATCCTTGTCAGTCAGCAGGAAAGAGTTTCCAGGAGGAGGCAGGTGCACAGATAAGCAAAAGAATCCACACATTGACTTTCCCACATCTGAGATTATCTGTATGCATTGCAGACAATGTATGCTCTTCTACCACCTATTAGATCACTAGTCAAATTCAGATGAAGAGACTGAGTTTTTAGCAAACTTCTGTACAGAAAAAAGCAATAGTAGGAGGAACAGTGATAATTTTGCTCTTAATAGTCCTATTGCTCTGATGTCATTTAATCCATCTTCTCATGCTAAACGTTTTTTTCCAGAAGAGAGAATTTTATATTCTGTGCCTGTGCACTTGTCTCTCAGTTCTCAATGTATTCCATACTGTTACTAGATCTGTCACTGACAACAAAAGCAGCAGGAACTGTCCCACTGTTTGAAAATAAAAGGATGCTGGGGTATTTGGTTTGGGTTCCTTTCTGTTCACTGCAGTTATCTTCACCTGAATGTTATCTCTGAACCTGGTGCAGAGCAAGAGTCTCCAGCAGAAGCTTAGTTCTGGAAGATTTTAAGTGCTCTCATTCCTTTTGCAGACATTCTGCATCTTTGGAAAACAGGCTCTAAAGGAATTGCATATTGCTTTGAACAGCTTGTTGTAAGATTTCCACATTACTTTGTAAAACACATTATCCTTTCTTCACCTTCTGCATAACAGATCAGGGAGTTGCACTGTGCTTGTTTGGAAAACCACGTGTGGGAGACAGAGGAGTATGAGTCATCTCTTCAACTAGCAAGGTGATTTTTTTCCCATTTTAATACCACCGTACAAATGGAAAATATCAGTCATCAGTTATTCTGGAACTTAAAGCTGAGGATATTACCTGTTCACAGCTAGTTTTAGGGTTGTTGGCTGCTGTTTTCTAGTTTGGTTTTCTACTGATTTCTATGGAATTCAGCCAGGTTCTAATATCTCATATGCCCTGAGTAATTCTGCTGAAACCACTGAGATTACTTTGTGTGAATGAGAACGAGTTGGGTTTTGTACTTTAAATATGGTTGTGGTAGATATTATCAATCAGATTATTAGTCTTAGTTGTCTTAAATTTTAATCTGTTGTGAAAATTAGAATCTGTTCCAAATTAATAGTTGCTGAGGCCTTTCTTTTTCATTTTACTGCTTTCCTCCTCCTCCTAATTTGCCCTCACAGTTTTTACAGGGACTGAGTTAATTTTTTGTGATACTGGAAGCGTAGGACTTCAGGAGAGCCTGTACTTGTGTTGTCTGTCAGTGTTTAAAATGCCAAAGTCATCAAAGCCAGTTTTTTTGATAGGAAACCTTTCAATTGCAGTGCTGCAGCTACAGACTTTGAAATGTGCTTTAAGCAGACATATGGCAGTGTCTGTCTCCTGATAGTTGCACTCGTTCAAACGATCCCTCAGCTTTGTTGCACAAGGAGCCAGTGCAACCCCATAACCATAACTGCCTCTTCCAGACCCCCTGAGCTGCTCAGGTTTGATGTGTCTGACAGTAAAACTGCACAGAAAAACCCTACCAGTTGTGGATGGAGGGTGGCTTTCTGGGCTGATACACACACAAGGAAACACACTCTTCAAACTGTACTTTTGCCTTACTGAGTGGTTCTTGCACATAGCCACTTTTCTGTGCTCTTTACTCTCATCCCTTTAAAAGAATTACATGCTTGAGTTGTCATTTCTGAAATCTTTCATTTGTGTTCCTTCTCTGAGTCTCCTGAATCTTGACAGCCCTCAATCACCTCTCAGCTCTTGCCCACAAATCTATCATTCTGCTCTCTTCTGTCTGTCTGTAATCTCTTAATAGCTGTTGGCTATTTTCCCCTCTCCTTTTTCTTCTCCTGTGTTTAATTTGCTTTCATCCTCTCTGAATTCATCTGTCTCTTCTCCTCTCTCAAAGTTGATGCTGCCATCAGATTCTGGCTTGCTCCCCTTTTATTCTTATCTGTTCATCTCCCTCCTGTTGTTCTTCTGGTCCTGGCTCCCACTGTGGGAGCCTCTGAAAGAAATACAGTGATCATGGCTGCTGCTTTCATAGACCACGATTCTATGAGTCGGTTTTTTTTTACTCCAGAAATTCTGTCATTTTCCTAACAAAACTTGTCCAACACAATTTCTTCAAGTACTTGGAATTCTAGCTGTGATTATTATTTCCTCAGCTTTTAACTGCTGTTTGCCTTTTTACAAATAATTCCTCGTCTCTGCTTTTTCTATATAGAATCTTGCTGTTAAAATGTGGTCTCTCCCCTTCTACTCACAATCTTTTTTTTCCCCCTTTTGCTCAGGTGTAAAAGTTACTCACTGTTCCTTAATATCTCTGCCTTCGTAGGGTTCACATCACCTGTTGATATCCTTATGTTCACCCTTCCCCATCCCTTACTCCTTTGCAGTTTTCTTCTGGAATCCATTTTCTTTTTCTTTTAGAAAGTAGAAAATAGAGAAGCTTTAGATCGGGTTATTTCTCATTTTCTAAAAAAGTATCTCCTTTGCCTTTCATGAATTATGTTTGAATGTAAAGTTTTAAGTTGCTGAAGTGTGTTTCTTTTGTGATTGGCTTCTCTACTTCAGCTTTTCCCTGGACAGGCTTTCATCCCTTTTGCTAGGGAGATACCAGGTATCACTTTGATACCTGGCATACCTTGCAGTAGTCTTAAACCTAAAAGGTTGCAAAGGATCCTTTACTGTTTTCTCCTATGTCATAACTGTCTTCTTGCCTTTTCTTTGGGACCAGTAATCCTATTTTTGTTGTAAATAAGTTTTTCTAGAACTTGCAGTTTCCTTTTGAATAATGCTATGGAAATAAATTTGTCCTTTCCCATTCACTGATCTCCAGATCTGCTTATCTTCTCTCCATTCTGGGTGTTTACCTGCAGTGTTTTGTCTGGCCTGGAACAAGGCTATCTTGTTTACCCATTATATTATACAGGACAGTTTCAAAATGTTTTGTGTGGTTGAGGTCACCCTTTCTGTTGTTAACTCCTGATGCTTTTCTGTACAAAACAAGTGCATCTGAGGGCAATACCTGACTTGCAAAAATCTGTAACCTTGAAGAAGATAAACTGAAGTTTTAAATTGTATCCTTCATAAGCATTTAGTATCAATTGCCAGTTAGAAACTAGAGCTCACATTGCAATTGTCCCTCCAGATAGCCTCAGAACTTCCCCAGCCTCTTCAGAATTCTTCTTTAAATTTCTTAGTCAGCTTTTAGGTAGTTGATATGGAAACCCACTGCTTGAGACACTGACCACCATCATTGCTTTAGCATGTTTTAAATTAAGATTTTGAGACTGGGCAGTGCTCTGTGACATTTGGGAAAGGCCTTCATAACTAAATAGTAAGTAAATGCTGAGCTGGAGGTTGGGCTCTTGACCTCAAGAGACCCCTTCCAACTTGAATGGTTTTGGGATTCTAGGGATGGTTAGGTTTATGGCAATTAAATACAGGGAAAAGCATACATATTTCATTTGATAGTCATTGTGAGTCACAGAGATTAATTTTGTGGATGTGTTTACATAGGGTTTTTTTTACCATTTCATTTACTGTTTTTGGAAATGAGTTCTGAACCCTACCGTTATTGGGGTTTGGGTGTTGGGGGTTTTTAATTTTGTTTTGATGTCTGACTCACAGTTTCAAAATTGCAACTCCTGTGTCCAACAAGTGTTTTTACATAATCAGGAAAACTGCTGTTCTGCAGGAAAAGGTGCAGGAAAGCAAACCTAATTGGTTTGTTTCTTTCTATTAATGACAGCCGGAAAAAAAAAAATTGTCTATGCCACAAGATTGAATGCTTGAAATCCTGGAGATCTTTTCTTTTAAAAGGAGTTTTTCAAGTAATTTTTTTTAACTTTTTCAACCAAGACCATTGAAAGCTGTTTCATCATTCTGCATTTCAACTTCAGCCAACAATTGTGTCTTTTAGGATGTTGAATAAGGCTGATCTGGTAAGCATGCTCCAGCACTGTGTGGAAATTTTGATGTCATCCTCTGGAAAGGAGTTTGATAAGACAGTAGAAAAGTTGAAGGAGTTCTTGACCCAGTTTCAGAATCTAGAAGGTGGGTGTGTACCATCATGTATCCCATTACAAATTATATAAATGCTGTTTGGTAATCTGACCATTGAGCAATCTGGCATTTTCCTGAGATGCCCTGACATCGTAATTAACCATCATATTTGCAGGATTTTTTTTTAAATACATGCACAAATTTAGGAAATGTTTATATTCTCTACTGGTGCGTGGTTTGTGTCTTTTATAATGCGGAAGGGTGATGTAAGATAAGAAATTTGACAGATCAGCAAACATTATCCCCTAAATCTCATGCATTTATTTTGAGCATTTTAGCAGATGTTGCAGTTGTTAAAAAACAAACTGTTTTTAAAGATAAATGGCAGCAGATTTCCTTATGAGGTGGTATTTAACCCAAATCTATGTAAGGTTCCTTCCCCTGCACATTCAGAGCCAGGGTCTCCAGTGGCAGTTGTCAGCTCTGTTGACAGGCTCTGGCTGGTCAGGCCCTTGGGTTTGATTGTTCATGGTAGGGGACGTGTTCAAAGTTCAGCAAAGCAAATGAGTAGCAGCATTCTGTCTTTTGGAGGCTGGTTAACTGAAACTGCTGCATTCTCTCTGAAATAGGAGCATGATGTATTCCAGCATTCTTCTGGAATAAGAATGTCGTTGCTTGCCCTGAATTATGGAGAAGCACTCCCCAAAGATTGGCTTTTGAAGATTAATTGGTTATCATCTGGTGTGTTTTATGCATATTAATTAAGCTCATTATCAGTGTGGTTGCTATACAGCATTTGGACAAGTAGGCAACAACCCTCAAATGCAGTCAATTAAAGTAGTCGCATTACACTGTAGGGTTAACTGAGGGTTGTCCAAAAGAATCAGATCTTGTCTGTACCATATATTTTTTTAATAGTTATAGTAAAAGCAGAGCTGTGGTAGAGAAAATAGGTCATCACTTTGAAAAAGCTGTGTATGTCACTGCTAGTACCAGCACTGAGGAATCTGAACTGTAGTGGAAAACTAAAGGTTTGTCTAGTTTGGAAAAAAAGAATTAAAGCAAAAGGCTTTTAAGTAGTTGGATTCTTACCTTAAGGAAATAAATAAGGAACAACAACTCTGGGGATTCAGAACTTACGAAACTATAAAGCAAAAACGATACTATTTATTTTCACTTAAGATTGGAAGATGGTTTTAAAATAGAGAAGGTCTACTGAATCCATCTCAGTTTGTTTTCAAAGTGAATTTAAGCTCTAAAGGAAAAGTGAGAAGGGCAAGTTAAGATATACTGTACATGAACAGATTACTGAGTTAGATAACTTCTTACTTTATATTTATGTGGTGGTATTGATCTTTAGTGAGGGTTCTCAGATGTCTGCCAAAAATGTGATGTACCCAAATTTCCTATAGGGCTCTTACAGTATTTTGGACTATCACTCTTTTTTTATAACAACAACAATGTCCATTGTCCTGACTGCCTAATGAACTGAAAAACATAAAATCATGAAGCTTGAGCAAACAAAATATCTTCACGTTCAGTCTATTTTGAGCTGAAGGATTTGGAAAATAAAAAATATATTGGTGTGCTAATGGAGAGGAAGTTTTCTGATTTGAAGTCTTCAACACTCAGACAAATGTCCACAGGACCCTGGAAGATACCAAATTGTTCTCTTCAGGTCACCATAAAGCTTTTAAATACCATGATTGTCACTGCTGAAAGAGCTTTACCTGTGATGTGTGGGTGGAAACTCCATCTGCCATCTTCTTAAGTAAGGCAAGAAATCTAGGTTCCTTTTGTTCTGATTATCACTCATCCTAGCACTGGTTGTGTTTTGGGAGGTTTTGCTTCTTTGTTTTTACCTAAAAATTACTAATAATTGGTGCAATTGATCACCAAACTACTTCATATCCATGAAGGTGAAATTTTCTTATAAATTAAGGTGAGAATAAAACTGGGCAATGAAGTACCTGAGGACGCTTCTGTTTGCTGCTCTGGTTGCAGTTTCTGGGTTAGGTAGGGACAACTCATTTCTTACTCATTATTTTTCTGAGAAGGGAAAAAAAATGCAGCATGTGGCTTTTTGAATATTGTAAAAGCATCAGTAGTACCTAGTCCTAATCTGTCCAATTAACAGATGTGGAGAGTATGACCTAGCATGGCCTAAACAGAATTAAAGTGATGTGCAAGGCTTGTGCTGGGCCTTTGCTCAGGGCTGAATTGTTGATTAATCACTGTTGGCTAAGCTGTACTGCAGACTCCTTTTTTAACAATCTTTTACAATGCAAGACCCAAAAGCTGCCTGTTCTTGGGTCTGTGTGAACAAGGAACTACTGAGTACTTGGAAGATTGCTTGGGTTAGGAGGTTTATGTAGGAAAAGTCTGCCCCACATATCAAACATTAGTTTTGTTCTAGTAGCAGAAGCTTCCCAAGAACGAGATGTGTCCGTATCGTCACAAAAGGAGCTCCAGAAGAAGACAGACCTTTATCACCTTCAGAAGGTTAGGCCTGCCTAGGCTTTACTGACTGGTTCCTTAAATTAATGTTTTAAAATGCTCATGGTTAGTTCTTCCCAGCTTGCTGGAGCGCTGAGTAAAGGGTTGTGTGTGAGTGTCTCATCTTAAAAATGAATGAATAAATACCAACTATGTATTTCAGGCCTTCCTGACACATAGAAAATTATAGAAAATATCTATCATAAACCAGGATTTTAAAATGCAAATTAGATGTTTCCTTTTTATTTAACTTGTAATTTAGACATTCTGCCTAACACATATTTCTTTGAATTTCTCGAACTCCTACGAGTTTGGGAACTGAATACATTGGCCTAAATAAAAATAACTGCATGATTGCATTTCAAACATCATCAGTGAGAACATGCCAGCAAAAATTAATTATACATGTTAAACATATAGATTGTGTTCTCCAGAGAATCACTGCCTCCCATGTAGTCTTATACACCACTTTTTTTTAAAGACTTTGTTGGAGTTGAAGGAATCAAGGAGGTCTAAGAAACTGACAAAGTTTGAAATGCTTCGTTTTGAAGTTGTTGACTATATAGACAGACTTGTAAGGTGAGCCTTCCTGTTTTATATTCCTGCATTAGTTTGCACCATAAGTTGCAAAATGAAATTTTACTAACATGTTAATCTTGTCAAAATTGTGTCTCAGTCCCTGTGGCACACTTTTTTTCCCCTTCCTATTCTTTCTTTGAGGGCTCTAAAAATAATAACAAAAAACCCCAAAACCAAACAAACCACACCTCTTTTCCAAAAGATCAGTTGAAATAATTAGGATACAAATTGACCAACCTACTTCGGCTACTGAGACAGTGTTGAGGGAAGAGTGGGCGTAAGTGGCAAAATAAAGTCGAGTCTTTGCCCTAATCTTTGCTGATCTGTTCTACTTATGAAATGTACAGATGTCAAGTGTGATATCCTGTCCATTTTGGGAACTGTTTTGGTGAGCAGGCCTTAGCAGATGCAGTTTTGAAGGCAGCTCTGCAGTGGAAAATGTGAAAGACTTGTGGTGGGGGAAGAGATGAAGGCACTTGTTAATTATAGATGGTGGGGGGGAGGCAGAGAAGCTAATAGAAGTATGGCTGCCAAGCAAAAAGCTTCAGATAGGAAGACAAAGATGAGCAGAGACTCATGATGAGGCCTTGAGATGGATAAGCAAGATCTGTGGAGTACTTGACTGGGTTAGCACTGTAGCTGCTGTCCTTATTTTTGAATTTGTGAATCAGTGTCCCAGCTGGAGTTCTCTGCTAGATCCATTAGATGTAGTGTCGATAATAACAGATTTCTCTGCTTGAAAGTTCATTTCAGTGCTGTTCATCTTGTTTTTCAGAGATTTTTTCAGTACTGGATGGGAAACATGCATTTTTGTAGTCTGACTGCAGCAGACTTGTGCTGTTTCCCTAAAGCTGAAGCTTGTGTCTCCCCCACTCCCCCCATACCTCATGCTTTTCCAGAAAATACCTTGTCCCTGCAGACAACAGGACCCTGCATGAGATTGTGTATTTCAATGCAGCCGCTGTTCTCCGAGGGCACTTGAATGCTGCCCCCAGGACTGCACTGCACACGGCTTTAAATAACCCACACTGGTACCTGAAGGTAAGAAACAAGTGAGCTCTTGGGGTGCTGGAGCAGTTCTGGAAGGCTGTGTGGGGATGGTGTGCCAGGCTGAGTTGTGCTGTTTCATGAAGCTTGGCACATATTCAGCTGTTTTGCAGAGAACTAGCAAGTGCTGATAAGCAACTGGGGACTTTGCTCAACGAGCTGGGGAATCTGTCTGGCAAAGGTAATTCTGGAAAGGAGTTCTGTAAGAGGAAACCATTTTTCAGAGCATGTTCTAGCCATGGTATATTCTTTCTTCTGTAGATGTAGCAGAAAAGTAATTTTGTCCTCCTCTGCTATTAGGATGACTGTCCACAAGAAAATAAAGTGTCTATTACTCTTTCCAAAGACTTTTTTAATAGGGCTGGTGCTCAGTCCTCACTATCTAGATTAGCTGTAAGATAAAGGCTGTTCAGGTGGAGTCATAACATAAAAATAGCATAAATACAGCATATTTAACCAAGTCCTTTGTTTTCCTCTGTGATTTTATTTTAATACTCGTTGTGCATTGATATCTGATGTTTTCTGAGTCCGAGAAGAGGAATAGTCCTTGATTCTATCAGCCTAACCCTGCCCTTTTCTAGAAGAGAAAAGCAGACTCTTCTCCGCTTCTTTCATAAGTCAAACTGAAAGGATGACCAAAAGAAAGAAATGGACTAGGAATTTGGAAAAGGAGTGAATGTACATTTCTTTTTATCCTTGATTATCAAAAGTACTTGAAGTAGTTCTTATGCTCTAACATTTTCTTTAAAAACTGATTATAATTTTGAAAAAAGTATTGGTCGTGGCTGTATCTGAGTAATGCACTACTTGAATCAAAGCCAAGACTTACCAGGAACCATAAAGGCTGATAAAGATCAGCCTTTGAAATCTACAACCTGATTTGTATTGGGTTTGTTGGCACTGTCCTCGATTTGAATGAGAGTTATCAGTTTTGCAGGAGTTATTACTAAAACTATTTACAGAACTTATTTTTGAGAACAGTAGTTAGCAAGTTATCATTAAAGAAACCTAATACTAACCTCAGTAATTTATATTTTTAGAAAACCTGTAAATATATAGACTAGGACAGCCAAGAAAATCTAGCTACTGATGTCCTTAATAAGTATTCTATTCTCTTTGATGAGTTGACAAGATTTAAAGCCCTCTGTCATCCTGTACTTTGTACTTGGATATGCTTTAACATATTTCCAATGTTTTCTGAGAAGATTATGAAGTTTTGGCATAGCTTCTAACAGTAGCATTGTTGGCTGAGTACCCCGCTTAGCATTTTAATCCATGTGAGTCAAATATTTTCTATGACTTGTGCATGGTTTGTGTTTTTCTGCACCATGACCAGAGCAAAGTTCTCCAGAACTGTTCCTTCCAGAAGGCCAGGACAGCAAAGTGCTTCAGTGGAGTCCCAGTGAATGATTAATATGTGATGCACTGCTTTACAGGAGTCCAGTTCAGTTATTTATTCAGCAAAACGTGAACCAAGGGTCATATTTATTGGGTGTGGGGGAAGAAGAGAACCCCCAAAAAACTGCACCAAACCCAGCATAATTCTGGTTTCACTGATCACTTGAAAATTTAACAAGCTGAAACTTGGGATACCAGCTCCCATATCGGGGAAAGGGGATTTGGTCCTTAGGATAACAGCATTGATTCCAGAGCAAGATATGGTGTGTCCTCTGTCTAGCCTTGGGGCAGGATCAGGCAAGAGCAATTCCTTACCAGCTGTTCTGGGTTGCTCCCACTCCTGTTCTCTTCTTTTGGGAGCAGCCCCATGTGCTGTACAGATGGTTTCACAAGTGGCTGCTCATTGTAGTGCAGCTTCCTGCTTGTCAGCCTGGCGATTTCCTCTCAGGACCACACGTGTGCTGCAGCCTCAAAGCCGAGGTTTCCCCGCTGGCAGCTGCAGCTCCCTCCAGCTGCAGAGGCTTGGCCCAGTTATCACCAGGGAGGCTGGGATCTCTCCGGTGCTGCTACAGATAAACCTGTTCCAGGAGTGTGCAGTTGCTCTGGAAGTTGCGTCCTCTCTTGGTTGTGATAACTGTCCTGACCTTAAAATTAGAAAATCAGTGCAAAGGGTCGGTCCAGCATTGCCAGGTTGGCACGTGGGTGAGTAGTAGAAAACCACAGAGCTGGGTCCTGTAGGAGGGGGGAAAAGAGAAGAGTGCAGTGTTGTCCTTCTGATCCACTAGATCTAGATCAGCCAGAAATGTAACTTCATGTGTGCCAGGTACTAACACAGGAGTATTTGAAACTATTATGGTGCACTCCTCAGTTACAGGAGTGTACTATAATACTCCTGAGTTCCTGATAAACTAATGTCAGCATTGTAACATTGTGAGGGGTTAGCCATATTTCTCTGAATTTTTCTGGAAGCCATCTTGTAATGAACTGAGAGATATTAATGTAAGGTCTACAGCTTTTATGTTCTTTGTAGAGGAGAGTAAATAAACTTGAAAATTGCTAGGTGTTCTGGAAATAGTGAAATATCTCATAAGTGCTAGAGTCCAAACTGGATCTGAGTCTCAAAAATTGCAGGAATTGAGATCTCTGGGTAAACTACACATTCTTGGGCAAAGCTATATTTTTGCCTAGCCTTCTTTCCTGTCTTGAAATTTGTCTTTTGAAGGTGTCTGCTATTGCTACAGCTTTATAGCTTCCCAAAAGTTGCTTGTATATTTTACTGGCACATGAAAGTGTTTTAGAACCAACTTCTGTGAGCTGAAAGGAATGATCAGTGGTTGTTTTCATGTTAAGACAGCTGACTGCTTAGAGAGCATGAAACTGAAATGAAATGCTGTAAATTTCTGCAGCGGTACAGAGACTTTTGCCTCTGGCTCGAAGGGTTTTTCAACTTTCCAAGTAAATGGTTCAGTGCTGATGACCTGAATCCAAGAGGCTGGAAAGCTGCCCAGCAGAAAAGGACCTGGGGGTGCTGGTTGACAGTGGTTGAACGTGAGCCAGCTGTGCCCAGGTGGCCAAGAAGGCCAATGGCATCCTGGCCTGCATCAGCAATAGTGTGGCCAGCAGGAGCAGGGCAGGGATTGTCCCCCTGTACTCTGCAATGGTGAGACTGAGTCTTGAGTTCCATGTCCAGTTCTGGGCCCCTCATTTTAAGAAGGGCATTGATGTGCTGGAGCATATCCAGAAAAGGACAACAAAGCTGGTGA
This sequence comes from Cyanoderma ruficeps, assembly GCA_008694505.1. Taxonomy (NCBI): domain Eukaryota; kingdom Metazoa; phylum Chordata; class Aves; order Passeriformes; family Timaliidae; genus Cyanoderma; species Cyanoderma ruficeps. The sequence goes on from VZDJ01000141.1 coordinate 3,023,634, forward strand.
AGGGTACTTAGAGGAGCAGCTGAGAGAGCAGGGGTTGTTCAGCCTGGAGAAAAGGAGGCTCAGGAGGGGCCTTATCACTCTCTGCAGCTGCCTAAAAGGAGGTTGTAGCCAGGTGGAAATTGGCTTCTCTTCCCAGGGAATCCACAACAGGACAAGAGAAAATGGCCTCAAGTTGCACCAGAGGAGGTTTAGGTTGGATATTTGGAAAAATTTCTTCCTGGAAAGAAGCAGCGTTGGAACAGGCTGCCCAGGGAAGCTGTGGCTTCACCATCCCTGGAGAGATTTAAAAGATCTGTAGATGGGACAGTAAAGAATACATTTTAATGGTGGCCTTGGCAGTGCTGGGTTAATCATTGGACTCACATGATCTTTAAGGGCTTTTCCAACCTTAATGATTCTATGGATTTCCTGAAATATAGAATACTTTGTGAGAAATTAGACTTTTGCCTTTACAGATGCTGTGTTTCGAGCCAGAGATAAATGATTGTTACATTTTAAAGATAAAACTCTGAGATGAGAGAAGCAATTATTTTTAGTCCATATGACAGATCTATATTAAATCTTCCTTTCAAGGGGGCTGGGGGTAAAGGGTACTTTCCTATTTTCTACATGGCAAATCATGACTGGTTTCTTCTCCTGACTCCATAAAACTGAATGTTTATCTCTCATATGTAAATGGAACTAGCAAAAAAAAAAATGCATAAAAGCATAACCAGATAATAACTTATTACAGTAGATACTGCATAAGCATTATAGAAGGAACACCAGGAGTGAAGTAGCTATGGGGAGGTTTTGTTAGGTTTTTTTAATAGTATGCTTCTGATTTTTCTATTTGTTTTTTGGGTTTTTTTTTTCTTTGTACCATCAACTTGCCATTAAACATGCAAACAGTAAACATTTGCTTAAAATAGCTACTGAATATCTGAATTACCTGAAATAATGCTTTATCTAGCCCTTAGAATTGCTCAAGATTAGACACTCATCAAAGTTACTGCCTTCAATTTTTTTTTCATCAGAATCAAGCTTTGAAATGTGATGGAGGAGGCATTTCTAATAAAGCCCCTGACATATGCATAGTGTATAAACTTCATTTGGAATGTGGCAGATTGATTAATCTCGTTGATTGGTTAGAGGTATGTGATGATGCAAACAGTGCCTTTACCTGCTTTCAGTATTCTGATTTTTCTTTTTGCTGCATGTCTGCTTTTCTTTAGTGCCCCTCTTGACAGCTTAAATCATTACATACCTTGGTCCACAAGACCACAAGAACCCACAGTAACTCCAATGAGTCTTTCTCTGTTGTGAGTCATTTATTCTCAGCACTCTTATTCTGTGATGAAACTATTTTGCTTCTGCTTCTGTTTTATGCTTGGCACAGATCAGACTTTGTACTTAACAAAATTGCCTTTGTTTTTTTGTCTTTAAGTACTCTGTGACACTTTTGTGGGAACAGTTGAGCAGGGCTCTTGGAGAGAATGCTTGTGCCAGGGAAAAGCCCGGGTCCTTCTATTGATAACCTGTCTCATACTGTAGCCAAAAGCAGAAAGAGTATATGAAGAGAACATGATAAAGTCCCCCTGGCTTAACAATCGCATTTTAGTTGTAAAGGTTTCCTAAATTTGAGTGGTTCTTCTGTATTTCATAAACCTACCTGGATGTCGTTACCAATACATTTTAGCAACCACAGTATCTTCTGCAAGAAACTCTGTAGCTTAACTACCTGCAGTTTAGAGGATAATCCTTTTACTTTTTCCAAGTCTGTTCTGTTTGCTGCTGCCTTGCTTGTGTATATTCCTAGCCAGAATCTTGCTGTCTTTCAGTTTTATAGATTTCTTCACAGGCAACGTACCTCTGTCACATCCCCAGAATATTTAAGCAGTCTCACTTTGAGAATATTTTTTCAGTTCTGTAGTTTTGCTGAGAATGGGTCAGGACCCAGAACTATTTGAGATTTAAAATGCAGGCACAGGAGTTCACAGAGTGATGTCTTGCATTCTGTATTCCTGCCATGGTAATATGTAACCTTGCTTGCTCTTTGATTGCTGCTGAACTGACACGCTCCTAGAGTTCTCCTTCCAAGATCTTACTCCCCCTGAGTGATGGCCTTCAGCTCAGAGCTCACTATTTTATATGCAGATCTGTCTGTCTATGAATTGGAATAAATCTGTGCTGCTTTTCCCTTTCTAGGCTTTCTCAACTGTGGTGATGGCAGGTGAGGAACCAAATGCGGATGCAGCTTCCTCAGACCAGGTGGATGATATTATCCAGTATCCTTTCTCATTTTTCTCAAGCTTGACATAGAAAAGCTTACAGGATTTATGAACCAGGGGTTTTAAAATACAGTTTCATGCACACTGTTTAATTAATTTATTTTAAAATTACTTTAAACAGCCTTAATATACTGAAAATGTCTAAGAAATAGATCAGTTGAAATAGTTGGGGTGGGAGTGGTGAGAAGAGAGCAGCTTCTGTCTATAGAAGTTGTTTGGATCTGAAACAGAACCAGAAGTCCATACAACAAGTTGAAACTGTTTGGTTAAATCATCAGAGTTGGTATAGCTGCTGGATAGGGCTAGAGCTTTACTGGGGAACAGATGTGACCTAGAGAGCAGATGGAGAAATAGAAGCAGTAGTTCATTATGTTCCAGTATCTTAGAGTTGAGAACTTACTTCCCACAGGACACCCGTTCTGCTTTTTACTTTGTCCTGATCCTGAACCGAGGTCTAATAGATGAGCATTAGAACCAAAACTAATGGCTACAGCAGCAGTGCTGCCACAGAGAAGAAATGAATAGTTGTACAAAAATAGGCATAACTAAAGGATAATTATAAGCTCTAATACTATACCTGGCTTTCCTGGCCTTTCCTTTTGTACAGGCTCCACTGTTAATTGTCACTCACAATAAATGAAATTCTCTAACTCAGGAATATAAACCTGTATATCAGGCAGACAGCAACAAAGGCAGAGTGAAGAAAAAGTAGGGAGAAGGTGGTGCCATGAAACCTCAGAAAAAATTTCTATAATTATGTATCCCTTTTTTTGTCAAGGAACATACAAGTATAAATTCTTGAGACACTACAAAATTGGTGTTTGTAGACTTTAAGCTTCTCTTAGCAGTGAGAAAAGGAACTCTTCTTTTGCTGTCACATCATATGCATGTGGCAGAAGTACTGATCAGATTGAAGATTTGTGCTTCTGTAAGCAGGTCATGCTCTCCCCTTAATTCCAACGATTTTATTGTGCAACGCATTGTATAATCTGTGCTCACCATGAGTTAGAAATCTTGTCCTCCTAGAAGAGAAGAGTGTCTTTGTCACTGTGTCATCAGAAGTGTACTTGGGTTTCTTTCCTTCACTCACGTGTCCAGCGCTCGCTTTATTCGAGCTGTTTCTGAACTGGAGCTCCTGGGCTTCATAAAGCCCAGCAAGCAGAAAACTGACCACGTGGCAAGGCTGACATGGGGAGGCTGTTAATGTGCCACCAAGGTGCCAATAAACCTTCCCAACAGAGCAAGGGCTGTGTTCCCACTACACCACTCCTCACTAACTTTGCAGCCTGAGTCAAAGTCAGCGCTGCCTGAATGTTGTGAGATACATTCTGAGTGCCTGGGCAGGCTTGAATAGAGATGTTATTTTTTAATGTTCATCTTCCCTGTGTAATGTTCTGCTCTATTAATGCTCATGTTCCAAATATTTTATTGTTGTGCTAGTTTCAGTCTTTGATGTGTGATATTGAACAGTCCACTGATATAACTCAAGCTAGCAAGCCAGAAGGACGACACTGGCTGTGTAAGCCACAGAGGGATGAAGCAGTATTATTAATGTCCTTATAAGCTGATAGGATTTGAGTTATTATTATAAAATGCCTCCTAGATCCTTGAACTAGATTTCAAAATAAATAAAGCAAGTATGCTAAAGAAGACAACTTCCATGTTCAGCTTCTGCTGTGTGTTCTTCCAAACTGGTCCTAATGCCATAAAAACTCCTTGAGAAAGGAAAAGAATAATTGTGAAAATACAAAATTTTGCTTTTTGGTAAGAGCAAAAGTGAACCATTACTAACTTCCTTTTTCTAGTGAAGTTGATGGGTACTAGCTAACTTCTGCTGTTAGAGCAACTTGTGTCAGCACAGACTGAGACACTCAGGTGCAAGGTAGGAAAATCCCCAAAGCACATGTTGTAACCTCCCTCTGCCGAGGCTTTGTGCTGCATGCAAAGGAAACAGCTGTGTGAAAGGCAGTGTAGGCTGAGCATGTACCAGCAGTGATGATCAATCTTCAAAAAGCCTTCTCAGACCAACCTTATCCCTTGACTCCGTTTAAGGAGCAAATGTGTTTATGCTGGTGCCTGTGCCGTTCTTCAGCCATGGGAAAAGCCTTAGGAACCAAAGGGGGAAAAGCTGCATTCCCTCCAGAGCAGCACATCTGCCATGCTTTGATAAACCCTCCCGAGGGCTCTGACAGGTGCACTGCAGCTTTGTAAGGGCAGGGACTTCAGGGCAGCCTGACTACATAGAAAGGGCTGCATTAGGAGAGGTGTTCAGACTTTGTCCTTTCCAGACAACAGCAAAGTTGAGCAGCAATTACTTTATTTTCGAAGACTACCTCCAAAGAAATTTCAGTTATCTTCAGCTGACTGAGAAGGGATTAGAGCCTTCATTTTCCTTCTGAGGCATTGGAGTGCTCCCTTGTTTAGCCAGCAGTAGACTTTGGAAGCTCTTACTTGACTGCACTGGCATTTAAGCTGCTGTACTCCTTTAGCCTTGAGCTCTGAGGCTGGAATCCCTTCCATAAACCAAACTGGGGAGGGGAAGTCCTATTTACAAGAACCAGTAACTTACCCAGCTGTTTCCCCAGGAATGCATATAAGAGATGTCAGGCTCATTTTAAATATGTAGGAGTTGTGTACTTTGCAATTGTAAGAATTGCAGAGTCACAGCAACACATCTTGCTCTAAGTGGGGCTCTTGTTCTAAATGTTGCCGGCCAGTTCAGGAGGGGGAGGAGGAGCTTATCAAACTACTGCCAGAACACAGAGCTTGGGAAACAATGACAAAAACCTCAAGAGCATGAATTTTTAGGATCACAGTGGAGCACTTGCAGAAGTTCCAAGACACAGGTAAAAAAATTCCCGTTCTTCCCTGGGGAGCAGGCTCAGGGACCTGTTCAGTGGCATATACAGAGAGCTTTCCAGCAGCAGAGAGGAAAGCAAGACATTTACGCAGAGGGGAAAGCTGAACACCCCCTCATGCTGAACCTCACCCCATTTATCTCACAAACACACTTGACAAATGAAAGGGAGCAGCACCAAATGTCTCTGTGATGTGCAAGAGGACAGGGAGCCAAGTGCTTTGCTGTGCAGCTGTTCCTTGTCACCCCCCCTCGGCTAACCTCACCCCAGGTACCTTTCACACCCCCAGAGGGTAAAGCATTCAGAAATAAAGAGAAACCAGCCTCAACAGTGTGTGGCCTTTAATCCCCAAATGTGCAGGCAACATGACATAAAAACAGTAAAATTAATAATTAATGGCTGTTTCTTCCCTTTAACTAATAACAGATTTGTATGGTTAAAGTCACATTTGCTGTGCTACATACGGGTTCTCAGATCAGATTTTAATTCTGTACTTGGCGCTTCATTTTCTTCAGCAAGGAGGGTAAGAAGGTTGAACAGTTAAAAACACAAACTAAACTGGTCATAAATTTAATCTAGTTCACCTTTCTTTCTTCAGAAGCTGGACTTTGCAATCAGTCCTGCCTTCCTGGAAAGAGCTTAACATCACTCCATCTGGAACCAACATCAGTAACAGCTGAGACACCCTCACATACCTTAGCTGAAATAGATTTCAACTGGAAAATTAAAAATTAAGTTTCTACAACTGTCTGCATAGTAATAACATGTTTTGCAGATATTCCAGAAAATCTTCACTGTCTGCAATGTTCACTTGAAACAGGAAAAAGAAAATCCAAGGTGCTAATGTCTGTAGTAGTTATGAAACTCTAGTGTAAAGCCTCACCTCTGAACTAACTATCATATTCTTAGGTAGCCACATCTTTCAACAGAACTACTGCCAAAAATCAGACCTGAATGCAAGTTAATGCTCATTAAAATAATTTCCCCACCCTTTTTCTCTACTGTTACAGATGCTGTTCTTTGACACCTCTTTATACTACCATACTACTGGCTTCAAACACCAACTTTGTAATTTTTCTTTTATCTTGAAGCCTACAACAGGAATAAACTATAAGAACAGCCCAGGAGCCTGTAAAAAGCCATTTCTTCACCAAGAATGACTCCTAATACAAAAGTCACAAGCACTGGTTAACAAGAGCATAACCTCTTAATACTTTACCAGCCTCCATTTTTTCTCCCCACTGTGGAATCAGGGAGCTTAAATCCTTCCCAATTCCCAACTCGGGAACGGAGAGAGCTTTCACACAACAGTTTTTAAGCAGAATCTGTGACTGGTCATGCTGTTCAAGAGTACACAGGCAAATCTCAAACATCAGCACACAAGATTGCTTGAATCTCCTTCCTTTGCAACCTTGAAAAATGCTGAATCATCCTCTGATTATATGCTCTCACAGCTAGACACAAAAAACACAGAATGTACATGCTGCTTTTCAAGTACACAGTAACTGAGATCTGCTAGGAAAGAAATAAACACATCACTACCTTAAAAACAGGTTAACCAAGATCTTTGGTTTCACTCTGTTAAGTTCCAATTAACTGTTCTCAGCTTGTCTTTCGGGTAAGACTGCAGTTACGTACAAACAGCAAAAGTGTTCTACACGTGGCCACCACAAAGTGTAACGCCAAGAGCTGTGTAGTTACTGAACTGTACCCATTTCTCCTTGACTCAAAGGCCTTTAAAAAGGCTCTGCCAAGCAGCTTTGTTTTCAAGCACCACCCGGCTCCTCAGTACCCCGATTTCCCTAATACTTTCAACAGCCATCGAGCTGCCAGCCATTTTCCTACTGAAGAGTAGGTCTCTTGTTGGAACAAGCCTTTCATGTGTGATTCAGCACACCAGATACTGGCACTGACATTAGGAAAAGGAGCCAGTTTGAAGTCCAAGACAGAACAAGCAGCAGGTTAAAAAATGAAAAATTTCAAAGAATGCAACCTCGTTTCCAAAACAGGCACAAATTAAGCACACCACAGCTGTGATACATCAGCACCCATGGTGCCATGCTTTTCATCTGCCACAAGACTGCTTATTACGCATCAATTTGGAGCAGTGCAGGAGTGGCTGGGTACTAGCATGACATCACTTCTTCTTTGTAGATCTTAATATCCCAAAGAAAAAGATAACACAGGAAATACATGAGATGTATGGGGATGCCAGATTCTGCATGGTGGTCCACCTAGAGGCAGTGCTTTTCCTAGCCTGGGCAATTTATAAGAGGTGAAAAAGTGAGAAGCAGGAAGGAGAGGGACTGAGGACTTCAAGGCAGAAACTACAGAAACTACAGCCCTTGACAGTTTTATCTTCAGTGACAGAAGACCTGAGAGGGGAGTCTAGCAGAGATTTCTCATTTCTGGGATTCTGAAAATAAAGTAGAAATAATCCAAATATTTAGGCAAGATAGGTTTCAGGAAAGTGAGCAGAAAATAGTCTGATACTGTGACAATGTATCCAATTCTGAACCTTCAATCTCATTCCTCATGAAAGAGTTGACCAAGGAGAGCTCATGAGAAGGCTTCTCTAATAGTCTTAAGTAAGCACGAGCCAATTACCAAGTTCACCTACCAGCTTCAACTCAAACTCTGTTAATCTGAGATGGGACAGAGCTCTACCACAGAGCAGACTTCCATTTAACCAGAAACTGACAGTACGTTAGGGAAGACAGCAGTTTATAATCAAACGATTACTCTGAAACTGCTTTCTTGTCCCCAAAGCAGGTGACTGAAGGCCTTTGGTAGCAATTACTTCCACCCCACAACACACAGATCTGGACTTGCCATGTAGGAAGTTCACAGTGATTCAGAGACCCAGCACTGCCCACAGCAGCAGCCAGCACCGACACAGCCGTCTGACAACGGCTGAATGCATCCAACAAGGCTCTCAACCTTTGACAGGCATTACACACCTTCAGCTCTTGCAATACCTGCACTGTTCCAGCTTGCAGTACATGTACCTGCTCTAGCTCATGAACAGACTTCCTTTAGTGTGTCACTGAAAGCTGAAGGAAGGCAAGTGCAGCTGCTACTTGAGTCAGCTACAAGTTACATCACCAGTTTTGTGTTCATACTGTACCAAACATGCTTCCTCAACACCAAACAATCCAGCCAATCTAAGGAAAATTTCTCTGTCTCTGAAGAATGACCTGAGATTTTAATCCACCTCCTTCTCCTCATCTAAAACTGACCCACGCACTATTGCTAGTAAATAAAGTTTTCATTTAAACACTCAGATTTAAGTTTATTCATACACAGCAAAAGTTCCACCTGCATATTAAAAACAAACAGATTAGAAGTAAATGTTTTATTCTTCCAACTAAATTCCAGTACTACAAGGGCAGTAAAACAATGATACACTGAAAAATTGCAGCAATAAACATTTGTTAAAGACTGATAGAATAAATAAAAACTACAAAAATGAGAAATCATATAAACCCATTCTTAACCCCCAAAAAAGTCATGGAATACAGAAATGCCCTCCTTCACTATTTTCACAGGCAGTACTGTGGGCTATTTGCTTAAAATTGTCCTGGGATTACATTCTAACTTAACTGTGATTACAGCTCTGTTGTAGTGCACAGTTATGAAAACCACACTAACTTCAGTCAGAAGTGTCATTCTACATTTTTATTTACACAACCAGTGAAGGGCAACTTCTAGAACACCAGCTTTAATCCTTTACTTTTTCAAACTTATTAACAGAAGCCAAATCGTAATGATACAGCAAATGAGGCCACTGGTATTATTACAGGTAGCAAAGGTCCACATCCAGGTGGTACTGACATCAGGGAGCACTCCAAAACCAGTTGCTGCATAAGAGTGGTTGCCACTGACAAAAGCTTGAAATAACCTGTGTTCACAGGGGGGAAAAAATATGGCATTGCTGCAAGTCTTTACTGGGGTAGCTTGCAACAATAAAACAGGGTGTATAGGGCAGCCCACATATGCAGAAAGTGTGATTCATGAAACATCTGGAAAGAGAGAAAAAAGAGAAAGGAGTTAATGATGGCAGTAACAAGTATCAGCTCTGTGCAAACCTTCTATGGTAGTATCAAAACTGGTTTCAAAACTAAAACCCCAGCACGTTATGGGAAACCAGTTCTAGGTGTTTTAAACACAAGCTGCATTTTCTCTCACACCTCCCTTTCAACCTCAATATTCCGTATTCTCAATTTCAAGTGTTTTACCTTGGGGCCTAGCAGCTTAACAGCAAGCAGTGGCCATTTAAATTATTGAACATTTGGTAATTCAATGCTGCTACAGGGAACAGAAGAAAAGATACTCACAACTGGCAGGCTGTTCTCCATATCGTCGCATGATCTGATCATGCGTGAACTTCACAAATGCGTCATATTGTTCTGCAAGGATGAAGCATCACAAGTGTGAGTATTCAGTTTAAATCAAGCGGAAAAATACTCAGGGCTAATTTTTATACACAGGAATCATACAAGTTAAACACACCCCCAACTAGTAGTAGTTTTAAATAACTTAATACAGTTCATAGCTGCCATTTTCTTTTTATCCTCCAGAACAATTCAGCCAATGTCCCCTTAATTAAAAGACTCTCCCTTACAAACTTCTGTAAATGAGAAAGATGGCAGTAAACTCAAAGAGAACTATGCTGCACACAACAGAGACCTCAACATATCTCACACTTGCTAAGTACCACACACTGTATTTTGACGAAATCAACTGTGTCCATTTTACAGATTCATAATGGGGGCAGAGTAGTTTAAAGGTCAATGCTAGGGTTGGAAACATAATTTGTCTGCTCCTACCACTACCAGATGTAAGAAAATTGATCTGATGAAATGGAAACACAAAAGTAAGGGGAAGGGATTTGCTACAGAGTTACAAATTCTATTTGCTGACTGCCAGAAAATCAAAAGCAAACAAAAAACTGAAATGATGAAATGTTAAGTGACTAACTTTCCAGTAATTCCACTGACAAAAGTAGCCACTATAATTGACTGTGGACTGCATGAAAATGGTTACTGTGTCATCTGAAATGAAATTTTGTTATGGAACATACTTGGCTTTGAACTAAGCACCATCATTTCCCAGAAAAGTTACTCTTTCTATACACACATACATACAAATACATTTGTTATCTTTTATTCAGTTTTAATACTGCACTCATCAGCAGGATATCACCTTTCAGAATTAGGAAATTGAACAAGGAGAGTAATATCTACCAGATGCCGCTCCTCTCCATTCCCCTTCCTCCCTTGTGGAAAAATACATGTGCAGCAATGTGGGGTGTTCTGAGAAAAGGGCAAGGTCAAAGAAGGCAATCTTCAACCAAAAATGCAGTTAGATTTGTAGTGGTTCCTAGTCCCACAGGTTTGCCCCAATAAAGTCCCCATCCTCTTGCAGGGATGAGCTTCACCTTTGGAGTAAACAGGGTATCAGTAATCAGCAAGCAGTGCAGCAGCAGCCCAAAGTACGGAGCGGACCCAAAGATCTCAGGACATTCATCCCTACCAAGGGGGCTGGGGTCATCCCTCTGCCCACAGGCAGGGCCTGTTTCACTGCAGTTCTGACCAGCAGCTTCTCAGCAGCCACGCCAGGCCTTCAGCCAAACAACAAAATAACACAAAGAGCAGACTGAAGGATCCAGTGGCCTGAAACCATTTCAAGAAAGAACAGCAACTAGAACTTCTCCTGAAAGAATGTATTAAAGGCCAAAATCGAATTTGCAAATGCTCTTCTTTAAAGGTGAAAGTCAACACATACAGCTGCTTTGTAACATCGTCTTTGTTAGAACTACAGCTTTGCAGTTTTTTTAAAAAAATCCAGTTACTAAAAAGCCCCTTTCTTGTGACATTCAGATTCAGAAGTTAAGCCATTCAAAGGTAGGAGCAGCCTACAGTGAAATACTTGAAAATTTAAGTGAACACTGCACAAATACTTACATCTCTGTATCATATGCATCCTAACTATTTTAAATTAGGTGGCTGAATGACATGAATACAATTACAATACTATAAAAGGCTGTTTTTCACAGATTCTTTAAAACCTTTCAAGCTGGTGTTTCCCTAAGGCTCTTGCAAAACCAAGTTTGTGCTAACGCAGCAGTTTCAGGTAACAGAGGAAGGAAGACAAATCAAGGCAATGATCTGCTGGCAAAGAACATGAAAGAAGGAAAGAATAGGCAGTATCTGGCTAACTACCTACACAACAATCCTGATTCAGAAAATATCCAAGATGCAAACATTCAGTTAAGTCGCTTGAAAGAAGCTGTTCAACTGAGATTTATTACGGAATTTCCAGTTACATTTCCTTTGACTTCACTTTTGTAACCAAGAGTATCACCTTACTGCACCAAGTTTAGAAAAGGATATAACCATTCTGTCAGCAGACAACCGTGACTGCCCATAATCTGGAATTTCTAAATTCTTTTGTCATTCTTTAAATTCTTGTATAATGCTGAAAATCTATTACTGGCTTAATTTATGTGATTCAGTAACACGATCTTCCTAAACTGCTCTTTTGGTGAGCACCATGGTAAGAACAAGTAAACTTAAATCATCTTACTGAACCACAACTCCCAGATACAATTCAATCCCCTTCCTTTCCCAGAAACAAACTCAACAATGTTCCCTTTGGGACTGAGAGACAGGGCACATGTAAGGAACTTCACTGAAGGGCTTCCTGCCTGTAAAGAACTACAAGCTTGTGCTCCAAAAGTGTCTGGAACAAATGTAAATCTATCTGGTCTTGAAATGGTTATGATCCCTGCTAAATGAAATGCATTTGAGAAAATCCAAGAAATGACCCAATTCCTATACATACATAAATTAGGAGAAAAAGTCCTATAGAGTCCTAATTCATCAGGCTGAAGCAGGTTAAAAAGAAAACCACTGAACTGAACAGCAAGCCCAAAGCAGCAGCAGTATTCACGGCTCTAGTTATGCTTTCAGACAGATGTGGATTTAAGAGGGACATAGAACTGTAACAATTTCTTACACAGAAATGGCAGATCAGCAAGTGCAGAACATGAACAGAACCAAGGGTGCAGAGACAACACTATCACACACAACCCACAAGCCTGCTCACTTTCTGCATGTGCATGCCTGCAGAAGGTTTTATTCCCACCTGAAGAGACCTGCCAACTTTAATTCTGATGGGTTTTCAGGTGGGAAGCAGAACAGCTGTAGGTATTCAAATCAAGTCTGCAGAACAGTGTGCTCAGATTTTCATTATCATCACACTAAATATTAAATTAGACTCCAAATCATACTGTGAAAGCACCTACCTCTGAATGCACAATAATTTCAGTGCTCAAATGCTAGCAAGAGGCTTAGAAGTAAAGGACCTCAAAAACTGAAGTCATATTTACAATGCTGACATTAGCACGATCTTTGTGGAAAGATAAGCTGGAATCAGGTACCAAGAATTTCAGCTGAATTGTGAAATACAAGAATTCAACATGGAGCATCAGAAAAACAGTTGAACTGACTCCCAAGCAGATACCAAACACTGCTGGCAGCAGTGGAATGGTAAGTACTGTGAAGAGAAAGGGAAATCTTAGGTACTGTCATCTTGCCAAATTCCAGAAAAAGGAAGTCAGTTCCCAAGCAGGAAAAAAACAAAACAAAAAAGCAGTCCTTCAAAAAGAGCCCTAAAGGCAGTCTTTCTAGAGGAAAAAAAAATAGGGAAACTGTCAATTCAGACAAAATAGCAAGAGAAAGTTCTAATTAAAACCACTGTCTGCACTGAGTAGTAATAACTAAGAGTCATACTTTCTATCCAAAGCAGCACAGAGGGAAAAAACCTATCAAAGAGAGTAAAAATCATTTTTTCTGTCATGTATGCAACCCCATTCCTTCATCAGATTAGGTCAAGAAAAAAACATACACTGTAACAAAAATAAGAGGAGTTTTAAGCTTTCAAACTCTCTCTAACATATATTATTCTGAACTGTAAGATACCTGCAAGTTTTGTGGTCAAAATTTCTTCATACTCTTCACGGATTTTCTCTTCACGTTCTTTCAGCAAACGTTCACAGATCATTCCAACTTGTCTGAGAGTAAACAGGGGCTGTTCTTTTTTCAATGGTGATGATGCTGCAGATGAAGTACCTAAAAGTAAATATTTGGGCATACCAATTTACAATTACAAGTAGATCAGAACCAGTTTTTTATAATCAGGTTTTTTCGCACCTTTTACATTAAAGGTACTTTATAAAAGATTTGAAGATTTTCTCTGCTACTTGATCCTCCTAATTACTGTTGAAGCAGAAGTGGATGCACAAAAGGAAGACATCTGCAATGGACAACAGGCACAACTATCCCAAAATGTCACACAAACACTGTGAACACCATTTACATGGCAGTTGCCACATACAAATTTAAGCTACTATTTTATATTAAAATTATAGTAGTACAGTATATTGGTGCCAAGACAGCTGCTTTGCAAAAGCCTTTTACAGTATCAACGACAGACTAGGCAGGATGGTCTCCTGTAAACAATGCCAGGTTTCTTCTGTCCAACGAATTCTTAAAATGAAAAGCTACCATCTTCCAGACCAATGCCGTTACTGCCACAAAAAGCATCAGGAACTAGTGGGAATGTGCCACAACACAACAGGTAATGGGGAAAACTATTTACTCAAATGGAATCTGACAGAATAACAGAATATAGCAGAATTACACACAATTAATGGCCAAAAAAACAACAATAACTAGTGAGAAGGTGCCATAAACCATCAAGTAACTAGAAAAAATTGTTTACAAAAGCAAAGTCTAAGAAAACATGGGAAAACTACACAGAATTATCTGGGTACCTGGCAAAGCTGGTCCAGTAAGGAGAAATGCATGTGGCTGTGCATCAGTAGAACAACAAGGATCTGTCTGCTGGAAGCTATTTTCTAAATGTCTTCTCTTCTGCATGCGTTTGTACTCCTGTTTTATGTTGTACAGAATTTGTTCTGAAAAGGAAAAAAAACCCTTTACATTTCACCATTTTGCTTAATTTCCACTCAAACATCAAATGCTGTAGATAAATAAGGGATGAAAAGATAAGACACTCTTAAAACATGACCTGCAAAACCCACAATGTTTTACCTAAGATATAAAAACCATTTAACTAATTAACAGAAAAGTCACCCAGACTGTTTTCACCAGGAGAACACCAGCAAAAATGTTTTTAGTTAAGGGTCTCAAGTACTGGCACCAGAGTACTGCTAACAAAAAACCCAGCAACCTAAACTTTAGGAACAATACAATGTGCATGGATAAAAATTTAGCTATAAAAACTTATACTGGTATTAATTATCTTCACTTCATATATTTAATCTTTCACCCCCACACAGCATTTATCACTCACAGAGTTAACAGTAACAAGAGACTCTGGAATAAAACATCCACATGAATTGCCATTCCTGTCTGTAGGTTGAGTGGCCTACAGGCAGCACTATGAAGAGGAAAACACAATTTAGACAATATGCATTGAACACCTACTGCTTAAAATATCAAAGAATTGGAAGCTGACAGGAGAAATACAAAAGCTTTCCACAACATTTTTGACAGCCTCAAATTTATCAAATGAAATACAGCGGATGGATCAACATACTCTTTTAAAGGAGTATGGCAATATGTAGTGCACATTCTGACTGCAATGAATAAAGTACAGCAAATTATTTTAATAATCTCATCTCCACTGTAGAATTAGGAAATACTAATCCTTGCAACAGGAACTACCAATCCTGTGTGCCTTCTCTCTGAAATTCCACACACCAAATGGCCCTCAGGTGTATCAGTGGCCTAACTGCACAACCTCTGGCAATCTAAAATATTCAAAAATAAAAAGGAATTTTCTATTTTTTACATAAGACCTTCCCATAAAGAAATTTCCAAAGACTCTCATCCTTTGTGAGAACTCTTACCTTTAAATGCTCAAATGCTTTAAGAAAAAGATTACCTACATGATTGGCTTCCACTGACATTTCTCGACATTTTAGCAAAGACAACTTTCCAAAACTCAGGTACATGTGAGTCCATGTGATCGCGTCAGAGTTACAAAGGACTCCATTCAGAACCTTCCTATATCTGTCTCATTCTGCCAATAAAATACCACAGAAACTTAAAACAAAATTTCATGTTTGCAATCCATATGCTACTGAGGTTCCATATCTGAATATTTCTAATAAGGAACCATGTGATGCAGGTAACTTCAGCTATCATATTCTTCAGTCAGTGGCTGAAGCCTCTGCTAGACCAAGTGGAAGCAAACACTTACCAGTTCTCAGTTCAGATGTTTAAATACTGTCATGGCTCAATTCCATGAGTCAGTCTAGAGATCCCAATTTATAAAAAGAGAGAAATCTGTTTTGAGTCAACTGGAGTGTCAGCAATGGAGCTTCTTGGATTTTGCCCATTAATTAAGGACTTGATACCTTTTCAGTCCCATGCCTGCAGCTGTACAATTTTCAACTCTCTAATGGGAGGTCAGTAATACGGTTCAAAGAAGCAGCAAATGCAGAAGACAATAATAAAACAGTAATAAAACAGCACAGCAGGTAAATCAAGAGAAGGAGCCACAAGAAAGTGGTGTGGGGGGATGGAGGATTGGTATTTTCTATAGGACAAGATACTCACACTCCTGTAGGGTACCACAAGATACACACACTCCTGTAGGGTACCACAGTACATAAATCATGTTAAACCAAGATGCAATCAAGCTTCCAAAATTAAACACAATCCCATGCAGAGCTGGTCATGTGCATACACACATCACTCAGAGAATGACCTAACAACATTTACACTCAATGGCATTATGGTGGTAGAACAATTCTTCTCAAAACCAAGTGCTGCTCTGGCTGCAGTGACACTGCATAATTTCGAATGGGAACCAGATTAGCTCACAGGATCATCTGTCCTAAAGCACGTTTGCCTTATGAGAAACATGACTGCACACATTCACACTGCATTTGTATTGACTGAAGAATGTAATAGACCACGACCATCCTTCACTCCGACTACTTTGTCCTGGCCATACTTTCCGAACTCCACGTGAACTGCAAAAAAATTAGCCAAATTCCGGGTGTAACAACTTGGATAAAAATCTTTCCACCACTTCTCCTTCCTTTCATCTTTCAGAATGTTTTCTTGCAGAAACATTCTCAAACCACATTAACCACCAAAATCATGAAGGACAAAAATTGTAAACAGACTCTGGTCAACTGATAAAACTGCAAGAGTTAAATCAACAATCATATGCCGTGTCTCCTTCAGCCCTAACGAACCCTGGAAGTTAAACAAGGAATAATTTAGAGGAAATGTTAAAATACCAGCTGGAATAGAAGGAGCAAAACCAAGAGGGAGTGTGTGGCTGAAACAGGGAGAGGAGACAGAAATCAGGTGTGGACTTCAGGAAAACAGTAACAACCAGGATAGAAAATTAGTATTTGTGCACTAAAGATACATGATTCTATTCCAAATTATACTGAATTATGGACAAGAAGTCTCAATGATATTACAGCAATTTCATCTACTTCTAATTCGGCAACACTTTTTAAATTGTCACCTTCAAATCTTGCTGTGAAAATCAAAAATCTCAAGAAACACTACTGACAGACACTGGGAAACCCCCATCCTGACAAAATCACTCGAACAGTAAGCATTACTATGACTTCAGCTAATGGTATAAAACTAAGCAAAGTTTAAGAGAAAGGACTATTTAAACATGACACTGCCTACACTGCAAACAGCAACCAGGAGAAAAAAAAGCCTAAAATGTTAAGCACTGACAGAACACCTGCTGTGCATATCCATGACCTGTACGCAGCCTAACTTAGAAGATTTTAGTAAAGTGCACAGCACAGAGAACTGGACTCCAAGGTGTACTCAGTACCTTGCTGATAGCAGGCAAGGAGACTGACTCATCTCCTACTTCCTCATTTCCACCACTTACAAAATGGAGATTAACAGTCAAGAAACTCAAGTCTAACACAGCACTAAACTTTCAATGACTTCTCACATGAACGATGAGACCAGGAATGCTTCAAATAAAGCAGGCACATTTTTATATCAGCAAAGACTAAGCAGACATTCTTATTAACTTACAGTAGCACGAAATCTTAGACTTAAGACAAAGCTACTTCACTCTGAAGTGCAATCCAAGCCTGCAAATATTTATGACTCATTTTAAATGAAAATCTGAATGCCAAATTAAAATAATCTAATATGGTAAGAAAAACTGCTTAAATGCACCAAATTACTTCTCTCATTTACAGTTCTGTTTTATAATTCCACACAAATATATTAACATTTCTACAGCATCTTAGCACTTGCAGGAAGCCATGAAGTATTAAGGTAGTACAAACCAGGAAACTTTTGAACACCATCTACACAGCAGATATCTAACTGCAAAGACTTTTAAAACTCTGACCCAGTTAAACAAAGCTTAGAATTAGTAGATCCAACCTACTTTTGCTTCCAGAAAACGTTCCTGCTTTTTCAAGTTCAGTTTTTTAACTTCTCCAGGTTCCAATTAGTTCTGACTACTCTCTCTGCAGTGCACAATTGAATTAAATTGTGCACTGAACTGGTGTCAAACACAGCACAGTTCTTTTATGTGCCTCATTGTGGCGACCCAAACTGTCCTTTAAAACAATGACATGCACTTTAACAAATTATTTTATATATAAAAACAGAATCTGAAAGTACACTCATTAAAGAAAATTTACTCTGTAACCTTCTCTAAGACTATAAAATTTAGGTGAGAACTTGCATCTCATATATTACAACTCATTAGATATTTTAAATAAAAGCTCTCATCCACCTTGAACATACACTGAAGTTCCAATCAGATTTTGTACATCAGACAATGACTTGATCTGAGATGACAAAAGGAATATATTTAATATGATGAAACACACATCACTGTGGCCTACCCTCAGTTTCTTTGTGATTTCACTCTACCCCCTGTGCTCAGTGTTTCCTGCTGGTTAGACATGCCTCTGAAGGTGCACAGCTACTTAACAGGAAACAACCAGCCAGAGGTGCTGAAAGTGAAAATCAGACTTGCCGAATCTGGTGTAGCAGCAAGAAAAAAACACACTGCTAACACACCGAAATGAATTAGTACTTAATTCATAAATAACATTTTAAATTTAACATGACTGAATCTCTCTACCAGTTACACAAGAATCTGTTTTATGCCCCCTTCTCCTTCAGGTTCAAGGCTAAGATTAAGAAAGACAAATAAAAACTGCCATTGTCTCACCAGAACCACCGAAGGCATCGGGGATTCAGTCAAATGCACCCGAATATAGTGAAATGCACGGATATTCTTTTTTTATCCAGAGCTGTGCACTGAGAGCGTAAAGTTGAGTACATGGGTTCTTTAAATTTTGCATGAAGATCTTTCAGAACTTGAGATGCCATTCAGAGAATGAAGAGAGGATGAAATATCAAGAGGGTAAATTAGAGTTCAAGTTTGACATCCGAAATATGATTGTCACACTAGCGGATTACAAAGCCAAATATAAATTTCCAAGGAGTGATGTAGACTTTAATTCACGTTAAGAAGTCAAGTTAACATTTTTCAAAATTCTGCCATCTAATTACTTCATCCTGACCTGTAACTACCTAGAAATTATGTACGAAGGAAACAGCAGTTCAACTTAAAAAGTTAATGAGGCAAACAATTATTTTCTCCATTTTAATAACTGCTTATCAACTATGAAGGTGCTGATCGTTTCACCTGAAGGACATTCTGCTCTGGGCTGGATTTTTAAATTATCAATCTCTCATCACAGTTCCTGGCTTCTCTCATTTAGCTAAAGGAAAATTCAGCAAAACACACAGGAAGGTGACTCAATGCACTGAAATCAGAGCAGCAGTCTTCCTGGCCTGAAATGGAACCTTTAGCTCAGGTTTCAGTTTGCAATGTCACTATTCAATGTATGCATTCAAACTTGAAGCATGCCTGAGATTTCTTCTGAGGAATCAATCAAATGCTATCCTGATGTCAATGGCGCATGTCTTTAGGCATTTCAGCTTCTGTTAAAGCAAAACTGCTGCACTGTCCTAGTTCCAATTAACATAAAACATTTCCATCGGGCCTTCAACCTTATTCAACACCTAGTTGATGTTACCACATTCCTACTTTCGGGCTCCCCACCAGGCTACTGACATACAATGTTAATTTTAAGATGCCAGTTTCCCCCAAAGGCAGCACTGCAGCAGAGCAATGGGTAAAGGTATTCCTCAGGAGTTTTCTTCTATTTAACCAGGGAACCCTGGAAGAGACAGAAATTAAAACAACCCAAATATTCCTCTTATTCTCTTGCTTTGGTCTTAGATATCAACCACTCCACTTACACTCCTCAATTAGGCATGTTAAGAGGTTTAGTAACAGAATGTGCACTTTTGGAAACCATGCTCCCCCTCAGAGGAGCATGCTCTAACCCAGAGAAAACATGGTAAGGGGTACATGCTGACACCCCACTGGCTACAGCTACAGAATGGACAGAAGCAACTTGGCACAGACTGGGGCACAGAGCAGGCCACCTCGTGACATCCAGTTATTCCAGGTTTCAGGCTGACAAAAGTTCTGGTTCTCCCACAAGCTGGATGCTCACATATGCATTAACTCATTCTGCAAATGTATTATTTCAGGAAGTCCCAGTTCTCCTGATCAAGGGATCGAGGAATGAAAAATAAATCAAGCAATGCAAAATGTATTAGACACAGCAATTAGATCTTTCCTTCACGTAAAAAACTGTCACATTGAATTCATCAGACTTGCCACTGAAACAAAAAACCCAGCTTCAACATTTTATGACATCTACCACCAAGGGTATTTAACATTTATAGTCACCACAGGCATCTATACAAAAATCTCTCATATAAATTAAATTATGAAGTCCAGATGCAGCCATTACGTGACTTTTTTTAAGGGGTGGGAATGTTTTGTCTTTTAAAATCCTAATGATTTCTGCAATACTGGAGCACAATGAGAAACTTGGCATCTCACCAAGATAATTTAGCAATAAATACACATGTGGATAAGTTAACAAAACAGAAATTAAGCAGAAAGAGATGCAGCACTACTAATACGTCACATTCCAAAGCCACTGGATCTGTTCATTTAAAATGCCTGCCCATTGCATGACCAAGTTTTAGACAGAAGTAGTTCAGTTTGCTCAAGAGGGCAACTCAAAGGTCACAGGAGGACAGCCCACAGGGAAGACTAACAGTTCCTCCTATTCAGAAAGGTCAAAGACATTTTCTTGCATTAACTTTGAAAAGCTGTGTCAATTACATCAATACTTTTCCAGACTATTCTGTAAGAAAAAGGACATACTAAAAGCAAATTTATCTCCCTTCTGTTTGTAAAGGGTCCCTCATGAGAGGCCTGTTCTCAACATCCTCTACGGTTTTTAGTTTGCAACATTAGTTAGTTGCTGGGGAAGTGCTGGGGCAGATGAATGTTTCAGATGGAGGAAAAACTGCATGTGCTAAAATCAGTGGATTTTTAAATTACTTCATCCTTTTTGACTGTATAAAGGTCTTTCAAGTTAACCTCTGGTTTTGGATGAAGTGTAGAAAAAAAACCCTTGTGATCTCTGTCTTCAGAGTTTCTATGTACCAGGAATTAGGAGATTAAGATCCCTAAAATCATCATTTTTGCTCCCTTCTGTCCCCCCAATTTCTTTCAACTGTATTTCCCACTGTAGCTTCAATCTCAGAAATGTCCAGACATGCAGGCCTTCTTAACCTGCCTCAGAATTTAAAAAATATAATTGTAGTTTTTTCATTTTTTTCTCCACAATTTTCATCTGGGTAAAACTGCAAACAATAGTTCCAAAGCATGCAACAGAGAAATAATATTGCCAATGTTTTCTCCTTTCACCCTTGAATTCATTTAATAGCTTTGAAACAGAAAAGCACCCCTTTGGACTTCAGAGGAAACCCAGTAAGTGTATGCATAACACACAGGCAGCATCCAGACCCAGGTGCAGTTATTCTAATTAGACAAAACAGTCTCATTTATAGCCAGGACTTACATGAAACTAAAACTCATCTGTAGTATTCAAGCAGTAGAAAAATATTTAAGAGGAGCCACTCTTTCAAAACTAAACCAGTTTTACACTAGACAAGTATGTTCTGCCCTGCTTATAGTGAACACAGTTTTAAAAACATCATTCTACATGCAAATAATGCCAATGCTAAAAATCAGCAAATGTACTCATGAGAATGCCCAAGCCAGTAAGCACAATTCCACAGAAAGTACAGACTGTAAAGCCACAATTACAGTCTGGCTGCCAAATTCACCGAGAAACTGGAAGTGACCTAACAGCTGTTCAAATAACCACAAAATATTAGAACACTCTTGTGAGAGATAAATTTCATCTTGAATAAGCCTACCCTCTCTCCAACAGACATTGGTTATTTGTCTACGACCACTCTATACAGACAGCTGTTTTCTCATCTGACTACCACACTGTATTCTCAGTTCTCAGCACACCCCTCTATCAATCTGGATTCTGCTTCCAGATAATTCATTTTTGAAATGATGAACGCCGGGGTTAACAAGTCCTGGTGCCGACATGGTCTCCACTGTGTGAAGTTAAACACTGCCAGGTCAGAATATCAGACAGAAGAAAAATGTTTAAGCATGAACTTAAAATAAAGTCTAAGCATCAGGTCCTTTATATCCAGAGCTCTGATTTCATATGAACATTAATTTTCATTACACGAAATTCAGACAGATGCTTTTTAAGTGCTGGGAACCTAATGATTACAGTAATAAGCTGGGAAAAGCCCAAGTCAACTGAATCCTGGCTCTTGTTAATAAATTTCCCCACACAAAAACTAATATAAAATGGTGACTCAGGAACACTTTTTACATCGGACTGGAATTGTTTTCACAAATACAGCAAGATTTATCTGATCCTAATGCAGACATCTGCATCAGAAATAGTCATGTGAACTCATTTTAGAGTCAATGGAAAGCAGTATGTACTCCTGCAGCACACTAGGCCTCAACCTAAGTCAGAGCTCTAGAATAAACCATCTGATGCTTCCAAGTGACCGCCAGGAAAAATGCAAACTATTAGTTCACAGAAACACTTACAAAATTAGATGAATCACACACAATCTTTTCAACAGGCCCCTTTAAAATTATGAGCTCTATTTTGCTCAGTGAGGGTCAAAATGAAATATACACAATGAGATAATACTCCCCAAATTCAACTGGAATTAAAAGCTAAGCAAGCTGATCAACAGATACATTTACACCACCAGCACACTGTAAAGATTTTTTTTTTCTGTAACAGAAACCAGAGGGAGCTTTTAAGCAAAACCCATGTAAACGTGCACAACTTATAAATGCTTCAAGTTTTGCTTAGGACTATTCAAGTGCTGTATGAGACATTTTGATTTACTGTCGTTCACTTTTCATTATAATAAACAGATCTTTTATACATAAAATGCATCCTTGCCTGTACAGAAATCACCCTGTCACAGGGATTACCACCTGCACCTCCGATTTTCTCAGGAGATAAAGAGGCCTGTATTTGCCCAATTTCAGTAGTATTTCAGTTTTTAAGCCCTTTAGAATGGTTAGGGTAGAAGCTTAGGTATTACTTCAGATACTGCTGTAGGTTGTCTCTTCTGGAAATTTTATTGATTTGTCTCCTTTTAGCAATACACATTTACTGGCCAGACGATATTTGTAATAAATATTCATAACCTGTGCTCTCCAAACCCCGAAGAAACCAAATGAAATCATTGCAAAGAAGCAACACTTAGCCCCTAAAAGAATCAAATTAGGTCTGATTTTAAGTATCTATTTCAAAGGACATGCAATGCCTCGCTGTACCAGGGAGTGCCATCCATCACAACTCTCATCACAGACCGCTGACTCATTCAAGATCCTTTCCTAGAGGTTCAAAAAATATCAAGGCACTGATGCCAAGTTTTACTCTGTATGCCCTCTATATTTCCTCCATAGCATTTTTTTATTATTTGATTAAAACCTCTAAAAAAATGCGTTGTACGCTATTGTTTTCCGAACTAAGAATATCGAAACGAGGCACTGTCCTACGTGTAGATGGCATTTTGAACATTCAAACTTAGTGCTCGGTAACCTGGAGCCAACTTTTGTTATAAAAGGGAGTACCAAACACAACAGCGGAAGGAATTCTGCTGCAACAACTGCAGAGGGCTTTTTTTCCCCCTGCACACAAAGGACACGATACATCCATACCTCGGCGCTATGGCCGCGAGCGGCACCGTCCCTGAGTGCATTGCTGGAAGCTGCCCACTGGACTAAGCATGGCACGGGACAATCAATCCTGCCCGCCCAGCCAAGATTCGTTCCTTTCTTCTCTCCCTAATCGCTGCTAAAAAGAACTCGGTCCATTTTTAATTGACAACCATTACACAAGCAGACCTCGAGCTTTTAGGGCCGCCGGTTGACTCATCTCTCGCACCTTAAGAATGTAAAAGGGTTTCGTTCTCGCCCCGCGTCTCCCAGACGAGAGGAGGAGACCGTCCGATTCCATTTTATCTGCCCTAAAGGCAACTCTCACCCTTGCACACAACTGCTTTTAACGCTCGGTTTTCCTACGGAACTTTTAAGGATAGCACAGAATGAGTTACCCGGGACGATAGCCCGTATTAAGGGGCTGGGAAGTGGGATTACCCCTTTGTTTTATCCGCTTTTGCCTTCTCCCACTGGCGTTTTGCGGGTGATGGATGACAGGCCAGCCTCCCCGCCCTGCCCCCCTCGCCCTCCCCCGATGTCTGAGCAGCGGGAGGAGGTGCCGCCGCCTCGACCCACCGATAATGGCGGCGAGGAAAGGATCGACCGGGGCCCCGCCGCCTCCCGACCCCAGCCCCACCTCTGTCACACCCCCGTCCCCTGCCGCCCCCAGCGTTTCCGCAGCTCGACTCGCCCCTGCGGCTCTCCTTGCCACATCCATGCACCCGTGGAACAGGAGGCGGGGGAAAAAAAAATTAAAAAAATAAAAAAANGCGCAGGTATTTCTGCGGGGAGGAGGCAGCGGCGGCGAAGGAGGAGGAGGCGGCTGAGGCCGGGGCTGACAATGGCGCACATCGCCTTCGCTTCGGGGACGCCGGGCTCAGCAGCGGGTCGAAATCCAGAGTCCTTTTCAAAGTGGCGCCGCAAGCCATGGCGCGGAGCGGCCAAGGGGGCTCGGAGCGAGGGGCAGCGGTGAAGGCAACAGCAGCCGGCCCTGCCCAGAGGCGTCTTCCCCGCTGTCTGGAGTGGGCTGGGGGGGAGGGAAGGGAAAGGAGGGGGCGGCTGCGTCAGGGCCGCCTCCGCCGCCTCCCCGCCGGCCTCTCTCTAGGGAGCGGCCCCGGCAGCGGCAACAGCAGCCCCGGTTCAGTTCGGCTGGATCTCCGCTCTCCCCGCCCGCTCCGCCCTGCCCGGCCGGGACAAATTCCGCCCGCGGCCGGTGGCGGGGCACGAGCAGTGCCGAGGGGCGCGGTGCCGGTCCCAGGTGCGCGGTGCGGGGCGGCCGATGCGGGGCGATGGCGATGGCGGGGCCCGGGCGGCGGCGATGGCGGCGGCGATGGCGCTCCCGGCCGTAACCCCCGCACCAGCAATATGGCGTCAACAACAACGCCGCCGGTTCAAACGCCAGGCCCCCCCCGCCGCAGAGGCTCACGGGACTCGTGGTTTCCCCGCCCCGGCCCCCGGCGTTCAAAGGCAGGAAGGCCACTGGGGAGCTGGGACTACAGCTCCCGGTGTGCACCGCGTCGGTAGGGTAGACTTCCGGGTTCTGGTTTAAATCCCCCCTGGGAGGGTGCGGGTTGGGGTGTGGATGGCGGACGCGGTGGGACCCCGGGGAAGGGTCGGCCGGTCCCCTTGGGACCCGGGGAGACAAAGGGGGCGATGGTCCTGTACTGCCTCCTGTTAGCGCAGGTGTCGAGCGGGCCGGACGGCGCTTGTACGTCCGCGTGGCGCTTGTCTGCATGTGAAATCGGGGGCAAAGTGCGTTTAGTGGCCTCCATGAGGTGAGGGCAGAGCAGGGAGCGTGCGGGAGTCCGAGGTGACAGCTAAGGACACCATGGAAAAACCTCACGATGTCGGGATCTGTGTCACGGCGTAACCGAGTGGTTTCCTTGAAGTTGCATAAAGCACATTCTTGCTTAAGGAGTGTGGTGAGGGGAGAGGTTCAAAGAACTATAAAGCTGCTGCTGGGAAGAGCACAGCTCTTTCCTGTGCAGCTTCCTGATTGAAGCAAACTGGGTTACAGGTCACCGCAGTGGGAAAGCTAACAGAGGTTGATAACCCCAAAATATATGTTACTTTTAGGGTTTTGGTGTCTAATACTGTTAGTTTAACCATGAGCACAAAGACAGGTTGTCTTTGAAAGACAAAATGATGGATATGACCTCATAAAGTTTTAACACTGGTGTTTTTTGATTGTGTTCTGAAGTGTAAGCTAGGCTTTCTCTAATGGCATTAAAAAACCCCACAAGCCTTGGCGTTCTTTGGAAGCAGGATTTGCTGTACGTGTTTGGTGTGTGGCATATATTGTTAATTAAGCCATAGCAGCACCTATGTCAGTCTAAACACCTGCCTGATTGTGCTGGCACTGTGGTTGTGCACCTCTTGGGGTAGCTGTGGTTTCTGGTGGTGGGGTGACCCAGCAGAGTCTCCCTTCTCAACAAATAATTTGTTTTCTGAGACAGCTTGTTACAATGTTAGAGCAATTAGATGAAGTTTACCTTATACTTGCCTGAGTTGCCTTGGCCTAAAATTAATACTGGAAAATCACAAAATGAACCTTCTGCTGTGAGCTGTTCCTCTGAAGGGGAAGTACTCGGAGTGTTTCCTTGGAAATAAGGATGCTGACAAGCCTTTCTAAAACTAAGACAAGTTCTGCTTCTCTGCAGCAAGACTCAGGAAATGTACTGATGTTATTACAGTGTTAGAATTATCCTACTATTAGTGTACTGGTAAAACTACTTCTGTGGACACTCTTCTTTGGAATAATGCTGGCTGGTTTTCCATTTGTTTAATTCTTCATTTCCATTACATTTCCCTAAGCATATAGCTTTCCTTGCGTTTGGGCACTGGTGTTAAATATTCTTACCAGGCATTTAACCCAGCAAGGCTAAGGCAAAATTGCTCTTGCAGGCTTCGAATTAAGGAAACCCCAAGTGTCTGTCAGTGTGTGTATGATGCACCTGTTTAGTTTGGAGTGCTCTGTGCCCTGCTTCTGCCATCATTTGTGTGCTGCAAAGTGCCCGTGTTTGGGTGCGGTAGTGGAAAAAAAGATAAGTTTCAGAGTAACCAGCACTTCCTCACTGAAATTATTATTTTATATATGTATTCTGCATTCAGCAGCAGAAGCAAAGATTTGGTGACATTAACCATGTGGCATGAGATCCTAAGGACCATTCGGGCACAATTTAAGTCAATTAAGACAGCCTGAGGAATCAGGTGAAACTTCATCAAGATAAGCTACTAGAAAGTCAGCTTCTGCCATCACAGGCAGCACTATAATTGTAAGCAATTGATTAGAACTGTGATTGTCCTAATCAACAGAGTTACTTGGCTTTTATCTGACCTTTAATTTGTTGAACTAAACTGAAGTAAGTCTGATTTAGGTCAAAATAAGAATTCACACAGCCCTTTGCAGCAAATTAAACCCAGCCAAACCCACGTAGCTTTGCATGTAGACAAGCCCTAAGGCAGCAAAATGTCCAACAGCAGTGACAAAGTGCTTGATGGTTGTCAGGGAACATGTGTTTTTACTTTCGTTGTGGCAGGAAACACCATAGGGTCAAGGCTGCAAACCACTGTTTATATTGTTCTTTCTTCTACTTACTTATTATACAACCAATTTGCCATGCCCCATTATGTGCTACAAGGGGTGCCTTTAAAATTATATATTATAAGCATCTTTTTAAAATAAATAGTACCCACAAATTTTATTAATTCTGGGAGTGGGAGAGCTTATTCATAGCTAGCATCGTGCCAGATTTTATTGAATATGTACTTCAAGCACGACACCTGTTAAAAAGGCTAGTCTTGACTCAAGATAATATTTTGACCTCTGTACAGCCCTGATTGAAGTGGGAAAGTAACCCACCTAAGTGGGTTATAAAAAAATAACCCTTTCAGGTATTGCTTTGGGATGGTGATGGAAATATCACAGTGGACCAGTTGATAGGCTTTGTGCATTCTCTTTCTTCCCCTTCCTTCTGCCATTGCTCCATTTCCCCATGGTTTTTTTGGTTGGTTTTTTGTGGGTTTTTTGTTTTGTTTTGGGTTTTTTTCGTGTCTGTCTCTCCTTCTCTTTATATACCATCTTGATTTTGCTTCCTCTTCCTTTTCCTTGAGACATCCTATTCATTTGATGCAGGATCCACATCACAGTCCCTGTTTTCTCTTCTGTGCCATCTAACTGTATTCTTGTCACTTCACCTGTGGTTCATTTCTCATTAGCCAGTCATTCTTGCCAACAGCGACCACAGATTAGCTGAACAGTTTCTAGGGCTTGTTCATTTCATCACAAGTGAACAAAATTCACTTTAAGTGGTGTCATGCCACTTGAATTTGGACATGGCTACCAAAGGTTTCTTACTTATGTATTAGGCACGCACTGTGGTTGCAGATTTTGTGGACAAAATGCAGTGGTGGTTATCTGCCATGATGTCAGTGAAGTGTTTGTATGGTGCCAAGTGAGAAGGGATTAGCTAAGTTTAAAAAAATGGAGGTTAGTACAGGAACTGTAAGGTGGAAAAAACAGCTGAAAGAAAACTGGAATAAATTTCTCAGTCTGCTTTGCTATATAGGAACGTAGATGGTGCTGGCCAAAGGGAAAGGATACTCTGGAACAGGAATGAGAGGCCAAGGTCAGTGAAGGTCAGCTCTGCCTCTTTAGTTGCTGACTTATGCTGATAATCTGTACCAAAAATTATGACCTGGACCAGCAACATGCACTGACTTTCAACAAGACAAATCTGTTTCTCAGGCTCGAGCTACTAAGGTATTGTCAGCAAAAGTACAGAAGTGTATTTCACAATATAAAAGTCATTCAAAGCATCTATTTTCTCTAAAATACTGTACTTCCACATATTCAGAAAAGATTAATTAAAACCAGAATCTGTATAGGAAAAGATAACTGAGCTGATTAGAATAATATAAAAGGGAAAAATTAGCCTCAGGAAATTAAACTGTTGTTATTTAAATGTTATTACCCTTACTAATTGTTGAATTCTATGATTTTTTTCCCTAAAAGCACAAGGAAAAAATAAGTTCAGGAGATCTATTTTAATGATAAAGATTATGTTGATACAGGAGCTGTCAGTTACCTCACCCAAACTGGAAATAAGAGGAAGATGTGTAAATGCAAGAGGAATGAGTTTCCAGAACACTCCTGCAGTAACATCAGTATGGGTGAAAATAAACCCCAATCTTTAGTCGTGGGTTAGGCGGGCTTTAGGTAAGGCTTAGTATTTTTACAAAAAGGGATTCTATGGTATTGATGTTTTCAGTGACATGAGACTATTAAGAATAATCCAGGAAGTTTTGTAATACAAAATGACAACAATGAAGTCACAGTGGAATTAAGCATTTTACTGGTGTGCTGTTTTTGGCTGGGATGGAGTTGATTTTCCTTTCAGTAGCTGATGTGGAATAGGTTTTGGATTTGTCACCAAAACAGTGTTGATAGTACAGGGGTACTTTCATTTTTGCTGGGCAGTGCTTGCATATCATTAAGGTCTTTTCTGGTTCTTATCCCACCAATGAGGAGACTGGGGGTGCTTAGGGAGTTGGAAGAGGACACAGCCAGGACAGCTGACCCCCGCTGACAAAAGGGACATTCCACATCATATGGCATCATGCTCAGCATATAAAGCTGGGGAAGAAGAAGTGGGGGGTGGGGTAGAAATTCATAGTCGTGCTATTTGCCTTCCCAAGTCACTGTTGGGTGTGATGGGGCCCTGCTTTCCTGGGGATGTCTGAGCACCTGCCTGCCCACGGAGAGCGGTGAATGACTTCCTTGTTCTGCATTGCTTGCGTGTGCAGCTTTTGCTTTCCCTATTAAAGTGTCTTTATATCAGAAAACACTTATGAGTTTTCTCACTTTTACCTTTCCAATTCTCTCCCTCATCCCACAAGGGGAGTGGCTGTGTGGTGCTTAGTTGCTGGCTGGAGTTAAAATGTGACAACTTAAAAGGATGTGAAGCAGGAATAACCCATTTGAGTCAGTTCACCTATATTCAGAATAATATATTGAAGCTATAAAAAGAAAATTACTAAACTCACTGGTGTATATGCATGAATTGTGCTAACAGACCTGGATATAGAATAATTAGGAAGCACTGAGTAAAATTTCGCAGCTCTGACTACTGCAATTAGCTCAATGATTTCAGGAAAGCATCAACTAGCAAAGCATGGATCTTTTCTATCTGTTGTTAGTCACAACCTTGTGTAAGATCACCAAAAAAAGTAATGCTGTATAAGGAGGGTAGTGTCATGAGGTACTGGAAATGCTACTGCAACCTAAAGAAAGATTGCCTTACATCACCGTGTCCTGAATACCCTTACCCCCCAATGTGAAACATTTGTATGTATGCATTGTGCCTATCAGTTTTCGTCCTCCCTTTTACTATTGTTAAGAATTCACATTTTTAAACTTCACATATAATTTTCCCTGCCTGGATTTTGGACAAACACTGCACCATGTTAAACTCCGCTTTGCTATTGATCTTAAAAAAACTGGCACAGTGCTTTAGCAGAAAGGAAAACTGTACTTCTTATGAAAAGACTTTTTTTCCCCAAATGTTCTCTTACATCTTTGTAAAAGAGCTTTTCATAATTGATTCTATGAGCAAAGGAGCAGCATGGTATTGCATATTAATTGGAGAGTAGAATTAAGTCAACTAAAAGTATATTGAGGTGGAATGGTGAAAAAAATTACAGGCCAAGTATTAATAATGTGAGTAATACTGAACATGTAAATTAAGAGCCATTGAAGTCAAATACACTGAGCCGTGTATCTCTCCACTTTTTCAGTGGACTGGATCCTCTGCGGGCTTACACAGCTATGTGGGGCTGAGATATGGGGAAGGTCAGTTTTTCTTCTATGCCATTATGTTAGTGAACAAGCCAGCATAGGACAGAGTGACAACTGAGCTTTCTATTAACTATCTCCTATTGACTTCCTCAGGACTAAGAGGCGGTTTGAGACACTGTTCACTCTGTTCACTTGCAACACATAAGAAATGGGCAGGTACTTTCCCCTGTTCCCTCTTTGGAAATTTTGCATAGAAGACAGCTGGAAATTTTGCTTTAAGTTCAATTTTCTGCATAGAACAATGAAGAGCTGGAGGACTTTAGTTAAAACTCCTGTTTTTCCAGATCATTTACTAAGTGTTAACTCCTCTGTCTCACCTGTCTTATCCATCCTTCTGTTGTTTTCAGATTGTACCTGGCTACATTTTATTCTCAAAAACTTCTTCCCTCCTGCTGAGTTGACCTCCAGGATGCTCCGTGGTCTCCCAAGCAAGGTGCCATGTATGTGTACTCTACCATCTATACACACCTATGGCTTAACCTGCTTCTCCCCCTCTGATCAATCACCCCTTTGTTCCCCTCTGCCAATCCTGTACTGTACCTCTCATTTAGCATACCTTTTTCATTCATAAAACAAAAGACAGCACCCATCTCCTGCTAGCAAACTCACTCCTTGTCCTTTCTCCACCACCACTGCTAATTCTGTCATCCTTCAAGCTGATCTCCTCCTTTTTCTCTCTCATATAAAAGCTGGTTTTAGGTCACGGTTGTTCTTCTGTGAAGTATTTCCAACAACCTGTTTCCCCACCTCAGACCTTGTTTCCAAAATTCCTTCCCAGACTTAGGTCACCTCTAGCCTGAAGATGCTCATGAATTACCAGCTTTCTAGAACTCTCTCCCAGGGAGTCTTTAGTTTCTTCTTTCAACCCACAGTTCAGCTCACCCTTTTTCCTTGCTAACCAGGAGCATCTCATCACTTTTGTGCCCCTTCTTGGACATTCTTGGATTGTTCAACCCTTTGGTTTCAGGCCTCAATTTTGGGGCCTGACATTCTGCTGATGCATTAATTTGGGGTTTGTGCCAATCCCACATGTTCTGGTTCAGTTTAGCTTTCCTCTAATAACTTCCTTCCTTCTTCATTCCTTCCTCTGGCTTTCCTGAGAGGACTTCCACTCATGCTGCCCTTTTTTCTTTAAGTCTGGAACAAATGCACCCATCTGGTGAACCAAATCCACACTGCCTTCATTCAAATCTCCCCATAAAATGTACTTTTGCCGTAACACCTATACAGCTCAAATTCTTCTCCTGAAATATATCCTCCTCCTCTATAATAAAAACAAATCCTGTTTCATAACAAAACAAAAAGAACTGAGCAAGACTGACTATACAATTATTTTTTTCCGGTTGCTTTCTGCCAAGAGCAACATGCTTGTTCTTATCCCACTCCTTAGGATTCTTCTCCCCATGTGCCTCCTGTTTGTCCTTTTGTTTTGTTGCTGGCTTTTAATTCCTTCCTGAGGGCTCCTGGCCTGATCCTGTGCTCACACTGGTGTGAAGCAAGGAGTAGCTCCACTGCAGCAAACAGAGCTCTGCCGAGGCAAAATTTCTGTGGAAGGCGATCAACCCTTTGTTTTAATATTAGCTAATAAAGCCTATGCACAGCTCTAGCACAGCACTCTGGTTTTAATTAATAAGAATTAGCATATACAGCTACATACACTCTTCTTTTTCCCTCAGCTCCTTTGAAGAAAATCTCTTTGTATGTCTTCCTGGTTGCTCTGTGTCTTGATATTAAAAAACCCCAAACGCATAAAACCCCAAAACCAAAGTAACATCCAACTCCCACGCAAACAAAGGCTGTGCTGCTGCCGGTGGCGGGGAGCGCTGGGAGCTGCCCCTTCCCGCCTGCCCAGAGGAGCCAGCTCCCAGCCCCTGCTCCCCGCCGCTGGGGAGCCGTCCAATTCCCTTCCTCCGCCTTTGCACAATCCCACTGCAGCGACTTCCCAATCTTAATTGGAGCCTCTGGGCATTATTGTATTATTATTATTTAATAAACGACCACATAAAACACTGACATTTAAATAAGAGTAAGGAAAGGAAAGCTCTGACTCCTAGTCTGTTTTGTTTCCCTGTTGACTTGCGTGGAAGCAGGAGCAGGTTTTCTATACAATACCCAAGCTCACAAAACACATGCTTGCATTTAATGTTCTAGGAAAGAGAGCCCACTGTGGATGAGTGGGCTAGACCTACTGCAGCTGTCAATCCCTGTTGCAACATAAGGTGTCAATAGGGAGTCATAAACTGAATAAAAGGCGCTGCTTTTCTTGCCTGAGCTACAATTTGCAAGGTTGTAGCCCTGTTTTCTGCATTGTGACCCCCAGCATGTCCTTTTGAGCGGTTATCTGAAACTCACAGCCATAAGGATGCTATTAAAAATAATAAATGGAAAAGATAGTTTTATTTTTGCGTTTGATTGTTTTAGGCATTCCAGTGTGAGAGTTATCATGACAAAAGAAAATGTGGTGTCCTTGAAGTGAATGCAGAGGAGCACAACTCGTTCAATAACGTTTTGAAAGAAAAACAAAGAGCTGAAGGCCAGATCTAACTCCTTTAGAAACAAGTCTAAAATGAGACAGGATTTAAAGTGCTTAAAATACTTCAGTGACAAGCAACCGAGAAGCGTCTGTTACTAGAACTGATTGAATTAAAGAATTAAAGAAAGGGAGAGAAAATATTGGGAACTTTTTAAAAGTAGTTTTAATGTGTGGGGAGTATAAGGACAAAATTCTCTTGGGCCACAGCTAGAGCCCTGAATCAGCATAGCTCCTTTTCTTGAAGAAAGTGAAAACTAGACAAGGGCAAGTACGCACACCCCTATTATCCTTTTTCATTGTGGATCAAAGAGTAGGAATTCAAAGGGCTGCCAGCTCTCCACTTTCCTGCAGTGAGTCTGGAGTGTGGGCTCCGTTTATTTCCCTTGGTTAGGCAATGCTTCTCTATTACTCTAAATGATCAAGTCTTCAAATGAACTTCTTGTGAGATCTGAATTCTATTTACTGGTTTGTGTTTTTGAAGTATTCGGTAGGAATGAAACATTCCAGCTGTTTATAAAAATTATGTATACATATGTGATTTAATTCTAGGGAGTTCACCCCTCATTCTTCTGACCATTTCATTACACGTTTGCTTTCCTGTATTATATATTAAAAACTTCATGCAGTGGCTCACTTGCATTTACATATATAGACTGCAATAATTCTGTGATGTTGCTTGGAACTTCTGTATGAACATGTTGTATAGAGTCAATGTGGGCATGACAGATGTATTGCAGATTTTTTTGTAGATAAACCCAGTCAGTGAATGCAAATATGAGCAAATTTGTGTGCTAGTTTTAATATCTAAGCAGAGCTAATAAGTGCATGGCACCTGTAACCACAACTGCCAGTGCAAACAGGGAAACTGGTTTTAAGGCATTTGCACTGTTTTAAAAGTGCTGGGCTTTGAAATATTTCAGCTGTAATGGTAGAGAAGTGTTCATCCTCTGGTAGGTATTTAAGTGTATGGACTCCTGTTAAGAGTACTGAGTTTATTAGCAGCTGATATGCCAAAGCCCTTGTAAAAACAAGTACCAGAATGGTGAGGACTGCCTTATGAAGCAATCTGTGGCTTTTAAAGATATTATGGAAATCTTATTGTGAAATGGATTAAAAAGCACTGGTTGATGATCTTAGGGAGATTGCTGTTAACTGTGGACATTTTTTTGGAAAGCAAAATGGGAACTTATTTCCGTGAGTGGCTGTATAGCCAGTAATAGCTCTGGTCTAGAAGCAGGGAGCTTGCTTAGCAAAGGCACTGCAGAGACATATAATATTAGGAGGAAATGTAATGTGTTTGAATATGGGGTATAATAATTCCCTAGAGGATGATGGAGTGACTGCTTTTTGTGAAATACTGAGGCAAAATACATTGAATTGTTACCAGTGTTGTAGGGAAGTGTGTTCTGTAAAGCTTTCTAGTGCATTTTATCAAACTCATTTTATCAAGGCCAGGTTGGATGGGGTCTAGTGGAGTTGGAACTAGATGATCTTTAAGGTGATTTCTGACCCAAACCATTCTATGATTCTATGAAAATGTTCATGTCACAAAAAGGAGATACATGCAAGTCTAAGACTTTAATCGACAAAAAGGCAAAATGAACCTCTTTCAGCTCTTTCTTTATTTATGAATACAAATCTTTGCTTGTTTCTGTATGTGGTGGATGTAAAGTTGTCCTTATTTGGCCTGCAAAATATTTCTTAGAGGTGTAGTTCAGGTTTAACATGTGAAGGAAATTGTTTTGAATTCACTGGAAGTCCACCAGCTCTTTCTAAATAAAACCATATAAGTGTGGATGTTGAACTGCTACAACAAAAGTATATTTCTCAGAGAGAGGAAATTAAATAGTGTTTGTATTTGCATTTCTTTAGAGCTCAGTCACAGTGATTTATTGATGGAAAATCAGGAGACAGTCTTCAAAATGGCCAGTCAACTGAAGAAACCAGACTGGGAACATCTGTATCTTCCCATTTGAAAACCTCACTTGTTGCTTGCTCCTACAGAGTACCTGGAAACACTAGTAAAAAAGAAATCACAGTAATTACAAAGAAAAGACAGAAATTACAGCCATTGTATTTTAGCAACTCTTTTTTCTGTATAGCATTAGAATGATGTCAGAGGTTGATGACATATTAGGTTGTTCCAGTGAGAACAATTGATCTGGGGACAAAAACCAGTGAGGACCCTGTAAGACGCTGAACAATGTTTTTGGTTTTCATGTACTGATTCATCAGTGTTTATAGGCCTCCAACATGTAAATCACCCTGAGGTAATCTGGAAGGGAAGGATATGAATAAGCCAATTAAATTGGCAAAGAGCCTAAGGAACACCCTGTTTAGGGATAAAGTCATGCCTATCCTAGTGCCAGTAGTTTTGGAGAAAGAAACAGACTTAAAATCCTTGCAGAGTTAAGTTTCTTTGTAGAGAGAACTATTTAGAAAACTTTGGTCGTCTTCTTTTGTATATGTGAGCCTGGGTAACTGAGATAAGGTAGTAAGTGATGTGTTTTCTGCATGTAACTTTTATTTTGATGACACAGAAGGATGTCATCCAGGTTGTAGAGGGTGTAGGAACTAGTTGCCTCATTTATGGTAATTATTGCGTATTCAGTTTTATGACATGAGCATTCAAAGGACTGAATTGCCCTTTATCTTTCCAAATACCTCTTCTTTTCTTTCCTTTTTTTTTTTTTTTTCAAAGGGAGGTACAATTTTCTATCAGGAAGCTTCTCCACCCACCTCAGCAGTTACTAGCATACATTAAGGTGCTCTATATCTAAATAATAGCAAAAGCAACTACTTTTTTTTGCCATCTGCCAGGTCTGTGCCTTCAGAGGTGTGATGTAACAGGAAAAAAGAGGCAGAGGTGAAGAAAAGTTTTCATTGAAAGTTGTACAGAGGGAAAAGTATTTCCATTCTCAGTTTCCTTCCTTATAGTATAAATGGATGCTCTTTGAGTTTTCAAGAGGCTTGCTGGAAAACTGGCTATGGTTTGCTGTCATTCCACTCAAGTCTTTGAACTCATACTCAATTCCAGTCAGGAAAATAGATGTCTCTCTAAAAGAGACATATCATGTATATGCCTTCACTGGAGGAAAGGCCCAAGCAGAACTCAGATCTGACACCAGACACTTTACGTGGGAGTGGATCATTATGACCTCTCCAAGTGCCAGAGAAGCTGTAATTAGCATTTGTACATTATTAAGCACCAGAGAATTTAACTGTAAACAGGAATCCATAGGAAATCAGGAGTCACCAGTTACATTGCTCACAGAGCTACTCATTTAAGAACAGCTTTTGGACATTTTTCAGATGTCATTAAGACTGGGGAGAGGTAACCTCTCCTTTTTTTTTCCTCCATCATCTTTGTAATTCTAGAATCGTCTTCATGGTTGAAGGGAAGTAGCTTCCTGAAAACAAAAACAGCCAGAAAGCAACAGAGACATGAGATCACTAGAGACACCACTATCAGTTCTCTGCATGCCTTGAAATTGACAGCATCAGGAGATTGTAGATATAAATGTCCAGATGGACAAAAGACACAGATAAACATAGCTATTAAGATGATTTCAGTGCCTCTCACCTAACCCGAGCCTGATAGCTCAGCATCTAGCTCATACCAGTCTTCACACCCTATGGAGACAAAGAAACACCTTCCAGTATGGAGACAAAGAAACACCTTCCAGGAACAATCTGTACCAGCCCAAAGTAGATATAAAAGGGATGTGATTAACTCTCTTTGTCTGCCTCTCTGTCTGCATTGTGTGCTGAAGAGGCCTAGGTGACCATGTGAATTTTTTAGACATCAGGTGTTCAGTGATATGAATCCCAAGTTTACTGTTCAGCTCTTGGAAGTCTGACCATACGTTGCTGGCAGCATATTCAGCTGCTGTTACCAGATGACGATGGGAAATTTTACACCAGAGATTTAGTTCAAGGATCCCTTTTATTTTGAACTGGAACTAGAGATTCACTCATCCTTTTGGAGATGTCTCTGGCTCTTATTCACTTTCAAGCATTCAGGAACTGCTCAGAGCAGTCGAAAGAAACAGAAATTGCTGCTTTCACTTCTCTTGTTGGTGTATGTGCCCTGGAGAAACAGGAACCAAAGTAAGGTTAAGCTGGGTTTAAAGGAACAAGATAATGTTTTGTAGAGGAAGAGAAAAATGCATAAGCTGGCCATGTCTCTAACTTTGTACATAAACTGTTGCTATGTCCCCAGGAAAACAAGGGATTCGGGAAACAGTCTAAATCTATGCTGCATGAAACACAGAGCACATGACACAAGCCTGAGTCCCTTTGACTCAATAGACAGTACTCTAGAATTGGTGTGACCTTACTTCTAGCCTTGTTAGTCTGAAATATGTAGCACAGCTGTAGGACGTAGTTCATAATTTATCAAAGGAAAATGCAGTTCTGGATGGGAACATGGAGGTGAAAAGTGTTCTGCACACCATGTTTGCGTTCATGTTGTAACTTGCTGCCTGGAAAAAACCAGAATGCTTTGTCTGCTTGTAACACTGGTGAACAACTCCTTATCATGACCTTGTAAGAGCTTTCAAGTACATTCATGAATAGGAAGACGATTAAGATGACACATCAAGGTCTTCCAAATGTTTTTTTCTATTCATACACATCCTCATATTTTTCTTCATTTTCTTTCCAGAACAAGGTGTTTCTAATCTCTGCTGTGATTGGTAGATCACATCCCTTGACTCTTGTTGGCCCAGCTTGCTGTGAAACTCAAGCTGAGCAGTAGGAAAGTGAGTTTAAGTGCAGGGCTGTCAGACCTAAAGCAGCTAATTTAGCTGAAAGGCCCTGCAATGACCTTTGCAAAGGAGGCCACTATTGCTCTGAGCAGTTACTGTGACAAAACCCAAGGAAAAACCCCATTTAGCCTGAGTAAAATGTTTATTGGGAAAGAACTTAAATGAGGGATTTAAAGGATCTAATTTGTAGGGTAGAAAGAGGAAGATATCTATGTAGCTGGGGAACAATTGTAAGTCTTTCTCTGAACACATCCATAAATCATCATGCCAGGTAGGGCATTTTCTCTTCCTTCAAGTATTTCCCAGGCTGGGAGTTTGCTTTGGCCACAGCTGCTTCTCTTCAACAGTCCATTAGAGCCCTGAGACTGGGTTTTGAGCAAGCTGTGTAGGAAGGCTGTAATGCCTCTCTGTTTGCAGCTGAAGAGTAAAGTGTGTAAAGAGTAAAAGCCTGATGTGCTTTTTTTGAGGAGAGGACTCATATTAATTACCCTACATCTAAGGAAATCTAATTTCAGAGCACAAGGACACAGAGGAAAAAAGGAAGCCTGATTTTTCCAGGGTTCAAATTATCATATTAGTGCAGAGATGTGTGTCACAGGGAGTGCCTCTGGGCCTTCTTGCCACCAGGGTTGTTAAGAGAGGGCAGGAAATCAACTGAGACCAATGACTTCAGTGACAGATACCAGGGGAGTGGAGATGCTATCTTTGGCATTAGGCTGAGGGGGCTGCAATTGGTGGTACAATGGCTGAAAGATTTACCCTCTGTCTCCTTGCTTCTAGGGGTGTTAATGAGTGCTGACCATACAGACCAACAGCACAAGTTTCACTACATTTTTGAAGTTAAAAAACTCTAGCGGTTCCCTCTTCTCTAAAGTGTTTTGCAAAGCCATGTTTGGGGTATGAATGGTATGGGCATGTCCAGTTCAGTGAGATAGAGTTAGTAGAGGGAGTGGGTTGAATTTATACTGTAGTCTTATTTTCTTGATTTGACAGAGTGAAGAGAGAAATCCCAGAAGCCACATATTTTGAGATTTACTCTAAGTCAGTTACAGAGAGTGAATAAAATAAGTAAATAAGCTTCTTGAGATCGCCACTCTGACATCATACACTTATGATATATGATGCCTTTTTTCCAACTACTTTTCCAACTCAGCCCCTTGTTCCTAGCCCTTTAACGCTGTAGCCCTAAGGACTCAGTTAACACCTGCTCTTTGCTGTCTGGTGCCCTCTGGTGCTGCAAATACCTGTCCAGGCTACATCCCATTGCACCCTTAGGCAGCTGTTGGAGCCAGCCTGTACCCCCACGGGGACCCATGCTTTTCCCCACTGCAGTCTAGAAGTGGCAAGAGCACTCTATTATGCCTTGGAGCAAGTGGGATAGGCCCGGCAAGCAGGAAAAAGTTTCTCTAGCCCTGTATCTGTCCTTGAAGGAGGAGAGTGGGAAGTGTACAGGATTCCCCTATACACTTGGACTGGTCCCCCTCCAAGTATATCTCCCTTGCTTTACTCCCTTTCCCTTGTTTTAGCCTCTGACTTCTGTCATCCAAACTTCATGTATCTTCCTGCTCCGAGGTACAGCTTCTCTTCCCCCTGGCTATTTCTACCACACACTGATCCCACTCCACACACCTTATACTGCAGTGCCCATGGCTCAGTAATGGTTGAAGCAGTTTTGTTGTTCAGAAAACAGGATTACAGTATCTTTGCTGTCATTCTTCTTCCCTTTAATTAATCAGTGCTGACTGGTTGGTTGATTGGTTGTTTGATGGTGGCTCTCTGGTTTAACAGTCTCCCAAGCCAAAGTGACAGCCACATGCCTATCATTCCCACATATTTACCTGAAGCATCCATAATGTATGAACCTCTAGAAATTACTTAGAGCCTTTTCTAAATTAGTTTGTACAAATCAGCAGGGCTCATTTTGCTGTACTTAAAGAAAACTGATGACAGAAGCAGGTAGCAACAACAGGCTCACTCACAGGTCCTTCTCTTGATTTGGTCCAAGTAGCTTTTACCTTTTCAGAGAATGAATGAATCACTCAGTGACTGCAACTGCACACTGATGGGAGGTGCTTGCCTGCAAAGCCTGCTTCCCCATGCCTGATACTTGTGCCCTGTTTAGCTTAGTTCTCCCTTCTTGAGATGGTCAAATGCTGTTCCTGATCATGTTGACACAGTGTGGCACAGTCAGTAGCTGTCTGGACAGACTAAGCTTCACCTACTGCATGGTCTGCAACACCACATTTGCAATCTGATTAGCTGAAACATCATTAGCAGATTCCTGGCAGATTCATGACCTGAAGACCATCTGCCTGACAAATTTCAGTTCTCTGCCACAAGGAGCAATTATAGGAAGAAATCCACAACGTTTTTGTTGTTGTTTTTGTTTGTTTCTGTCTTTCCTTGTTTATTTGCTTTTGACAAATCTCTCTTGAAAACAGCTAAACTGATTAAACAGAAAATAAGAAATCTGCTCCAAACTCAACCAAACCAAATCATCAAACCCAACTAACAGACAATGAGCTGTTAGCAGGCACTAAGCTTGAAACGTGAGCTGGAACTGATAAAGGGTTGGCAGAGATGTAAGGAAACAGAAAATGGGACCTCATAAGGAGAAGTTGGGCAACCTTCAAAAAAGTGGTGCTACCAGTCCTGTCAATGAATAGTTAGATACGGGCCTTGCAGATTGCAAGGTCTTTGATGCAATGCTCACTGGTGAGTCATTTGGAAGATCACTAATTGAAGGATAGAAACTGGCCTGCTGCGGCCTGCAGCCATTATGAGCTGTGCATTTTTTAAGGGATGTTTGTTGCAATACCCTCCATTTTCTGCAGATGGGGTGTGGCTCTCCCATTCCTGGCAAAGTGGCTGGTGCAGCTTTTGGTTGGGAAAATATGGGTGCTGTTGCATGACAAGCTGGACTTCCCCTAGGGGGGAAGTCACCTTCCTCCTCTCCAGTACAGCATCAGGGGTGTGACAATTCCCTAAAGCACAATGGAACTGCACAGAAATCTGGCAGCTTTACCCAGTTTGTAGTTATATGGATCTGCCTCATGAAAACATCTGAATCACATTTCTCACTACCTACCTACCTGCACAAACACAACCCCACCCTGTTCTTAGGATCTGAGCCTTATATTCTCAGACTATGCCTCCTTTTCCTTTTTTCATCAGAGGTCTTGTGACTCTCACTCCTTACCTAATTATTTGGGCTTTAGTGAAAACAGCTGTGTTTCAGCCTGCAATCAAAAGTGACACTGTCACTCTTTGTTCATGTTCAATACAGGCACACAAAGTTTCTTTGGCCCTGATGCATTAGAGAGCTCATTCTTCATGCAGGATGGGAGGGACACCACACTGAGCCTAGTGGATGACAGAGCATGGATAAACAGCCATCCTGCAGCTGTTTCCACGTTTTCAGGGATAAGACAACTCCTACACCTCCTTGACTTCTTTTCACATTTCCACCACTCTGCTTTTCCAGGCCACCCACTTTGCCAGTTGAAGACTGCCTGGTCAACTCTGCTAAAAGCCTGGGATCATGGAGGAGAGACAGACTGTAGCACTGTGCTGCAAGTATGGGAAGTGTGGAATTAGTTTTGTGGAGGCTGCAAAGAGGGAGCAGTCTGGTGAGTATTCACACAGACACTGCATCCAGTCAGGTAGGAAGAAGCCGAAACACACTTTTCATGTTTGTGAGAATGTGGAGGTTGCTGTGCAAGGCCAAGCCGATTAAGTCTGATATCCTGATTCAGACAACAGTGAACACCGGCTGCCAGAGGAGATGCAAGAAATGCTGTAGTAAAACAAAGATTTTTCCATGCAGCATGGACATTTCTTGTCATCTTACAATATCTAGGTCACTAGTTAATCACGTCAACAACTAGTCACCAGCATGAGTTGGGAAGGGTGAAGGCTTTACACTGAACTGTTCCAGTCAATGCCCTACATGATTCCTCTCACTTAGCTGAAACAATAATGAACGAAGAATGATACCCTCCTCATCCTTCTGAAATACATGACAAACCCTGTATTATTATCAAAGGTGTAGGTTCAAACCTGTCATTATCTCACACAGAGCACAGTAAATATCGTGACTAAGAGTTAACAGTGTGTCAACAATGATCATCTGTAAGTCTTACTGGCATGCTTGATGTGAACTGAACCAGGTTGTCAGCTGCCTTCTTCAATGAGAGTGCAGCAACTACTCTGAATAACCATCTCCCATCACTGCATACTACAGGTAAAAAATGCTGGCAAACAGTACTTTACACACACTGATATGTAACTGATTATATTACAAAGAACTGCAAGAACATGTAGTTTATTTTACACTTTTAGGACTTCGAATGAGGAGATCTCATTACCCAGAATCAGCATGCCTCTAGCTTGGTGAATACAATAAAAAATGGGTTTTTCAAATCACTAATCCACAAGCATTTCAGAAAGAGAGAAAGTTCAGCAGCACAAGAAATATGTCTTATTCCTAGAAATCTCCACACTCAACTGCTGTCCTGTACCTTTCAGTGATTCAGTAGCATGGCAGTTATAATTGAGCACAAACATATACCTCTGTTAGTAAACAGGAAGAAGCTGGGCAGCAGCACCAAGATGGCTTAGGGCTCTGTGAGTGCCAAGGTGGGTGGTCACACCTGGTCAGGGCTGTGAGATTGCTGATACTGGTAAGGTGGGCAGGGTTGCAGAGGGAAAATCTGAATTACCTGTCACTGTGTTGTGATAAGAAAGGAGGATGCACAAGGAGGATGGTAAGCTTGGGGGGCACCTAACGAGGCAAAAAGGGGAGAAAACAATGCTTCATTTCTATTTCTTTAAGTAATAATTTGCTTATCTTCTCCTTTAGATTGAGACTGCAGCATTGAAACAGCGTGTTCACACTACGTTAGTGTACTATTATGGACATTGTGTGACACAATTGGAGACAAGATGTGCTATCAACAGATAGCCTGGGGAGAGTTTCTTAAGATTTGTGTGCTCCCATGTTCATGTCCTCAAATCCAACCCAGTCTGCTTTGGGGAAAAAATGTATCCTATGACTGTGGTCCATTTATGAAAAAAATAGTTAAATCAGGACAAAAATATAAGATCCATGTAGTTCCTGAAGGTAGCAATTACTCACAGGATGTTGCTAGCGCATCAAAAAAAAATTAACAAATGGGTCTAAAATTCTTATCACAAGTCTGTGTTTAGGAACCCTTGGAACTGTTTATATTTTCAAAAATGTGGAATCGTGGGCAACTTCAGCTGCTCTCTTCTTCATGCTTTTATTCTGTGAATGTAATAGAGCTCGGTTATTCAGGGTTTGTGCAAGTTTTTCTACTTGCCTGAATTGGTAATTATAGAATCATAGACTATCCTGAATGGGAAAGAGACCCACAAGGACCATCAAATGGAATATCCTGATTAGGGAGGGACCTACAAGGATCACTGAAATCCAATTCCTGGCCCTGCACAGGATCACCTCAAAATCACACCATGTGTTTGAGAGTGTAGTCAAAATGCTTCCTGAACTCCGTCATACCTGGTGGTGTGATCACTTCTCCAGGGAGTCTGTTCCAGTGCCCAGCCACCCTCTGGGTGAAGAACCTTTCTGTAATATGCAACCTAAACTTCCCCTGACACAGTTTCCACAGACCATTCCCTTGGGTCCTGTCACTGATCACCACAAAGAATATCCATAGGAGACCATAAGATGAATCAGCTACTTTTCCTGTCCTTTATTTGAAATTCTTTAAAATGATCAAATCTCTCCATATGCATAAGCTATCAAAATGTAAATAAATGAAAATGAAAATTTTCATTTCTGTTAAATGCCTTTTCACTCTTCACTCCCACCTCCTGGTTGGAGGTTCCTTCCTATCAGTCAGATCCCTGCACCAATCAGAGTGTGAACACATCCTTCCTGCCTCCCAATGGCTCCTTGGGGAGAGAAAAATCTGTCCAAATAATCCTAAACAGAGATTATGTCTTCACTGATTAAACTTCTTGAGGTAGTGATGTGTCCAACTGGGCTTATGACTGCAAATGATTAGTTTAGCAAAGTCCCAAGGGCAAAGAAGGCTTCACCTGCCAAATTTGGTTAGTTCTCTGAGCTGAAATGTTTGTTGATGACTTGCATGTGTGAATAGGTCTTGCTGATGAGCTATCTCCTCAAACATCTCAGTTATATTTGTCTTATTGCCAACTTCTGTTTTAGACGGAGGGAGAGGATGTCATGAATGCAGAAGAGCATCTCCATTAGTTAGGTCATGTTCTTTTTCCCAGCACATGGATCTAAAATGGTCCTGCTGCCTTCTTGCTGTTGCTTAATTGCATGGATCAGAATTTAGTTAGCATTAATTTTCTGGCCCTAAATATTTGAAGTCCAAAGCTATTCCAGAGAATAATTCTATTTCATAACAGCCTTGCTGTCCTGCATGTGTCTTGATCATCTTTATTTCAGCCATTCAAAGATCCATGTCTGAACTATTCTTAGTAGTAAATGGTTTCTGGCAATCAGTGCATGGAGATTTTTGAAATAAAATCATTTGTAGCAGAGAAACATTAGGGAAGTTGTGAGCCCATTAGGGACCTGATAGCAAGACAGTATTGTCCTGATTCTTCCGTTTTGTAGTGTGGGAAGATCCAGCTGTTTGACAACCCCAAGTCACAGCAAAGCTTTGGGCAACATAACTGGTGCTCTGGACCAGACAGCCCAGGATGTGGCATTTCTCCCTGTCTGTGCTTTGTTGAGGTGTGGGCTCCCGGGAGGTCCTTCCCTACTGCTGGAAGAATCAACTTTATGTTCACTAAGTTCAAAAGAGGACCTTGGCTTCTAGACAGATGTTCTGTTATGTGGAGGATGTCTGGGTGAATGTGGAATAACAACTGAGTGGAGGCTGTCACTTATG
Source organism: Cyanoderma ruficeps (assembly GCA_008694505.1). NCBI lineage: Eukaryota > Metazoa > Chordata > Aves > Passeriformes > Timaliidae > Cyanoderma > Cyanoderma ruficeps. The sequence continues at coordinate 3,068,101 of VZDJ01000141.1, forward strand.
GGCCTGTATTTGGAAAAGACTTGTAGGAGTCCTACCAACAAGCAGCTCTTGGGGCCAGCCATGTCTGTGTGGTGCTCTTGAGGGTACATGCACTCTCTCTTGAGCAACTGAGTGAGGGCCCAGACTGTCAGATGGATGCTGTGCCCCGCATATCACTAAACATTGTCCTGTCTCTAATCCACAGCTGCTGTGGACTTTCAGCATAATGTCACTTTGTCTGAATAAGCAGCAACAGCATGTAAAGAAGCAATAGATTTTGAGACAACTGGAGCAATCATTCTTTGATCCCTGGCAAAGCCCAGGGGCTTGATTATTATCCAGTGGAAGGAGCTGAGATAAATGAGTTTTCAGGAGTAGGCAACTCAGAAGAGGTCAGACTGAAGGAGGATTAGAGTGAAGGGTGAGAGGGTGCACCCTGCTCCCAGGATAATGAGGTCAGTCATGATCAAGCGACAGGGTCCTCTCAGAGTCCATTGCTTTTACAGGGCTCACATGCATTTTCTAGGAGCAAGCAGGAATGCTTCTTTCCATAGACCTCTGTCACCTCCTTGGAAGCTGATCAAACGCATTTTAATAAAAACCACCATATGACTCCTGATGTTTTTATACTGATTAAGAGCATTGACTTGGCTGACTGAACAATGGAACCCATTGTAGCTCATTCACTTCATGTCAGAAAAGCTTTGATCGGACTGAGTGGGAGTTTAAGGTACTCTATAAAATGAATTTTGGTGGTAAGCTTATAAACTGAATTTGAACTTGCACAGGCTCCAGAGACAAGGAATAAACAGCTCAATTTATATTCTCTAAAGATACACACCAAGATGTCCCTTTAACCTTTAGTTATATTGCATTGGGGGTCAAACTGTTCCTTAAACTGTTTGAAATTATTTGTCCAGATTAGCTGTCCACGCTGAAGATAGAGAGCTTTGAGGTTGAACCTGAAGCCAAGAACCCTGAAGCCAACTATAATGAATGAGTTTGGTGCTTTACTCAGAGGAAAAAAAGCTGAATGAGTTATGAAGCTGCTAAATAGCCCCAGTTCATTCACACAGAGTTGAGGATGGTGTGCTTATCTTTATCCCAACATAGTATTGTTAGAATAGCTTATTTCAAGGGCATTCCTGTCTGACATCTTCTCTCCCTCATTACTTACCAGCCTCTTTAGTTATATACAGAGGTTTAGAAGACAATGGTATCTGACAGAAACCCTGGAGAACATGTAGATTCATCTCCCATTTCTGCTGAAGCTGGTGATCAAACTTGCAGTGGATCAAGTAGAAGCAAGCTCTGGTGGTCATTCCATGAAATCCTCTGATCCAACACATGTGGGGAGGCTGTAAACACAGCAGTTAGTAGGAGTCTGCTAACTGGTCAAGTAATTATTTACCACCAGTGATGCGTTCAGCACCGATCCCAGCACAGCCATTATGGGGAGTCCAAGGCTGCTGCAAACCCCAGGAACAAAGGAATTGCACATTGTAGCAGCCACATGGTCTTTTGCCCAGAAGAGATTTTCTCTAGAACGTGAGATTGTGCTCTGTCTGAACAGATGTCTAAATACTTTATCAGAGGATTTACCCCAATGATACATAAGTCTCACGGTGAGAGGATAAGAGACTTCTGTTTTCATTTTTTCAGGGTGGAAATGAAAAACCTGAGGTCTGGCTCTGTGATGTCCTTCTGCTTATCTGTGGGTAAGTCACTCCCACTGTCACGCTGCTCCTGAGGTCTCTTTACATCTACACCAAGAGATAATTGCTGCGACCCAGCAGCACCCTGAGCTTCTGCAGTGATTCCTCCTTCCCATCTTCAAAACAAATGCACTCCATTTATCATAATAAAAGGATTTTTTTTTAACCTAGATGACATTTTGTGCCCTTCATATGTGAATATGCTCCTTCATCCCTCCAGATGACTTCTACCCTAATACCCAACTCCACATAAGTATAGAGACCTCAGTGGTATCAAAGTTACATTAAATTTCCATGAAATTGAGAGAATTAATAATTAAATGTCACTTTTCCTGAGAGAATTCTTACCAGATGTCAGAGAGGAAAAGGGATAGAGGGACAGAGAAAAAGATGTCAGAAACAAGGTTTCATTTTCTCATTCTGTTGCACACAGTCATTTATTTTGGGTTTTCTGTTTGTTTTCTCATGACCCATAATTTTCTAAACCTTACTTGTGATTTGAAGTGTAAATTAGTATATTAGCAATCAAATATTCCTCCCATGGGCCCTCAGTTACTCTCCACATTGTATCTGGAAAGGCCTAATACTCATCTGGTGTTGACTCTCCACCCATGACAGGGGTAGAATATAAGTAGAAGGGACACTAGACATGCAAAAGGAACAAGTTTGCTAGTAGCTTGAGAAGGCCCGCTCATTGACCATTTTCACCATATGCTAAGGGAACACAATAACACATGTCTAAATTGGAGACAAATGGCAAAAACTAATTTGTGAATTGGGGTCCCATTCCTTGGAGTAAAGATCTTTTGCCTCCCCTGCCTTTGCCCATATAGAAACAACTATGGAAAAATGCAACACAAACTATCAGCTTCTGCAAGCCTTCTGAGGGCACTATTAACTTCTTCACATGCTCCCATTCAGGAATCATAGACTTCTGAACACTCAGTTTTGAACTGACTTTACCCTCAGCCTGCTCTAGTCATCACACATTATTTTATTCATCTACCCTAAAATAACAAGGTTTAATTAGAAATCTGGTTCTGATTTACTAATATCTCCTTGTGCAGGGAAGGGGACCTCAAATTCTGTGTGCTCGTTCTCAATCAACGCCAGCTTGGTATTAACTCTGTGTTATTACATTATTGATTTTATTCATCCCAGGAGCTACATCAATTTATCATGGAATTTACACTTCTTTAACAAGCAGCACAAATCAAGACCATTTGTTAGGCTTGCAGTGTAGAGTAGAAGGTTTTTGGAATCTGATCCTCATTTTCCTTTACATTTGTTTAGATTTCCAGTTAATCTGAATTCCTATCTTGCCCCTTTGAACTCTCAACCAACTGTAAATACTTTTGATAAATTTCCATGCTAAACTCTGTATTGCAACACAGTTCTTAAAAAAAAAAAGGAAAGCCAACTGCAAAATACCCCATGCTTTATGATGTATTGATGTAACTGGTTTGGGGAAATAAACAGTCAGCTGCTTTAGGTTACACAGTGGCCAATGTAAACAATAAAATCTGTTTGGAACCTCAATCATGCATTTGGTTCTGCTACACAGTATAAGCATTTGTAGTTTTAACTCATGTCTTGAAGGTGTGTAATGAATTTAAAATGTCCTTTTCCATTGCATTTTACTGTCTAATTTATTTGGAACAGATTAAGAGATTCTGGGAAAATCAATTGCCTGCTTCTGCATTTGTTCAGTCTTCTTCTCTGGCTGGACTGTCTGATGGCTGGAGAGATACTGAAAGGATGATGTAGAAAGAAAAATGGGAAGTGAAACCTGAAGGGAATTTTAGTCAGATGCTTTGAACTGTTGATTTAGAAAAATAAAGTTAATGACTACATAGCTGAAATGCTGATTTTGTATTTGGGAGAAAGGATGTAGGACACCAGAGAAGTCACACTACACTGATGTTAGCAGAGGTACTTTTTAGAGGCCTAAAGCACCTCTACTATTTTCCTTCATATCACAGGAAAACCCACTGCTGGCTGGAGTGTGAGGGACAATTGTAAACTTTGCTAGGCCATATAGTAATTTTACTACTTTGCTATATATTCATCCTGTTCTTGCATATGTTATCTGAGCATAGTAAAACTAAAACTTCAGGACATACTGTTACTTAGTAGTAAGAGGGCAAAGATGAGACTTTAATTAAAATTAAAGGACTAGTTTAGCTGCATTTACCTTAAAGCACATGAGTAGTCTAGAAAAGGGAGAATTGCAAAATCTGTGTGTTCATGGCATTGCCAACCTTCAGTGTTACCTAACACTGTTGGGATTACCTCATCAGAACAAATTTTCATCAGTTCATCATGGTTTGCTTATGTCACGCTGTTTTGAGCTTAGCAGGGAAGTGATACGTTCAGGGAAATTTGTCCCTTCCTGAGTATTGCAAACACTGTCAGAAACTCCATTCTATATTACCGTAGCTTGTCACAAAGTTTCTAAGAGAGAGAAGGCCACTCCACCCAAAAATAGAAAATAAAAAATGTAGGAGCTAGGGGATTTGTGCAGACTTTCTCTTTGAATTCACCGAAGCAGGACTTGCTTGGCCTTGCTGCTCAGAAGAATTTCAGGAACATATATTACCAGTATTTTCCACATCAATATCCTGGTTTGGGTCTCAGCATTTCACATAGTGGAGGAAGGTGAACACCTGGGTACCTGAGTGCTTGTGAGTTTTGAAATAGAGGCATGCAAGAGACAGGGAAGAGAAGACCAAGGACAACTTTCAGATTGCCTGAGTAGACAAATTGGGGTTTTGTGTTTTTTCCACTCCAATAGCATAGGCAGCTCCCACCTGTGCCAGAAACCTTGATGCATTGGCTGTTTGCCTAGTGGCAGCTGAGCTGCTCGAAGGGTAGTAGTGGGAACGCTCCTCCAGGTTAGACCTAGGGTCACCAAAACACCACAGAAGGCACAAACCAGAGCAGCTCTGCAGTACTGGGGGCAGCAGGGGGAAGCAGAGCAACTGTGAAAGGCATGATATGATCCTGCCATAATGTGCTCTGCCAGTCAGGGGCTGAGTGAGAAGCTGCTGTGCAGCTGTAACAAAAGACTCAGCAGTCTTCCACAGAGACTGGCCAGTGCACGGGTTTGACAAGAGTTGAGGTCGTTACCCCAGCTACTGCTTTGAGGGGCATAAGAGAGGTTGCAATTTACCCTGGTTTCTTTGTCACTGTCCAGGTGCACAGGTAAGCAGGCCCTGGCCTTTGCCAGCTTCTCATATCAAGCCACAGGAAACCCTAAGCTCTCTTATAAACCCATGCTGCAATTTCGCAAGGTACTGGGCAAGAGCAGGCAGCGACTGCTATCAGATTAGCCACTGACTTTATGCTGTCTTTTCACAGCTCCTGGGAGGATGTGATGCAGCACAGAGGCAGCAAAGCACAAGCAATCAGCACCTCATCCAGCACCCAGCAGGCTTGTACAAGGTTAACCCACCAATGATTTCAAACAAGTGTGAGTAGACAGAGCTGATCTATCAAAGCTTTGCAATATGTGGCATTTGGCTTTGCACGAGGCACCCTAGTGCTGATTTCAGCATGTTGCTGGATCACAGATCTGGCCTGTGGCTTAGCCAGGGTGTTTGGGTGGGTTGGTAGTGGGGCTTGGCTGTGCTGTGGAGGTTTTGACATGTTCACCTTTGCTGCCAGTGCTGCAGCAGCATGTAGGCTCCAGCTGCTTCAGCTACAAATCATTGAGCCCCCTGGGCCAAGCCCTTGGACTCTGCAGGGGGTAGTGACCTGCAGCAGCTGCACTGTACCACTTTGAACACTGAAATATCTTCACTTGTTGCTCAGACTCCCTTGTTTTCCTCTTGCTGGCTAGGCACAGCTTAGTGCTGTCTCAGGAGTCTGTCTCAGCAAAGGTCACCCAAGTCATGTTTCCACTCACAGGGAACTTTTCTCACCCTACACAGTAACCATGGTGATTTGTTTTCTTTTAAATTCCTTTCCCTTAAGTTCAATGCTATCTTTAGATGTCATCCTGTTTTGACAAATGTCCATGTAGTTCCTGATACTATCAGGGAACTGTGGCATGACAAAGACTGGCTTAAGTAACAGCTGCATAACTCTGTCAGGAATGAATGATGCAGCCCATTCCCCTTTTGGAAACACTCCCATTTTCAATGATTCTTGCTGTGATGCAGCATCCATCCAGCAGCCAGTCACAGCCTAGCTTGTCCAGGTTTTGATCTTTCCTGCTATTATTATACACAACCTGGTAAACATGAAGTCTAAGGGTTTTGTTGTCTTACTATTCAAGGAGAACTTCAGATTTGCTGTACTGAAGAAAAGTGAACATATTTTTTTGTTGTTTCTGACAACATTTTGTATTTAACCACCGATTCTCTGGATATAGTCGCCTGTCTCTGTAGATGTGTGTTTATCAAGGCTAACTAACACAGTGTCTTTGCTCATTTAAATGCCACGGTTTTCCTGTTGGTTTTCCATCAGGAGCATGGAAGTGAGCAGGAGATACATCAATTCTCAGGTTTCCTGTCTTATGTTCCTCAGTTCTTGCCTGGATGAGGCTGTCATGAGGACCTGTGCAAATGTCTCCTGGGAGAGATGTTTTGGCAGCTAGAGGATGTGCACAGAGCAGCAAAGGGGCAGCAAGGCTGTGAGCATCTCCTCTGGCATCTCTGGCTTTTTAAACACCCTAAGCTTAAGAAGGCTCAGAAATCTGACCATTCAAGTTCGTACTTCAGAGTCATCAAATCAAAACATTATTGGAAATCTGACCTAAATTGTAGACCATATAGTCTGGCACCACCTTCAGCTACATCATAAGATGACATTTCCATCCTATAATGGACTGTATAGACCTCAGCCTAAAATGGTGAACAAAATTATCCCATCATTACCCAACAGATATATTGCCAGTGTGCATTCAGAGGCACAGAGGTGATCTTTAGCAGTGCATGTGAACTTTATGTTTCTTTAATTAACAGCATCGTACTTCATGTTGGCAAGAAGCTGTAATGATTGTTCCATCCTTTCATCGACTGAACATCAAAAAGTTGCAGTGATAATACTGCCAAGAGACAGACTAGGTCTTGATTTAAGAACTAGTCTAAATACCACAAAACAAAATCCCTTTTAATAGTTCAATATTATATACTCAAAATGCTTATGCTGTAATGAGTTCCTTGGTATGAATAGCTGGGACCAAAACCAGTGTTATAGCTGGGTCAAACTCAGCTTTACAAACAGTGTTTTGGATTCAAATAGCTAAGAGCCCTGAATATTATGCAGATGGTTTTAAGTAGGAGGTGCAAAGTATGATAAAGTTTGGTCAGTTGTGTTTACTTATGAGAAAGTACTTGGCTGTGCCTAAGACACAGTGAGGGTTCAGAATGTGTCAGGCTTCCTCTCCAAGGATTGCCTGCATGACAATTCTCAGCTTTGTTTCTGTCTAATAATGTTTGGTTCATGCCTGGGTCCAGCTCCAGTCCCCAGGCCTCCTCCTGCCTCTGTTTTGCTGCCTTTCACTCAGCCCCAGGAGGCCTGCTGCTCCCTGCCTGTGTATCTCCTGATGTTGGCTTGATGCTAGGCCAGGTCCAGGATCCCAGCCTGTCCTTAAGCCCATAGATATCTGTGGATGCACCTCCCTGGGATCCAGCAAGTAGTGCTGAGGCAGCCCAGGCTGGCTTATCTCCATGGCCCATTCCCTGCTTACATTTCAGGATGTAAGCCTGAAATGTAACCCACATTCCAGGAGACAAGTACTTCTGGTCTGCTCTCAGGTACTGGGCATTAAGCAGAGGTGATATGGTGGCAGTGCAGCTGAGGGCTCCAAAAGCTGTGGCTGTGGTGTAGCTGTCAACCATGATCTCTTTCAAACTAAGAAGTTGCCGAGTGCTCACCCTGTTTTGACCCAGGAGGCTTCATGGACTGAGAAACTCGATTTTTTGTCACCAAGAGCCATTGCAACTTTACAGGCTGTTACATTTTCTGATCTGAATCCAACAGGTCTGCTTCCATTGTTACCTCCCTGTTGTTTCCCCTTCTTCTGCCTGTAGTCAAGGGGAGGTGCAGGGTTCAGCACCCTGCATGTTCCCTTTCAGAGGAAGTCTGTACCAGAAATTCCTTTGCCACCCGTGCCCCTGGCGGCTCATTCCTGGTGCAAAGCCCCAGGCTGATGCCACTGGGGTAACCATCACCAGCCAAGGGCAAGGGAAGGGACTCTCATCCTCCCAGAAAAAGCGTAGGTAACTTCACCCTTGGCCCATCTTCTCTGCCCAGAATTTAAAGCAGCTTCAGGTGTTTGCTTTTGTTTTGGGTTTCAATATGTGCTTACCTATCTCTCAGAGCTATCTCAGATGCAGAGGTGTGGTGAGGCTGCATAATTTAACTCAGCCTGTGACATCCCACAGATGGATAGCCTGTCTCCAGAAGGCTTCTTTACCTCCTTCATTTAGGTGGGTTTAATAGCTGTCCATTTGAATCCCTTATTACCACTCTTCTTTTAGCATAAGGAGACATAGTCTCAAGTTAGCTGGTCATTGAGACAAAGGAAATAAACCCTCTCAGAAGCAGAGAAGGCTCCTGCCAAAGAGAGCCAGTCTTTCAGAACACCCCTTTAGTTGTCTTCCCAGGAGGAGGGATGTTGTGGGTGCTCATAGGGAGGCCGAGTTCCTACCCAAACTTTCATTACATACACTCCCTTTGTCACTTCCTGACCCCAGAAAAACCCATCAGCCAGGCACAGTGCCTTCCATGCCAGTCACCTCCTTCACATGTCAGTGGAAATGCTCAGGCACTGAACTTGAGGAGCTTCATCCCCACTCCACTGGAGTCACTGGAAGAATGAAAGCCTCTGGCTTTCACAGGGTTAGGGTTTCAGTCTAACCAGCACTCTCCAGTTGAACAGCTACAGGGCAAACACCCACAGGATCCTCAGCATACATCTCTATGCAATATGCAACAGCAATATGCTCCAATTTCGAAGTATTTGCATATAATCTTATCAATGAAAGTTTTTCCAGAGCTCTTGCTCTGACATGATGAGGAATGTTTAAAAGAGCAAAATGGAAAACACAGTAGGGAGATAACAATACCTGTACAAAGAAGGCAACCTCTTCTCTCCTGCTGGCCCCATCAACATGGGTTTTGTCTTCCAGAATTGTCCCATGGTGGTCCTAAGGAGCATGTGTGATAAGTGTGATAATGCACAGCAGCATTCTGGTCTTCATGCTTCTTTCTCATTGTATGTTGTGATGTGCTGCATGTCAGACACCAGCCCATCACATCTGCATGGAGCTTGCATTCAAATCACTGAGCTGTTTTTTAAATCCAGGACAAGGTGGATCTCCAGACCTCCATAAAGGGGGATGCCATTCAAGAGAGTTGCTTGCTGCCAGGGATTTACAAGACACAAAGGGAGTGATGTGTTGCCTTCTAGGGACAGAAGGCAAGAGGATAATGACAGAGCTGTCATTTTTGATAGCATAGGGCAATGTGCCACTAAAAGTGTGGGTTTAGTCTTCAAGGAGATGGTATTTCCTTGTCTCTATCTTTTATGCTCTGTCTTTTAATTGTCTGTGAGATAGATAAGTACCCACTTCTCTTGGGCTGAAGTCACAGATGAGAAAAGTGAGAAGCTGAGCTCTGGGGTCTAACCATCCCCTTTCAGTATTGGACTCCTCCTTGATAAAAGGGAAGAAGATGGGCACCCATTCTCAAGTGCAGCCAACCTCACCTAGATAATGGCATTATATCCTCATAGGTAAACTTGGGAAGTGAAGATAAGGTGAGCGGATGGTGACCTGAATTGAAACCTGGCTGAACAGCAGATCCCAGAGGGTTGTGAGGTGGGAATACACTTCAAGGCCCAGCTGCACACGACACCGACTAATGTGTCTTTTTCCCCCCAGATACAGCCCTGCCCAAGATGGATTAAACACAGACCACCAGCCATACAGACTATCCCTTCATTATATCATCTTTTTTCCCCCAGAAGCTCTTGATTTGGTATGTATTTCAACTAGGGATCTTGACTGGAAAAGTATCAGATCCCATGCTGTGTATCTTGGGGATACCCTGTCTAAGTACCTCATTTCAGAGTATTTTGGAAGTTTTACCTCCCCTTGTTGAAAAACAGAGATGAATTGCGATAAATACAGGCAGGAAATGGTTTCCATGACAACACTAAGACTACATAAGAACAACCTCATCATTCACTTTTATTCCTTAGATACCCTTTTAAAAGAAGTTTGAGCTACATTAAAAGACATCTCCTGTTCACAGCATAGCACCCAAGTCAGCAGAAATAATCAGCTCTGATTTCACTTTCAGTGAGATGGGAAATAAGTTCCTTTCAAAAACAGGGACGAAAGGTCTTGGTTTCCAGGGAATGAAAGCTCAGTCTAAAGAGGAGTTCATTCAGATTCAGTACTGGTCAAAAAAAAAGCTGCTTTATGCAACATTCAGTTTTGCTGAAGTGCAACTCACACTAACAAACTTCCAGCATATCCTGCTCAGAGTCTGAAGTTTTGGTGATGCCTTGGTCAGACTGTAAGTAAAATCTAATCTAGTTGTGTAATAGTACTGGGAAGGAAATCCATAAAACTCTTTCTGAGAGCTTATTAGTGGAGACATCAAAGCTTGCTGCGATGTAATTTCTACTCCTGTCACGTTGCACTACTGCATTTCCCCCTCCCTCATGATCGGCTTGCCATTTCTGCTAGCCTACCCACATGCTGCAAGGTGCAGGAGAGACTTTTCAGCAACTTGGATGACTTTACCTTCCATCTGGAATGGCATGTCCAGCCTCAGAAGCCAGGGGAGAGCTCACTAGGCACAGTCTCCTCACTCAAGTTGGTCTACAGTCTGTTGGAAGGGTCCTGATGGAAAGCTGTTTGGCAAGCGGGTTTCAGGCTTAGCCCCAACAGATTTCTGCCTCAGGAGGAAGCAAGATCTTCCCTTTCTTGTCATTTAAGAAAGATAAGATGGGCCAGTGAAGGTCACAGCTTCCTGAGGACCTGGTGTTCAACCTGCTTCCTTATCTCATGTCTTTTTTGGGATCACTGCTTTCCAAACAACAAACCCATACTGTATGTAAGACCTATTTTCTTGGTTCTCATCTGCCTAAGCAGCATCAGATTTTTCTTCAATAATGCTGGGGATTAATCCATAAGTACAGGTACACATCATTATCCACAAGCTGGGTTTTTACAGAGCATATTGTTGATGCTATGGAAGGAGGACCCATTGCTGATGACATGTGGAGATGATGAAAGGGAATGTTTGTGGTCATAGGAGGATCAGTGGTTTAGCTGGGTTTAAACAAACCACATATGCTTCATCGGGTGTCTAACATGAAGTCTAGAAACAGAAGTGGCAGAATGTGAGAAGGTTTCCAGGGCCTGTCTGGTTCATTGGAAAGAATCTGGTCTCATTACACCCCTGAGAACAAGACTGATCACTGCTTACTGTTGCCTGGATGAGGACAGATACTTGATAGCCAAATGCTTTTTATTCTGTATGAGTGGAAAAACTGGGTGGAAGCTGAAAGCAAGGAAACTCAGACAAAAGTAAGATGCATTTTTTTTTTTGTGAGTATGAAAGTAGGTGGACTTCAATGACTTCAAACAAGGTTGAAGTGGTTTTTCCCTTATAAGAAACTTAACATTCATGGTGGTTTTCTTGAAGATAGTTGACTTCTAGGAGGTCCCCTGAACCAGGTTATGAGGGAGATCAGAAAAGATAATCACAGTGGTACCTTTCTGGTGCTAGAGTCTATTGCATGAAAAGCAGAGCAGTGGAGAAGGTAGTCCAGCGTCACGGCCAATCTGGTAAGCTCAGTCTTGGAAGAACTAATGGGAAGAAATGGGAATATATGATACATCCACATCCTTTAAGGGCTCTGATATTTGCAGAAGATTGCTGATACACTTCTTCCTGTTCCTCAGGCCTCTTTGGAGACCCCCCCCAAGAGGGAAAGTGTCTTGTTTTACCAGTCCCAGTTTATTTGGTCTTGTCATCAATTTATCTCCGTTGCTGCCTTGTATTAGTGGAAGGGTTTGATAGTCTCTTCTGAGACGGATCAATAGTCTTCCGCTGAAGTAGCTCAGTGTGGCCCAGCTGATGGTGCGCAGACAGCACATGTGGCAGGCAATGCTGGAGGAGTTTTCTAGAGGATGATGGTGTGAGAGTCTGAAGTGTTAAGGGTTAATGACTCCGGCAATCGGCCAGTTGCAATAGTAGCAGGGTCCTCTGCTGAGGGCAAGTTTGCACACCCCAGCCGAAGGGGAGAAGAGAGGTTTTTGTGTGTGTGGTGGCAAAACCTCTGATCTGCATAAGAACAGCCCAGGTGCCGAGGCATGCCTCCCACCGGCAGAGGATGACCAAGACAAACCAACCTTTGTTTAGCAACAAGCTGGTTTTGGAGCCAGATGGGGGAGAAGGCCGATAAGAAACACATCCTGCGGAGGTGGGATAATGCTTTTTATCATGACAATGTCTTCTCTCACACAAGTGGTTCAGGTGTAAATCTCCCCTGCCGGGAGGTATAGAGACATTCACATTCACATAGGGCTGAAGGTTTTCATCCCTTCTGACGGGGCGTAACTGGCTGAACTACGCTGGCGTGAGAAACGGGAGTCAGGTCTTAGGGGGAGTCGTGAACCATCAAAGACCCCCGAGGCGCCCCTAAACTCACTTTTAGGGGGCGCTTCGGAGAGGACTGGTCACGATCCACGGTATTGGAAGACAGTGTATAACTCCCCGTTCCAGGGGAAGTACCTGGGCGTTCCCACCTGAAGCTGAGCTTTTATTAACCCTTGAACTTTATGTTCTGGGGGCTTCCCCCATGTCCTGACGGATCAAGTCTGCGACCATCGCTTGGACCAATGGACATCGAAATTGCAGTAACTGAGTCCTGTTGCTTGATCCACTGATCCTTCCTGTCCACTATCAATTCTTGTCCTTTTATCCTTGTCCTTTCTTTTCAGTAAAAATGTTCTCAAATGATATCTTTATGCTTTCATATTGTTGCATTTTTACAGATAAAACCAAAAATAGCTGCATGCCTTCTTTCCATTGAAACCAAATTGTTCTAAAATAAACCTGCCAAATATACATATATATGAACACCGGTCATTCAGTGTCATTTAACTCTAATCGGCCCCAAGGGACCTATTAACAAGAACCTCAGTTACCCTTGCCTCCAGGGCTGGGTTGTAAAATATGGTTGCTGGGGAGGTTAGGGATTTGCAAAGAGCCCCAAAACCTGAGTCTGTTTCCCACTGATGTTGTGCCATTCTGGATTAGCTCATAATAGGAAATGATGCTGGAGCCAAAGACAGCCCTAGAAACTAATGTAGTCATTTCCTTATCTCCAAGGGTCTGATTAAACTCAGAAATTATTTCTAAACCTGCTTCTGCATTTTCCATCTAGAGTATTACTAACTTCAAATTTAAAAAAATCTGAAATGCTGCAATACAGTAATGATGAAATATGACTGAGGTGTGGGTGGTTTTGTTCTGTAAATGAGTGTGCATAATTTGTTTCAAGATCAAAATACAACAGTTGTATGTAGAACTTCTGCTCTGTGGGGTGAGATTGTACCATCTATGGTGCTTGACATCAGGGATGGACTTTCCTTATCAAGCTGCACTTCTTAAACAAGATACTTTTCAAAGATAAATATCTTTGTTCAAGAAGGGCTCAGTGCTGGGAGGCCAAATGAACCAGGATATGGAGAGCAGATTGGATAACCACAGCATTCTCCTTCTGGTTTAAGCTGCAAAAGAGGATTTCCTGAGCATGAGGAACAGGACAGTTAAGAGACGTGGTCTAGCATTGTGGCTAAACACCGAGACACATCTTTTGAGAAAGAGCAACAGGAAGAAAAGAGGAGGACTCCTCAGTGAGGAACTTTACAAAGCCCATGTGATTTATTAAAAAAATATGGATATTGATCTAACACCGATATCCACAAAGACGGACAAAGACTCTCTAACAGTTTAAAGTTAGAAAGTGTATGTTTATTACGACGCCGGGCAGCGTGGGGGATAGCTCCCAAATACACACGCGCAATTTTACAAACGATCACAGGGTCTTTTATGTACAAGAATACTGAATACCCAAAACACAAATGCATATTCATGACTCTGGTACATCCCATTCCCCGCTTCGTATGGTAATTAGTAAAAAAGCTATTAAGCATGCGCAGTTTGTTCTTTGAAATGGGTCGGTGGTCCTTTTATGGGGTGGGGGTCTCAAAATGATGAAGTAAGATGGGTCTTCCTCGCTTTGACTTTTTAACCTCTTAGTGTTACGTGACTGCTGGATCCTGTTTTCTAGCACTGTTCGTATTGTGTTTTTGCAGCTTATTGATTAGGGAAGGATGTACTTCCTTCTGTAGTGGGATGTATATTCTTCTGCTTACCAGAGGAAGTCAGTCTGTGTCCGCCGATAACACAGGCCATTGATTACTCAGCAGTTTGACAGGCTTCATGATTTACTAGTTCCTTAAATTTTCAAAACTAATGCTTCATTCCCCACTTCTTCTTTAAAGTGAGTAAATTCTTTTACTCAATATATAGAGTCTTTCTTATCTATCCAAGCCGTACAGCTAGTGTCTCTCAAGACCAAGCCATATGCCTTTGATAGTGAAGTTAAGACTGCTACTCGTTGTAGCATCTTCTAGTTCTAAACAAGTATTACCACAGATAAAACTAAACTTATACTAACTAAAATAAGCAACACAACTATAGGGTAGCTGGTATTTAGTATACCAGCTGCAAAATTTATTTGATGGTCTCTGTGTCATGGTGTATTGTTACACTTCTTTATTTTGGGTCTAAACTGAGGACATTTACTCAAGCATCTGTCACAGCATTCAGGGCTAATTCGGATGGGTCTCATGGGTGGCTGGTAAGCCTCGTGGAACCCATCCTATACAAATGCATACTTGCATCTCCAAACATTTCTTCCTTCTCACAAGCTTGCATTTGTGACTTTTAGCATCTTATTTAAAGCCTTACGAGAGTAAGCATCATAAGCTCTCCCTTGACACCTGTTTATCTCAGTTACATTGTACCTATGTGGTATTGCGTTGACACCTGTTGTGGTTAAGGCAATTACTACAATAATTACAACTTTTACATAATGTCCATAATAACTATTAGTCCATTTATTCGTGGTTTTGAGTGAGCTTCAGCTTCAGTTCATTATTGCCTGGTGTGATCTTCTAGATTCCTTCTGGGGCTTTCTTCACTCAGGAGTGATGGATTCAGGCCTTCTGTTCTTTGATCTTAATTGCAGTGAAGGTAGTAAGAAGCACCTGGAATGGTCCTTCCTACTGAGGTTCCAAGGTCTCTTCTGCAAAAGACTTAACATATACATAATCCCCAGGTTGTATATCATGGACTGGCTCATTTAATTCTTTGTTTTGAGTTCCAGCCACATATTTCTCAATCTCTTTAAGTTGTCTGTTTAAGGCCACCATATACCTCTGTAGGGTTTCTTCCCCTACTTGCATGGGTGTTGTTCTTTCTTGAACTGCATATGGCCTTCTATACAATATTTTACAAAGGGCTTAGTTTCTTTTTTTGTTCTTGGTTTTGTCTGAATTCACAATAATGCCAATAGGAGAGCTTGGGGCCAGGGCAAATTTACTTCTTGCTCTAATTTTACAATTTGTTGTTTCATTTTTCACTTGGCCACTAGATTGAGGGTGGTATGGGGTATGCAATTCCCAGTTTATACAATTTTTGAAATAAAGTGTGGCCCTCTATCTGAGGATATGGTGGCTGGAACTCCAAATCTTGGTATTATTTCTTGCAACAGTGCTTTGGTTACTTCTTGGGCCTTAGCTGTCTTGGCAGGAAAGGCTTCTGGCCATCCTGAAAAGGTATCAGTTAACACCAATAGGTAACGATATCCTCCCTTCCTGGGCAACTCTGTAAAATCAATTTGCCATTGTTGCCCAGGTCCACAGCCTTTCTTAATTTGTCCCACTTTAGGTTTTGGGGTATTTTTGGGATTAGTTTGGAGGCAAAGACTACACTGACGGGTTACCTGTATCACTGTACCTTGTAACTTTTTAGCTATAATTCTTTCCTTCAGATAGCTATACAAGGCATCTATTCCCCAGTGTGTTTTCTCATGTTCTCTTTGCACTAATGACCATAACAAATAGGAGGGTACTACAAGCTTCCTTTCCTCTGTCACGGCCCACCCCTCCTGATTATAATTTGCTTTCTCTGCTTTAATGAGTTTCTTATCTTTCTTATTGTATACTGGTTTACCTTCAACTGAAATTTTTTCATCTGGGATCAGGGTTGCCTCAATTGTCTCACCGGGTACCTCACCTTTGGCTGCGTCTTTTGCCTCTCTGTCCGCCAGCATATTTCCTTCTTCCAATTCAGAGCTCACCTTTTGATGCGCTTTGATATGCATGATTGCCACCTTCTCAGGTAGCTGCACAGCATCTAGCAGCTTCAGGATTTCTTGTGAATGTTTAATGCTTTTCCCTTGTGAATTTAATAGTCCTCTTTCCTTCCAAATGGCTCCGTGTGCATGGACTACCCCGAACGCATACCTTGAGTCTGTATAGATGTTAATTTCTTTCTCTTTTGCCAGCTCTAAAGCTCGGATCAAAGCGATTATTTCTGCTTTCTGCACAGAGGTGTTGGTTGGCAATGGTCCAGACTCTATTACTTCTTTGCTTGTGGTAACTGCATACCCAGCATGCCATCCGCTGACAACGCAGCTGCTTCCGTCAGTAAATCAGGTCTCAGCATCCTCAATTGGAGTATCCTTCAGGTCCGGGCGACTGGAATAAGTGGCTTCAATGGTCTCTAGGCAGTCATGGATCACTGGTTCTCCCATACTCCTGCTGAGGAAGGAAGCTGGGTTCACAATGTTAGTTACCACAGTCTTAACATCATCTTGTTCTACTAGTATAGCTTGGTACTTTAGGAATCTCTGTGGGGAGAGCCAATGTCCCCCTTTTGTCTCAAGGACTGCAGACACGGTGTGGGACACTAGCACAGTCATTTTCTGGCCTAGGGTGAATTTGCGTGCTTCCTGGATATTTACTGCCACTGCTGCAACAGCTCTAAGGCATCCTGGCCATCCTCTGGCAGCTGTATCCAGTTGTTTGGAAAAATAGGCCACTGCCCTCCGATATGGGCCTAAGTCCTGTGCTAATATTCCCAAGGAGATCCCTTGCTTTTCGTGAGAGAACAGGAAGAATGGTTTACTCACGTCTGGAAGTCCTAGGGCTGGAGCTGACATGAGGGCCTTCTTTAGCTGGTCAAAGGCTCGAGTAGCTTCCTTTGTCCACTGAAGTTCTCTGATTCCATCCATAATCAAGGCATATAGAGGTTTAACAAGCAATCCATAATTATAGATCCACAGTCTACACTATCCTGTCATGTCCAAAAAGGTTCTAAGTTCTTTCACTGTTTGAGGTCTTGGGGTCTGGCATATTCCCTCTTTGCGGTCCTGCCCCAAAGTCCTTTGTCCAGCACTCACTTCGTAACCCAGGTAAATGACTGTTTGCCTCACCAACTGGGCTTTCTTTTGGGATACTCGATACCCCTGCAGGCCCAAGAAGTTTAGGAGGCTCACCGTCCAGTCCACGCATGTCTCTTGGGTCCGTGTGGCTATCAGGAGGTCATCCACGTACTGGAGCAGCTGTCCCTCTCCTGGTGGGGGTTCCCAAGATTCCAAATCCTTTGCAAGCTGTTTCCCAAATATAGTGGGTGAGTTCTTGTAACCCTGCGGTAATACGCACCATGTGAGCTGAGTTTTTCATCCCGTTTTGGGGTTCTCCCACTCAAATGCAAAGATTTTCTGGCTGGCTTCACGGAGAGGGAGGCAAAAGAAAGCATCCTTCAAATCTAGAACGGTAAACCAGGTTAGTTTGGGGGTCAAACGAGTCAACAAGGTATAAGGGTTAGCAACTACTGGATACAAGTCTTCAGTTACCTTGTTAACAGCCCTTAAGTCCTGTACTAGCCTGTATGACCCATCAGGCTTCTTCACTGGCAAGATAGGAGTGTTGAAATCAGACTGACATTCTCTCAGTAGTCCTATCTTCAAAAAGTTTTTAATAATTGGACTAATTCTTTCTCTATTTTCTTTCTTTAGGGGGTATTGTTTAACCCTTACTGGCTGTCTTCCTTCTTTAAGTTTGATCTGTACTGGTCGTGCATTTTTTGCCCTGCCTGGTGTGTCAGAAGCCCATACTCCAGGAAACACCTGATCTATTATCTTCCTGAAATTCTCTTCGTTATTTGCAACTTCAATTTCTTTGGTTATCATCATTAAACTTAATAGTTCCACGTATTGTTGATTTTTTACCTCCAAAATAATTTCCCCATTCTTAAATATTATTTTTGCTTCCAGTTGCTCTAGCAGATCTCTGCCCAAAAGTGCAGATGGAGCTTTAGGCATATATAAAAATCGATGAATTCCCCATTGTTTCTCCAATTTATACTTCAATGGTTTGCAAATATAAGCTCTTTCAGATTGGCCAGTTGATCCTTTTACCATAACATAGTCATTGGTTACAGGTATTAGGGCCTTGTTCAACACTGAAAATGTTGCTCCGGTGTCTATTAAGAATTTTACTTCTTTTTCTCTGCTCCCTAGTTTGACTATAACCAGAGGGTCCCCTAGGGTGGGGCCCTCCGGTCCTCCTCAGTCCTCTTTTACATGAGCAACCACCTTTTCCCCTTTTTGACTACCTTTTCTATATTCATCACCCTTTCTTAATTCTGGGCACTGGTTTTTTCAGTGACCAAATTTCTTGCAGAATGCACATTGATCTTTTCCCAGTCGGGGTGGTCTCTGTTTTGGTGGACCGTGCCCATGTTTTTCTTTTTCTCTCTCTTTTACTTCTGCTACTAATTTCCTCATCTCTTGTTTATACCCTTCTTCCCGGTTACTAAAAATTCTCCAGGCCTCATCCAGTAAAGCTTCTAAATTCCGGCTGTCTGGACCCTGGATCTTCTGGAGTTTCCGCCTGATATTTCCTGTAGACTGTCCTAAAAATAAATTTATTAATTGCTGTGTCCCTTCATTAGATCCAGGATCTAAGGTGGTGTGTCGGCACATTGCGTCTCGCAGGTGATCTAGAAATTCAGAAGGTGTTTGGGAGGGGCCTTGTTTGACAGCATATAGGGCTGACCAGTTTATGGTTTTGGGGATTGCCCTTTCTAGCCCTTTCACTATTAATTCCTGGTATCTCTTTAATTGCCCCAACTCCTCATCATCATTAGGATCTCAGCCTGGGTCTTGAAGGGGAAATACATCTTTAACATCTTCTTGTGTTATTCTACAATCATCTTTGGCTAGATCCTTAGCCACTTTCAAAACTAATTGCTTTTTAGTCTCTGTTAAGGCATCAAGCAGCAATTGCACGTCTGCCCAATCAGGTAGATGCTGCCTGACTATAAACTTCATTTTTTTAGCAACCCCTATCGGGTCACTCCGATAGCTCTTAGCACTCTTTTCCTGAATTTCTAAATTAATTGAGGAAAAGGGAATCTTAATCAGTTTTGTTTCTCCATCAGAGGTCATTGCTTGTCTTAGAGGTGCTTGTATGATCTCTGTGGTTTGTTTTTGGGTCCTTGATGCTATAGGCCCTTGTGGGGGAAGTCTGGAGGCTGACAGGGGAGGTTCAGGTTTATCTCACTCACTGTCACTGCTAGGCAGTGGTGGATATGGTTCAGGAGTGGGTGGAAAAACTCCTACTTCAGTTACTGTATCCTGTCTTTAGGCAGGGTAACTCTGAACCAGCCTCACAATTTTTGTGCTTTTTATTCCTGGGTATATAGTTTAACCAGCAAAAGGAAAAAAACCAGTTTGTTAATTTTAAAAGGAAAAAAAAATTTAGCAGTATATATGTTCTTCAGAACAAGGCTCGAAGCATCAGCTGTTGAGGAAAGAATTCGTGATTACACAAAAGGGTCTTTTTATTCAGAAAACTAAAAACTCCTTCACACAATTAGCTAGGCACTTTATTGAAATTGCTGGCTATTAAGCATTTATTAAACCAAATACTTTATTATGTTTTGCTCTAGGTATATTACTACTAAAATACGTTTGAAAATTGCAATCAATTTCTCATACACTGTAGCAAGTGTGCAGCTGAGAATGTGCTGTAACTAAGGGACAAATGAAGATTTTGCAAAGTAGTAGTCGAGTTTCAGCAGAGATTTCACAATTCTACGCTATACTAAAAGCTGTGCGAACTGCAGTTACAACTTGTCCTAAAGCCTTTCGGATTATTGGACAGGTCTCTGCCACTGGACTCAGAATATTACAGAACGCAGCGTGAACTATTTCGCCTGTGTAGTTCAGCACTAAAAATCCTTCAGCCACTTCTGCGGGTGTTAGGCGTAAATTCTGCGTTTCTTGCTTTTTTGCACGAAACTACCAGACCAGGTTCTTTTTTCTCCACCAAAAATTGCTCTGTTTACCAGCAATTTTGAGCCCACAAAACAACGGGTTTCTGAAAACACATTCAGCTAAAGATCTTAACACAGTGTTTATAAGAATCTTATGGATCACGACTAAAACACCCCACAAACCCTTCTGAACTGAGGAAGGGGAGGGGTGTCCGACCCTAGGCAGTTCTGGCTCTTCTCACAAGTAACACTGCAATCTACGAACAAACAACAGCCAAAATAAACACATCAGGCTTTTCAGAATTTTACAAAGAGCTTAAAGACACAGCCTAGGGCTACAAATTCTGTTTCTCAGCCTGGTTACCACGGTAACTTAGATTCTGGTTTAATTACTGTAGTTTTAAGGAAGGGAGAAAAGAAACCTTTTTGCGTTTCTTGCTCCTCTAAAACACAAAATAAACAGTTTCAACACACACATACGAAAAAGAATTTTCATCACCAGTCAAAACTCTGTGGCTCACACACAGTCAAAATTACACAATTTAATTCACAGCTAAACACAACAAATTCTTCCGCCTTCTCAAACAAAGATATCCCTCCGCTGGTTCTGGCGGGGATTTTAAAACCCATTCACAACTTTAAACTTGTGAAACTTTTAAAAACACTTACAAAGGTTAGTAGCACACTTCAAGATCACACAAACTAAACACTTACAACACAAGCTTTCACAAATCACAACACATACGGTACACAAATGATTCTTCATTTAAGCAAACACAATCACAAAACTCCGAGACCACCAAACAGACACGGATCCGTCTGCAATACACACACACATTCGGCGCGCGGGACCACGATTTAAAACGGGACCTTTCCCTTCTCAAAACTCAGGCTAGCCCTTCAGATTATGGATTACCAAGGTGCACCTTTAAATTACAAACCGAAATCGGAGCAACCACTGCTCCTAAAACCAACAAGACCGGCGGCCCGGCTGCCGCCGCTGCCCCCCCCCGACTGGAGACGCAGCCACGAGTTACCAGCTTTACCTGGAACAAAACCAACCATTCACAATACTCCGCGGAGTTTCCAAAACCAAGTCAGGCCTCTGCTTTGCATAAGACGTCTCTTATGACTTACAAGCTGCCTCTATTCAAAGGTACCTCCTTCCAATATTTTTCTTTAAACATACCTTTTGTCCGTAGTTCCAGCAGGCTCTGGTCTTTCCCCGGGGGTGTCAGCGGGGCCGTGGGAGCTCTCCTCCCAGGAAATTCTGGGTGGGCGCCCGGAGGGGTCCCAGACCCCGGTGGCCCCCTCGGCCAGAGAGAGCAGCTCCTGCCTGGCTCGCCAAATGATTTATTAAAAAAATATGGATATTGATCTAACACCCATATCGACAAAGACGGACAAAGACTCTCTAACAGTTTAAAGTTACAAAGTGTATGTTTATTACGACGCCGGGCAGCGTGGGGGATAGCTCCCAAATACACACGTGCAATTCACAGGTGATCACAGGGTCTTTTTATGTACAAGAATATTGAATACCCAAAACACAAATGCATATTCATGACTCTGGTACATCCCATTCCTCGCTTCGTATGGTAATTAGCCAAAAAGCTATTAAGCATGCGTAGTTTGTTCTTTGAAATGGGTCGGTGGTCTTTTCATGGGGCGGGGTCTCAAAATGATGAAGTAAGATGGGTCTTCTTCGCTTTGACTTTTTAACCTCTTGTGTTACGTGACTGCTGGATCCTGTTTTCTAGCACTGTTCGTATTGTGTTTTTGCAGCTTATTGATTAGGGAAGGATGTACTTCCTTCTGTAGTGGGATGTATATTCTTCTGCTTACCAGAGGAAGTCAGTCTGTGTCCGCTGATAACACAGGCCATTGATTACTCAGCAGTTTGACAGGCTTCATGATTTACTAGTTCCTTAAATTTTCAAAACTAATGCTTCACATGCTCCATAAAGGGCTTCTCAATGCAGTGTGCAAGCCAGGCAGTGGGCCAGGAGCCAGAGCAGCAGAAGCCATGGGGCATGGCCCAAACTTGCATGATCCATTACGGCAAAACATGTGGAGCTCCTCTTTTGGGAATGAGATCCCTAAGGGCCTGGCTGTGCCCCTGCCTGCCCTGGGAGTGTGGAAGGAGGAGGTATATACGCTCTCCTGCACTAAGATACAGCAGGGTTTGGCTGGAGGATTGCTAGTCCCTGTACACCTGTCTTAACTCTGCTCCTGCCCAAGATTAACTCTGTGCAAAACCCTCAGTGATTTCAGTAATTTTGATGCCTAAGCCCCTCTGTCTATGCGTCTGTGCTTCTCTGCCATGTCTATCAATTAAGCAAAAGCCCCAGACATCCTTTTGCTCATACAATGCTTTAATTATAAAGTAGTTTGCTTCTGATTGACAATTACTCTGCCTGGGAATGGGCCTCACATGTGGGTGGGCTTTTGAGACCGGGATGTCACTCATCTGCCTTGTCCCTTTCTCCATCTGGCTGCTGAACAAGCATGAGGTCTCACAGACTTTTCTGTGAAATAAGAGCACTAATTAAGAAGTGGAGTGGATTGGCCTTCACTGCGACAGTATCTTTGATTTGTTTCTTTGGTTTTTCTCCCTCCCTTGTGAATAGGAAACATCTGATATTCATTGCAGTTCCTAGGCTGACCCAATCACGCCATGGCACCTGGCTCCTCCTCCCAGATGTGCTGTAATGGAGAGCAATGAGATAGCCATGGCACACAGAGAGCCTGCTACTGAGCACTTCTGCTAAAGGCTGTGGGACTACCCTAGCAAAACACTTCTCAGAAGCACCATCCCAAATCCAAATGCTGGAATCTACATGAGGTCTGAGAGGTCACTATGGGGATCTGTGCAAAGGGAAACCAGGTAGCAGGGCTGGATGTGGGGAGCTGACTGGGCCTTTTTGCTCCGAAATCCCTGAGCTGAAGACCAGGGATAGAAATGCAAATGTGAAGAAACTGGAATTCTTTTCTGTATCCTGACTCAACTGTGCAGATTTGCAAGCTTCCCTGAGGCTGGGGAAGGGTGCAGGAGCCTGGGCACTGTTTGTGGTCCTCCTCTTGGCCTGGGGAAGTCCCCTGAACCCTCTTGACCTCATCTGCCCCTGGGCCTGCACTCTTCTATCCCATGACATCCTGGCTGCTTGCACAAATCAGCTCAAAAATACCATAATGAATGGAAGTGACAGAGTGCAGGGTTGGCCTGATATGGTCAAAGGCAACCTACCACAAGCAGGAGTCAGCCACTGTTGTAGTGGTCTTCTCATAAGCTTCCTATGGCCAGTGAGTCTGGGTTGTGCAGCATGTTCTCCTATGTTCTCCTTCAGACTCTATTCTAGCCCCTTTCCACATCAGCAAGTATCTAGAGACAGAACCTTTTCCTTTTGCAACTATAAACTCCACGGGGTTAGGTCTTAATACCCTGCACTTTGGTTTTGCTTATTAGAATCAGACTAGTCACAGTCGTTCAACAGTGAGTATTGCCAAAGATCAAATATTTTGTGGCAAAAAGATTAGGAACCGAGCACATTTTTGATTAAACTCTCCCTTTCTTTGGCAGCTTGTGGGTTTTTTGAGCTATTTAGATTCAGCCACTAGAGAGCAAACTTCTTCTTTTTATCAAATGGCAATTTATATATTCCCTTAAAAAAGAATTGTACAGTTCTTCAGGCTAAAACCCATAAAATTGAAAACAGCTCTAAGTTTACAGAAGGGAAAATAAGCTTGCTTGCTTGCTCCTTTTATCTGTCTTTTTCTCTTTCTCTCTTTCTCTCTTCACAAGCTGTGGTTTAGGAAGAGAAAGTAAACGAGTGTGTTTTGTTGTAGTGAAGGCCTCTGTTAATGACTGCTGAAGCTCTCTTCCTTCATGTCAATCACCAGAGGTAATTGTTCATCTTGACATTTGGCAGGCTGTGTGAGTAGAATCTCAAAAGGAGGCCTTGGGATACCAATAGGCAACATGTGTGCAATTGTGCCCGAGTTGGAGAGGAGGGGATCTACAAACTGTCAGGCTTATACCCATTCAATATTGGAGACTGCCTCTTTCTGGATTAGTGCTGAGCAGCTGGGCTCCTTAGACCATGTGGTTTAAATGTCCTTGACGTGTGAATGCAAACAGGTTGGAGAAGTAAAATCTGGGAGGAAGTCTTGAGCCATGGGATCCTTGGTCTTTCACAGCTTGGACATGCCCCACTCTGATGGTGAGGTCAGGTATGGTATGGTATAAGTGGTTTAACAGGAGACAAGCCCCAGGTATGGACTGGGACTGTCCTGTGAGTCCCAGGCTTGCCAGCCCAGATAGCAGCAGCAGCAGGAGGGAACTCACCTCTCTAGGAGCCACCCTCAAATGGCCCAAAGCACAAGTGAAGTTAAGCTGGTTCTGTCAAGGTCTGGCAAGCCATAGCAGCACCTGATGAAAATCAGCCCTTCCCAGGCAAATGGAAGGGGATTTTATGAAATACTTAATGTTGTCATTACTGTGTCCACAGTGGGTCATCTCCCTGCCTTTATTTATGAACTGACCAGCTGCAGGTGCATGCTGCTGCCTAATGTTCAGTGAGATGTGCCCTTCTGGTGACTCATAGGTATGCTATTAGGTCCCATAAACTGCCATGGACCTTTACAAAAGGGTCCTCCACTGGGCTGTGAGTGATATGTGATTTGACTGCTACGAGGACAAGTCCTACCGTTTAATGTCCTATTGACATTATGAATTGCTTCATGGGGTGATATGGCCCAGATTTAATAAATTTAATCCATTGTACCAACATGGGAGCTAGTGTTTTAGACTGAAACTGCTTTATTATCCTTGTGGTACATTCATCAAATGAAGTGGCTATGAAATTAATTAGTTGTACCCCTACTACATGCTGTGAGAGACTCTACAAGCCAGATGTTTTTCCAGGTCCACACGCATCTTAGGATTTTGGACTCAGAGCAGCTACAAGAGTCACAGCTGGAAAATCTCACCGGGTCATTCTATTGCTATATAAGGTTTTGTATATCCTGTGAAGCCACTGATCTTGAGACCAACTGCATCTTGGGCAAGTGCTCTACAAATGCAGGGCAGCAGGTAATAAAATCCTTTTTCTTCTGTCTTGGAAACGTTAAGATATTGGGGAGTTGATGAGTCAGTTTGGAGAATGTGGTACCTCCATCCTACTTTTTGATGCAACTTAGCTACAACTATGACTTCAAAGATCCATCACTTCAGGGTTTTGGATGTGAGCAACTTCTCTGTAAGGTCACAGAGATCACAGAGGTACAAACTGAGAAGTGAGGACAGAAGCAGGATTGGAGTGTCCCACACTGCCAGGCATCCAGACCACCACAAAGGGCTGGTTATTGACCTGCCTGAACAGTGGTCAGAACAGGTGTGACATTTCCTCTGACCCTCCACTAATACCTGTTTTGGTCTCCTCTGTAAATTACTAATAACCCTTTGTGAAGTATGGCTTTGGGCAACCTTGCTTCACCGGAGAAGCTCCTAGCTGGTGCTCAGGTTAAAAACAGCCACTGGACAAAGTAAACAGCTCCCAGGACACATTGGCAGCAGCTGCATAGCTCATGTCTTTGCTCTGTGTTTGACAGCCCAGTGCAGTGTCAGTATAAATCCAGCCTTGGCACATACAAACCTCTTGTACACTCTTACCTGCCCAGCCAGCTTTTAAAACTGTGTCAGAAGCAAAAGCTGATTATCAGCTTAAGCATTGCTGTTTCTCCTCTTTAGCTGTGAAGACTGGCCACAAGCAGGGGCAAAAACAGCACCTTGAACTTTCTCTAGAAGAGACCTCTGGGTAGGAACTCTTTAGACACTAAGCATCTACTGCATTGATGGGTACATCAGTAGCTTTAATACCATACATTTAAGAGTGCCATGTGCAGCTTCCACATAGTGACAAGAATCTCTCTCTTTTTAAAAAAATAAGGTAATGATGATTTTTATTCTGTGTCTGAGAATCCATTTTCTGCAAATGTTTGTGTCTACAATTAGATCCCTTGACCTCTTAATGGAATGGCTTGCACACTTTCTCCCAGGAACTTTTCTAAGTGTCTGTCGTAAGTGATTGTTTTAAAAAAGTACTTCCTAGTTTTGAGTATCTGCTTGTATCTTCTATATCCCTTTGGGACAGGCTGCATTGCTGTTACCATGGTGCTGTTGCTGAGGTGTCCATCTGCAGCTTGTGTTGGTACTGGACCACCCTGGCACTTGCATTTTGTGCCTCCCATAAATAAGAAACTGTGTGCAGGGACGGGAAGGGGATGCTTCTCTGGCACCATTGGGGAACGACCACACTTGTGAGTTGTGGTGGGAGTGCAACTTCCTGTGGACTCTCTGCATGACTTTAAACTATGGCTTCCCTACTCCAGGCCCTGAGCTAAAGCACTTGTCTGTATTTCTCTTGGGTTTTTTGGTCTGGAAATTCTTTGTATGAGGAATTTTTTAAATGAAAAAATTAAGGACATTTCTTCCTAAATCCTATGGGAGATATTTTGCCAAGCACTGTGTTGTGCTTATCAGAATTTTATTCTTGGCTTCTGTTCACTCTAAAACATTCTTTTTAACTCCCTCTTTATGCATCCCTTCTTTTCATACAAGAAATGTATCAGTTGTCATAACTTTTTTGTCTGTCTCTCTGCCTAAAATTAGACAGCCACTTTCCTTGTCTCTAACCATCTCCATAGTGTTATGCTTTTCCATTTCTTTCCTTTTTTGTTTTGCTTTGTGATTTCTTTTTGGAAGATATGGCTTGCAGTGAAAGTTTACTGATGCTGGAAAGGAAGATAGAACAAAATAAAAACCAGACTCTGTCTTGATTCCTTTACTCTTCATGGTCCAGAAGTGTTTAGTTATTTGCCCTTCAGCCAGACCTGTGAATCTCTTCCAAGGCATTACCTTTGTTTCTTGCTATGAAATGAGAATTAGCATCTCAGGTTAAGGAGACTAAAACCAACATGCCACTGCTGTCTGATGTGTTCAAGTCAGTCTGGGGTCTGCTGGAGGGTCCTCTGTGTGGGGTTACTCTAATGACATTTTGTGTCATTCTCTGTTTCCATGGGGTAAGGCTGGTTGTAAGGGACCTCAAGCCTTGCTTAGCAATTCCCTTGTGTGGTTTTAGGCTTAAGCTGGCAGATAGAGCTGTTCTCCTTTCAGTGCATCAGCATGCTTGTCATGCAGAGAGCATTGCTATCTTGGAGTGGTCCCAGACCTAGCCTGGGGGGAGCAAAGCGGGGAAAGGAAATGGGGTGCGGAGGGTCGGGGGGGAGAGGACAATCACCTCTGGCATTATGAAACTTATGCCCTATAACATACTGCAATTTTATTGTTTTCTAAATCCAGTGGGAGTTGTTGTTTTTCAAGCAATAAATATCCTCCTGCAGTGTTGGCAGCTATAATATGGCAGCTCTGACAACCCGATAGTGAAATTCATTCTGGTAACATGAAACAAGACCCATGTTAGTGACTTTCTCTTAGCTAAGCTGAGAGAAACAGTCAAAAAAGGTAAATAAATTGAATGTTCAAATTTGTTTTCCTTTTCCCTTTTAATAATCTCTTTGCAATAATTCCAAGACCTTCACTAACAACGTTTTTGATAACATTTTGACAACAGAGTCTTGAAAGATGCAGAAGGAACCACTAATAACTGATAAACCAATCCCAATAATTTTTGTTAAGAATCATGCTGATTTTTTGTACTTCAGATTTTTAAGGCAAGATGATATAGGCAATCATTCATTCTTTGAACACTGGCAATATTTTCTTTTGCCATCTCTCAGCTGTTTTGGTCTAGGATATACAACACGTTCTACTGGTATTCCTGTAGCAGAAATTCAAATGAATAGCAAATACTTAATAACCAGAAAACCAGAATGACGTGATTAAAACTGATGTTCTAATGCAGTGCACCTGACTCAGCTTTCAGCAGCACTAGAATTAGATGCTTCTTGGTACAAATAGGAATGAATGTGTAGAGCATTTCACTGTTGATGCTGTAACTAAGCTACATGAACTAATGTGCTATAATAATTAAACCACTTTGTTATGGAAACCTATTTACAGCTTGATTGGTCAGATAACAGGATTTGTAAGCTAGGTTTTCACATTTATGGAGAACTGTCCTTGTGCAAAATATCCCTACTTTGATGCACCCTTGGACCTGTGGGTAAATGAGTCAGGTCTGTGTGTACAAACAAGCCCATTAATATGTTAGACCAGATAATAAAATTGCAATACAAGTGTACCAGGCTACCTATGTAATGGTGTTGATTTGTAGTATTCCTTGGGAAAACACCATGGTGCAGATGTTGCAAACCCAGGTGGATCTCATGTGCCCCATTTTTCTCATGGGTTATGAGTTGTACACATTCAGATCTCTTGGCCATCATAACTGCAGATCCCACCTGGACTCTGGCACCAAAGACAAGGGTAGACCTAAAGGAATGTAATCTCATATTATCTAGTTAAAAGAGATGTATTTTGCTCACCAAACCATTTTCCTCTAGACTCGAACACCGAGTGCCATTGTTACCTGGACATTTTTGAAATATATCCATAGTTCTCACACTGAATCTTACTTGACAGGCTATGCGGTGAAGTAGTTGATCCCAAATTAAACCTTGGGGTTTTCTTCCTCTGTGTCCAACAATTTAGAAGGCACAGCTGACTTCAAGATGTGCTTAAATGTGAATAAAGTTTGCAGCAAAACCTTCCCTATTACAATAACCTTGCATATACATTTGTAATTATTAGTGCTTTACCAGAGATGGTAGCATAGACATAATAAAATAATTTATTTTATTTTCCTGCCAGAGCATGTGTGTGTCTTAATTGTGTATCGAAGATACTCTTAGAATCCTCTCTGTCATGTAAATATGCTCATTGGCTAGTAAATATTAATGCTGCACTCTGGCTCCAGCTGTGAGAAGATTTTATTGTTGTGTTAGTGGTTTTCATTAACCTCTGAAAGGTTTCACAGCATCTACTCTATTTATTTGGAACATACAGAACTGCTGCAAGCAAGGGCTGCTACAAAGAAAATCATGCACTCCCTTTCATTATTTTTAATTTAGTTTGTGCCTCTTTAATGCTTTCAAATCACTCTCTATGAAATTCCAGAGAGAGGGAAGGAGCTGCCTGGTACTCTTTAGTTCCAGTTTTTGGTAGACAGTGCTGAAGTAAAAGGAACATATGTCACGTCTTCCTATTATTCTCCCAAATTGTCATGGCCATTTACCCATGAGCTGACATGATAGCCATGGAGGGAAATGGAGCAAAACCTTTTGCATAACTCTCTACATGGGCTCCAGGAAACCATGGAGGCATATGGAAAGGGGAGGTTTGGTGTCTGCTGTGCTGCACTGCAGGAGCTCTCCCCCATGAGACCAGCTGACAAGGTTGGTGGCCTGTTTTGACCTTCTTTCATCTAGCTGATGGAACAAAATCCTCCTCAGCTGTCCCTGCCATATCCCTTACAGCAAGGCACGGTGCTCTGCAGAGTTACCCGAGCTGCTGGTGCTGAATGTCTCCCTGCCTGCTGGACTGGTGTCCGTGGGACTGGTGTCCACCCTATGCAGGGATCCAGGTGCTGCTGTCCCCATACCAGCGTGGCTCTTGATGGTGAGAGGCACATTCTATGGCTCCCAGTTTTTGCAATGAGGAGGTTGTCCTGAGTTCCTGCATCGTAAAGAGTGGGTGAACTTGTGCTGTATCCCTCCCTCCTGCCTCTGAAAGGGTTTTCTGGAGAAATGAACAGCAATGAGATGGTGATAATATCCATTCCCTCGCCCAGGCCACCACAGTCAAAATACTTTGGTAGTGTGAGCTCTGGTCTGTGCCACTTCACAGACAACCTCAGAGGAAAGGGTTTTGCAAGAAGATAAATCTTTGAGCTTGGGTGGTTGCTTGCTGGGACAAGCCCAGTTAGTCTTGCAGGGATGGTATTTCTTTTGCCCTGTGATTTGACGTTAAAACTTGAATAAAATATGCCCAGCAGGCATTGACTTCTGAGCTGGGAAATTGGGCACTCTCTCCTGTCCCTGTATCAGACACACAAAGGATGAGGCAGACAGCAAAAGGTCAGGCAGAAAAGTACTATTTTAATTTTTCTGACTCCACTTTATATACACTTTTTACAGAAAACAAAAGATCAGCTACACAGGTTGCCACCTCTCCGACCTCGTTGGTGAACATCGCCATCAATCATATTTTTCCTGCCAGAGGAGAAATATGTAAACAAAATAAATAATTCTAAATCTATACATAGTTTACAGAAACTGAGTGAGAATCTCCACTGCAAAATTGCAAACACTCACAAAGCAAGAAAACTTAAAACAACACTCCTCTGTCAGTGAAACATCTGGGACCATGAGCAGTGTCTGCTTCACAGTGAAGTCAACCCAGGTCAGCTGAGATACACACATAACATCCATCTTCTCTTAAGACTTCTGTCCATGAGAAATCCAAACCATTGCACCCTAATGGGTAGACCATTTGGACATGGCTACTTTTACTTATGGTGAGTACATCTGAATTTAAGCCAGTTTCTTGGAGCTAAATTGCCATTCCCCAGTGTCAGGTAGTCTTCTCTAACTTGTTAGATGTTAGTTTTCAACCCAAAGGTCTTTTTTCTGGGAGCTATTTTTCAAAACTTGGTGCATTGGTGGGACTGAACTCTGTTAGTAAGCCGGTTCTCACCTGGAGGTCACCATCATCTCTAACCTTCTTTACATAAACCTTAAATAAAAACCCACAATACCTTTGCATGCTGTAGAATAAGTCTTGTTTCTATTATTCAGAAATTACACATTTTCAGCTGATCTTTTAAGTGGCTCCTAATAAAATTGTTAGGACTAGAAAATCTTCAATAACATTTTTAAATGCAGCCCAGCTTCACAGTAATAAACTCAGCTTTTAACAGTCCTCATTTATAACAATCCCAACAGTAAGAACTAATTTTCCCTCTGATAATGAGGCTTATTAGCTGGACTGTTCACATAGGGCTGACCTGGATTCAACAATCATATAATTTTTTTTGTTATTTTCAAGGCACATTGTGTTTAGCAAGTAAACGTACAGCTTTCCCTCTTGTTCTTGTCTCTACTTGTCTCTTTGGTGATTGTTTGAAGGTTGCTAAACGGAAAGCACAAAAGTAAAATGCAGTGATGTTCTATGCAAATAGCAGCTTTCTTCATTATTCTGATGCAGCTAATTGCTGAACCCTGCTACAATGTGTACTTTCACAACGGGAACATTCATCCTGTTCCCACTGGGGTTTGTTAGGGTGAGAATACAACACTTCAGCTTTTAGTATGGGCAAAGGACATGATTATTTGAATACATTGACAGTATTTATCATTCCATACAACTGCTAGCTGTAGGCTGCAGAGCTGGAAGATGTCTTCTGAAAGCAGTGGTGCAATTCTGATTGCTTCCCACGGAGCAGGGTGGGTGAGCAGTTCCCACCAAGTTTCCTGCACCAGAACTTGCAGTGTCCTCTCCTTGCTAGGTTCTGTGCAGGACCATGGGAGCAGATCAGCACAAGGGCTCTGCCAGTGACCTGCTCATAGTTCCAGAGTGAGGCCGACCTGGCTCGAGGCTGCAGGACAAAATAGATGCTTCTGGTCCAGGCATCTCCCTGACACCAGACAGCTCTACCTAAACATGTGTCCTTCAAAGAGCTCCCAACATCTTGCGGGAATGAGCTTTGCACATACCTACTTTCTGTTGAAAGGGACATCTCATCAAGGGGAAGTTAGATTTGGTCCTATTGCCCTCTTGTGGCTGCCCAAAAGAGGCCACAATGGTCGCTGTCTCACAATTGCACAAGTGGTACCTGCCCATTCAAGTTGACATAACTTTCCTGTAACTTAAAAACACAGTATTGGTTCCCTGGGAACTGCTGTGTAAGGTAAGGTGGAGCACCAGCCAGGAAACTGACATTTCTGAGAGGGACGTGGAGTGCCATTGCAGGAGAACAGGCACAAGGGTGTCTCAGGCCAAGCCTTCCTTCCCTCCTCCTCCCTCACTGTCACAGTTGCCTTGTGGCTATTTTTCAGCCACATGACATTGGGAAAAATGGTTTGGCAGCGTGCTCCAGGGCTCTCATATCCAAATATGACCATGAAAAATGCCCCGGTAATGCTGGCAAGACACCCTTTTCTTACTGTCAGACCTGACATTGAACCTCATGCATTAACAATAAAGCATAGAGCTGTGGTGCTTCCATTCCTGTAGCATATGATGTGCACAAGGTGGGGAGATCACTGAAGGGTCTCACCAAAACCCAATGGTTAGAATAATAACTAAAAAAAGAGAACTAGGAGGAAAGATAGGGGAAAAAAAAAAAAAGGACCACTGTAACTGCCCCAAAATCTTAATACGTCTCTCCATGCATATGGATGTCCTGGGTTCAACTGCACCTGAGCTGCTTTCTCTTTTCTGCTTCTTCTGTCAGGCTGGCAACATGTGAGCAGCCTGCACACCTCGCTGGTCCTGCAGCTGGTGTTTGTGCCTACAAATAGCTTGAAAATTTACTCTGAGATACCTAAAAGAACCATCAATAAAATCAAAGCAGGCTCGCATGCAAGTTAAATCTTCTGATAACAAGCGGTAATGTTATTTGGTTTTGAGCAAACAGGGCAATAAAAGCTGAGATGTTAAATGAAAATTTGCTTGCTGTATATTGGCCTCGACACAGTGTTTTACTCAACATAGCCTGCACCTAATGGAAAATCTTGGCAAAGAATTAGAGCCAGTACTATAATATTTATAAACTAGCTGTGGCTTTCAGTGTGATTTTCCCCAGTGAAAGTCATGCAAGAATAAAAAAGGAAGATTCAGTAACAGTGTAATTGTGTCACATAAAGACCACTCCTGGGAAGCCATTAGAAGTTTTAATGTTTTAAAATGAATACTGAATTCACTTATTCTTGATAAAGCATGTGGTTCCTTTTTCTGCTCCCAGGTGCAGATGTGCTAGTGCATGAAAGGGCCAGAACAAACACCATTTGCAATTCAAGTGCCTTTAGACCCTGGATTCGACTGTCTTACTACCACTTCCCTGCTACTATGTAGCTTGATTAAAGGTAAGAATTATCCCTCCAGTTGATGTTTGCCAGTGACTACCTAAGATGTGACTCTAAGCTCTCACTAGTGAAAACCTCAGCTCTCCTCAAAGCAACAGAGGCACACATTGACATCAAACCACAGAAATTATGCCAAATCAGACTGGACTCATGGAGTTGGCCATCACATAGTCCTGGTTTCATCTGATAAAGTAAGGCATTAAAATATCTGGGGTTTGCTTATATAATCACCTCAGGGGGGTCAAGAAAAGCTCTGTCCTCTAGGACCAGCCACAGTTGTGTTGTCTGTATGTGAAGCCTGGGTTGCCAACAGTGACAGGCATGATGCCTGGGAGCTGCTAGGTTGAGCTTTGCATGCAGCAGATGTCAGGTAGGTTTGTTTCTTTTGCAGGACCAAGTTCCCAAGCTTGTCCCTGGGCTAAGCTCCCCTGATGGGCCCTGATGATCAGCAGCATTCCAGATGGATCTCATGCTTTCTGGGTTCTTAGTCCTCTTCTTTTCAACTTGACATTTGATCATTAAGAACAGCAGGTAGTACAGGACGTACCATATATTTAGTTTCTGGAGAAATTAACTATTTTATATCCATAGCTCCACCATCCTCTTGCTCTGTTGCCTGTCACTGCAGTTCCCTTGGCTCTGGTGCCCATCTGCATCCAGTCCCATACAGTGTATCAATTTTTGACTATTTGAACTCATCATCCCTTTTCTGAAGCCACAGGATCAGTTATTTGGATCACACCATACAATATTTATTTCCATCCCTTATCAGGGAACAGGAAGAGGGTTGTTATAAAAGTGGGTTGCATTCATTGTCTGTCCTCAGCTGAGGATCTTCAATATTTCTGTACTGGTGCAGCTCAAACATAAACAGTATTGCCAGAGGATTGCCAGGATCAGATGAGGTAAATTGCCATTTGAGAAGTTCCTTGCCACGAGACAAGTGTTTTTCTTTCTTCACACAGATGTTTCAAATGCAGCAGGAAAAGGTTGAGCTTGTTGCCTTTCACAAAGACAGATATTTTTTCTTTGCCATCCAAAGGAAGAATTGCAAAGGTTTTAACATGAATTTAAGAAAAACGCAGGACCTGAACTGTTGAAGTTGAAAATTACCAAAAATAGCTGGGCATTTATTTCAAAGGGAAGTTCTATAATATTAAACTTACTTATAAAAGGATAGTATCAAACTTATAAAAGGAGGTCCAGGGATTTTCCAAGCATGTCTGGAGCATCAGACAATTTGAAGGGGAAACAGCTGAAGGTTTCTGCAGCAGTAGCTAATGCCCATGTGTGATTTAGTAGTTCAGTTTTGAATGTGAGATCTGTATGACACACAAAGTATTTAATGATGATTCAGAGGCTACCATGGACCAAAAGGTCACTGATAAGTAATCCAAGTTCCATTAATATTTTGTAAACCCTGCTCTTAGCAGAATGGCTGTCTCTTCTTTGGATTTGTGCAGCCACTAACACAATGGGATCTTGTTCCTGTCTGTTACACTTCTTGTTCCTGACTGGTATTTCTTTGATACTGTCCCTAAATAAGAACAGAAAATGGAAACACTTGATAAAAAAGTGACCTTTCTTGTGATTTCTACCTGTGCATGGGGACTTTCAGGAGTACCTAGCATCCTCGTGAGTAGAGTTTGATGGGAGATCACCTGATAGCTTCACAAGAGGTAAAGGGAGGCCATTCAGTCAGCCCTAAAGTTTGTCCTTTTCATGTTGTACCGGAGCTGAATGGTCTGCATTTGACACAGAGAAGAACATGTCCTCTCCAGGACACTCCACCAGGCCCTGGGTCCGTCCTGACCTTGTATGTACACAGGGAGGGGACTGGGTCACCCCCTGCTCCTGTGCTTTCCTCATGCTCCTGACATGTTGGAAAAAGCAAAGGCATCTCCTTTTCTTTTACCTCTAGCTGTGTTTTTCTGCTTCATCATCTGAAGAACACACTTGTGAGGTGAATGGAGAATGACCCCAGCCTCGTGCTTGGGCAAGTGTGATGTTGGAGATGGATTTTGTAACCTCAGTGACCTGGTAGTTCACACAAGCTCCAGCCAGGCCAAGCTGGTACTAATCCACACCAAACTATCCAAGGCACATTTCCATTTCAATGGTGCACTGTCTGAGACACCCATATTGCACATGCTCATGCTTCTCCTGGTCCTGCTGCAGAGCCAGCCTGTGCCCCTGTGGCTCCCTCCCAAAGAAGGCAAGAAGTGTGCTTTCCTTCTTCCACCCTGCCTGGTCGTCGTACCCTGTCTGGATTCCTATGTTGGCTTGTGTTGGCAGCCTTGTGATTCTTGTGTTGTAAGAGGGCTGGGAGCTTTATTGGGAAGGTTAATGTAAGGTATAAGCTCACTTCAGCTGGGTCATTTTTGAATATTAATGAGTGTTAAGGTCAGAATATTAATATTGTCAGCTGTGCAAGTGTGCTGCTTGCAATTCGTGATGAATCTGCTGCAGAACAGCACCATTTCAGTGCCATGGCACTGAAATACTTCCATTTTCTACTGGAAGTATTCAATTTTCTGACTGCATTACTTCAACATGGAGTGAGAAGTTTGTCATGACTGGGAATGTGCACTGTCCTTCCCTGCTCAGGAAGGGCACACAAGCAATGAAAATCTCTGAATTGTTTGCATTTAGTAGACCAAATAAGTTTTGAAATCAAATAATATCTAATTTATTTCTCTAAGAATAAAAAGATTGTTTTAGTTAATGTGGGCATGAATAATAGCTTTTTCACAGTTATATTTGCTGCTTCTGTTTAATTTCTCTGAAATGACTAATTGTTTTAAGAGCTGTATTCCCAGAGCAAAACAAACAGACAAACAAACAGCTCCCCTCTGTTTCATTCCCCAAAGCTTAAACCAGCCCAAATAAGGACAAAATAGATTTTGCCATCTGTAACTGTAAGTTTCTTCTTCCACCAGACTTTTGCTTGAAACAGATAAGGTTTTCTTTGCATTAGCAATTAGGGCACTATCTCTTTTTGCACAGATCTGAATCAGCCATCATCCTAAGCCAAGATCAGAGACATAGGTAGTGAGACTGAATGCAAGTTCAACAAAGTAGAAATTCTAGTTCAAGAAGCTGTTTATGAATTCAGACTTGCTTTATTAAATTAGAAGGAAAAAGTCTCTCAGGATCCAGCAGTCTCCAGTGAAAATGTGTTCAAGTAATTTTGTCGGTCTACAAGCTCTCTTTTCCTTTGGTGTTACAAGCAGACTAACAAAAATGCCTTGTTTTATAAGGATGCATAACTTGTTCCATAGGTGTCTGCTTTGGTAGCAGGATGCATACTCATTATTTATGATGCAAAAGGCTGTGTCCCTGAAGGACTTCTCTTCAGTCCATAAAGCCTAGTATTTCCTTCCTTGTGATATTGGCCTAGCTTCCTAAATTTGTTTTCTCTTCTTTGCTGTGTTTTCCAGACACTGCAGCTCAGAAAGATGCTATTGCAATGTGATCAATCTGCAGCAGGTACTGGGGTCCCAGGGAGATGTCAGGTGATTGAGCAGGGCATTTTCCCAGAGCAGACAGAAGTGTTACCTGCCTGCCTGGCATAACCCTCACATGCTGATAACCCACAGGTATTGTGGTGGAAATGTTGACACACGGACAAAAGAAGGTTCCACTCAAAGTTTCTTTTCTCTGTTGTGTTCCTGAGAAGTGATGCCACATGGAAAACTAGTGTCAGCGTGTTCAAGTTGGGTGGGATTTATTCCACAGAACTCACTTTATGTACTTGAAAAAATGTTATCCATGTTGTTGGAGTGAGGCAAGGATATCGAGAGGAGGATCTGGATCATCAGGTTCAAGCCCCTTACCTGTGTCACAATTTATTGTAGTGCCTAGCTCTCTGCTGCTTAAAGAGGGGCCAGAGACAGTGAGACACTCGAACTTTAGACAGACAGACTTAGGGAAATGAGTCCTGACATGATGATACACTGCTTTCATGTCAACCACACTGCTATTTTGGAATAAAGCCTTCAGATTTCTGGGACTTTTATGCACTGGTAAGAAGCAATATTAAGGAGTTTGTGGCCCAGTTAAATAATCCACATAATTCTCTTTGTTTTGTTCCATTTCCCTCTGGTTTTTCTGATAGTCGGTGGCAGCAATTTCCCAAGTGCTTTCAGTGTGGAAGTACACTGATGCTGAACCTCATCAGCCTGCTGCAAATACATTAATATTCACGCAGTGACTCCAGAGCCACATTCTTGAGGAGGGTGAGACTAAAGTCACCAGACAATTCTTCAAGAATTGTTTCTGCAGCAGGCCATATAGGAACCCATCTTGGGAGTTGGACAAGCTAAAAAAAAATATATATATGCAGAAGACACTGTTGTGGGAAACTTTGGTCTATGCAGTTGGGTTGTACCATCTTACTGGGGAAGATCTGTGTGACCCTTCTTTTTGTGCTCTGAAAGGATTTGGACTTTCTCAAAAGAAAAACATATTTCACAACAATGCTTCATTCAATGGGATGAATTAACTAATGTGAATATTGCTGAAAAATCCCTGGCAGTAGGGTATTAGCTCCTTTCTGAAATGGGCATTGCCACTTCTGTATTCATGGAGTTCAGTGCTGCTCCATTACTCTGCTCATTATGAATATCCCATTTACACTTCTAGTTAGTTGAATTGGGAAGGAATATGGCTCTCTTTCACCATACTCTGCATAGCTTAATGACCAGAAGGAAAGATATATGGAGGATGTTGAGGGTTATC
Organism: Cyanoderma ruficeps; assembly: GCA_008694505.1. Taxonomy (NCBI): domain Eukaryota; kingdom Metazoa; phylum Chordata; class Aves; order Passeriformes; family Timaliidae; genus Cyanoderma; species Cyanoderma ruficeps. The sequence goes on from VZDJ01000141.1 coordinate 3,106,026, forward strand.
AGCAGCTTCCTGGAATTTCTGCATGTAAGAAATGTTGCCATCTCCAGAGGGGAAAAGTCTCCTGGTTTTCATCAGGGTAACAAGGAACAATACAAGAGTTGCCAGGAATTTTCAGACAGGAGCCATGATGAGAGTTTAGCTCTGCTCTGCCTGTGGCACAGGGAGCATATAAGACAGTCAAAACCCCCCAAAACCCAGGACAACACAGTGCAGTGATGATGAGACTGTATGATGTCTGCCACTGGCATAGCTATGTCACTTTCATATCACTGAAAAGCAGAATGAAGTCACTGCAGGTACAGCAGCTGAATCTCAAGGATATTCATCCTTTTCTAGTGTGTGTGAGGATGCACTACCCCTGTATCTCAGTAAAGTTGTTTTCCTTTTTACAAAGAACTGTAAAAAGGAAGGTGATTTTTGATAAAAAAGTGATCAAAAAGTAGAAGTTTAAAATGATAGACCATGTGTCATCCTGCAATAGGTATTCAGTGTAGGCAAGCCTTAGGTCAAAGACAGCAAGCAGAGAAGCACCAAAACTATCCATGCATGAGTGATAACAGAGGCCAACATTTTCACATATGGAAATCTCCAGAAGTACTAAATGAGGAACCTAGAAAAATCTACAGATTTATGAATATTATTAGCTGTGAACTTTAATTACACTGACATTTAAAATGAACAGAAATGGCACTTTAATTGCACTGTAGCCAAACTTTTATTGCATACATTTAAATACATTAGAAAGAGGTTAGATCTGTGCTGTGCTGTATGGGACCAGTTCAGGCAGTTAGACATTAAAAATATGGAAAATAAAGGAGATTTCAGAACTGCATCTCAGCTAAGGAAAAATGGTTCAGTGTTTCTCCCTCAGTATCACAGAGGTGCAAAAAGAAGTCTTCTCCAAGCTTTTTGAAGTTCTCCAAGGAATTCCAGTCACTGGATTCTAAAGTCTACTTGGATGAAACTTCTTGTGGCCTTTAGATAGATGGCTTTCTCTGCAATGCTATTTTCAAAACAGATAGTGGTTTTTCAAGTACAACTTTGCATAACCCTGCTCTTGGTATAGGAAGGGTCTCACACCAGCCTCCAAAAGTATCTGAGACGGCCATCCTTGGAAGTAATGGGCTGGATGAGATGGGAGGCACTTCATATCCAGTTTGGAAAGGCTGTTGAATTTACAGATCTGAGGATCTTACATTGTCTATCTGTGACCCTATTGTAGAAACCCAACTCCCCTGCATTTTCATTTTTCGGCTGAGAATGCTGATATATGGAGGTCTGACAATGCATTTCTTCCTTGCAAACCTTCTTCCTGTGTGTGGAAAGTTGTTAGCAGGAAATTAAAAAAAAGTGCTCTGCTGTTTGATGAACCCTTAGAAGATACGTTCGGTTAGTGGTTCAAGCACTGAGGAACTTTATTCAATTCTTTAGTTTCTAACTGTCTCTGGGCAAATGATCACCTCAGTGGTATCTACACAGCTGTGCAGCATTAATGATTTTAGAATGGAGCTCTCAGCCTCAGCTCTTCAGCTGTAAAGCCATACTAGTCCTTTAAACATAGGCATTATTTGTGATCAGACATACTGACAAGTTGGACTACTTAAGACTTGCTTGCTTAAAACTTTCAGAAATGGAAACCACAGGTTTGTGCAGTTTCTGTGCTACAGGCTAAGGCTTTGAAAATTTGAAATGGGTTATTGCAGACTCCTCTGGGGAGTGCAGCATTTTGTTCCTTGTCCTAAACATCTGTCTGATGCCTTGAATACACAAACCTTAATTCTACCCTCATTTGACAGCAGTACAAACATCACTGATTCTTTCATTGAGTAAGCAATCACGCTGATAGTGCAGATATTAGGTGCTGATATGTATATCATATGATGAACAGGTGGGAAAGAATCTGAAAGTAGTGCATTGATGGCCTCCTAGGAAAATGAATTGGCAATTTAATTTTAGCTTGGGAAATATTTATGAAGGAGACATTCTGACTCCTTAAAAGATCACTTTCTTGGATGTTTTTTTTCTGTTTTGTGATTACTGCTAACTTAAGCAAGTGTTGGTGTTATGCCCTGCTGTGGTTTTGCTTCAGGATCCCTTTTCAGTGGGTTAAGTTTGAGAGTCCACATTTCAAAAACACACTTCCTCATCCCACAGGTGTGATCTGTGTTCTTAATTTCCAAATGCTTGTGCTTTGCAATTTGACATATTAAAACTTATACTTGTCAGATGAATCCATTTTACAAAATAATCTAAATCTCTGTATCATTGATTTGGCATTATTCAGTACGCCACCTTTTGTACCACCTGTAAATGTTAGTGTTCATGGCTCTAGATTTTTTTTATAGATTAAAATACCAGCAACTATTACATGCTCTAAAGAGATGCTATTATTGTGCTATAACTCTGTTCTGTGTTTCCACTGATGATTTGCATGATGTATATGAACCTGTGAGGAACTGCTAATGTGCTGAAAGAAAGGAGTAGGAATTTGTAAGAGTCTTCCCAAATGAGAGGCATGGTCTGAAAATAAAGAGTGTCAGTTTCAAGAAGTAAAAATTCAAGGTAGCACACTCAGATAGAAGTACCCCTGTACAAGAATATCTAATGGAGAATACTTGTTTTTCAGCAAATCTGCAGAAAAGACTGGAGTTTTCCATGAATTGCAGGTTCAACATGAGGAACTCTGTCTATATGATGAAAAAAGAAAGGGGTAAGTGTTACAGTGGGGAATATAGACATCTGTTTAGCCTGCAGCACAAATTAAATATGCCTGCTGCTCTGGTCAGGTCCACTGGAACAGCCTCTGCTGCAGCTCTAAGATTTATTTCAGATGCTACACTTCAAAGCAAATGGAATCAACTGGAGGGAACCCATTGGAGAACACCACTGCAGACATATCTCAAAAACATGGGCTCCACAGGAGGACTAAAGTAACTGGGTCAGCAGAGTGTACAGAATGAAGGACTTACACAGCCTTCAAATTTGTTAAAAGTCTCTTTGAAAAGAAAAACTTTCTTGCTATGTCTGTAGGACAGGAAGTGCACAGCTTAACTTGCAGTAACTGGAGGCTTTTTAACATGGGTTTATAGTACAGGGTCTATATTACCAGCCCTTGTGGGACTGGTAAATGTATCATTGACCCTTCCTTGGGATGAGGATGATTTGGATAAGCTACCAAGTTCCTCCTGGTCCTCTTTTGGACTAGTGCAACTACTGACATACAGTTCTGTTGTTGATCTCTTTTGTTATATTTGCCACAAAACTGAGTTTTGGAATCACAAATGCCTTTGAAAATTGTCATTGGATTCTGGCTCCATATTTACTACTGCTTTTCAAATCCATCAGTACATCTAATGTGTGCTACTCTGACTTACACTCGTGTTGACTCTACACTATGGTTGGGTAAAAATGCAGTAAGTTCCTTTGGTTTTGAGGCCACTATTTTGGGGCCCTGCCGGCACATTTTAGAAATGTACATTTCATTTTTCTCTTGCTCTAGCTTTGACCCCAAGCTTCTATTGAGCAAGGTGCTAATGTATGTTAATGTATGCATGCACTTCCAAACACCTGGAATAAAACCAGTTTTTCCTGAACTATTTTGTATTAGGTCCTTTTTTTTTTTTTACTTGACCTAATTTGCTGTATTTACAAGCTATGTGGTATGTGGATTTCATGGGACAGAGGCCAAGTTCACTTCTCTTTTTCATGTCTGAGTGTGCTTTTTCAAAGTAGCAATTGCATATGACTTGCTCTTGCTACATCATTCTGGGATTTGTGAAATCCTGTGTACAGATTTCTATAACTCAAGGCACCTGGGCACAGGGAGATGGAGAAAGTGGGATAACCCTGCTGAAGAAAACACCCAGAGAGTCTCAGAGCTGAGATGGTGTCTTGGGTTTTACTAGAGCAGCTGCTTCCCAAAGGACTAATTTGTTCTGCAAATGCCTGGCTCAGGAATCATTGAAACTATATTGTTTTGGCCTTGTGCATAAGGTGCCAATGGCCACCAAATATGACTTGGTATCTGTGTTCCTGTGACACAATTTGCCCATATCCAAACTAGATCACGGCCTGTAGTTTCCTCCTGTACTGACTGTGCTTTATCAGTCATTGCTGCTCCTGAGATGCAATGGCAGGAAGCATCGGGTAGGACAGGAGCATGTCAGGGGCTCCTGTAGCAGTTTCTTACTTATTTGCACCCTTGTGATGTTTACCAGCTCCTCTGGAGTGAGTTGTTTCAGGCATGCCTGTTAAATTGGCAGCGACTGACACTTATTGCCAGCACCCAGGGATTCCCTGTCATTCGAGAACTACTGAGATCTGTCTAATAATCACACTTTTCACATGCACCTTCTCATCCAACCCTTCCTTCAGCTGCTGTTGTCTAATGTGATCAAAGCCTTTACCCATCACATACTCCCTCTCCACTTAGTCGATGGTGAGGTCTGATGACTCACGCTCGTTATTATTCTCAGCCTGCAGGTCACCCAGACACAACACAGTGCCCACACAATGGTGACAACTGAATTATAACAACTTCTCAGTTTCCTTTGCAGCGCAGATACAATATTTATGACACTATTAATGCACAGAGCTGTCAAGATTTTTAAAATGAGAGTAACTCACCTGCCCCTGTCACACATGCATGTCCTCCATGTTTCAGAAGTGTCAGGAGAATCCTTATCAATTTTTCTATCTTAATAGTCTTCTGCCATGAAGTCTGAGTCAAAAATGGCAGGCAGTACCACAGCAAATTCTGATGAATCTTTCTGTGGAGACAGCCAGCATAAAACTTTCAGCTGTGTTGCTCAAGCAAGTGACTTAGCCTTGAGGCCATGGGCCTATGTAAGCACTATTTCCCCCTTATCTCCTAATTTTAAGCAGAATTTAACTCCCAAATATCTTCATAGATTCATCCCATAACCTTACAGGACTCAATACTTCGTAAAACTGATATGTGAAGCAAAATTCACTGTCCTGGATCTGAAGGACCAAATTACGTTGCGGTCTTTATGCCAGGTTGGATGTCAGTTGTCTCCCTAGGGTCAGGCATGGAGCTGGCATCAACACTGCACTTTTGTGCTCTGGCTATATTAGCAGAAATATGACTGATTGCCCTTGACTGTGGGTGATCTGGAACGTATTTGTACTGCTAAGGGATGGGAAAACACATGCACTTGGAATGAATGTATATAGCACCTCAACTTTAAGCTCCCACTCTACCTGGCTCTGAAGGTAAGAACTTGTACCTACAGTCAGACACTCTCACAGTAACTTTGTGAAAAATCACTCAACTGTTTCCGGCCATCATTGCTCTTCCAGCAGAAGTTGCAGTGACCAGTGACTTTCCTGTGGGCTTGTATATCATTTAGGCACTTCTGGATTGATCTTCTTTAGCCTTCTTTAGCTGTGGGTACATATACAGCTCTAGGAAAGAGCCTGGAGAAAGCTGCAGAGGGAGGGAAGACAGTGTACAACTGGCCTTCCTCATAATTTCTCTTAAGAATTTGCTTTTATTTTTGTTCTTGAAAAGCTGATTATTACATTTCCCTCATGTCTTTGCACTGACCTGAACAATAACTGAGTTCTATTATAGTCATTAAATAAATCTGGTCTGAGAGACCCCTGTGCTACTGGCAAAAAACATTTCATGGCACAGCCTTCCACTACCCTCCTCAGCCCATCTCTTTTAAAATGACAAACCTGCATTTAGAAAAAGTAAATTTACTGTGGCTTTTCTGTGCAGATGGTGATAAGCATGAGTTAGCATTTGTAGGCTTATAAGCACATATGGTTTTCTACATATCAATTAAGGCAGTTGGCTAATCACTCTAATATCATTACTGATTCATCTGTATTCCTTCAAATAGACATTTATGCTCAGCCTGCTGGTTTTTATACGTATGGACTGGATTGTGCAATTCTCCCTGTCACCATTTGTAGTCAATAACATTTCTTTGGCACCAAAGGGAGGAAAAGGGTACATTTTAGAACTGTGTGGGCAAGTCATTTGGCCCATGCCTTATGTATAAGGCATGCACATAAAATATTTGTGCGTGTGTGGTTTCTTTTTAAAGGATCTGCTAGTCATGCTGTGGGCTGAGTGACAACAGCATTATGTTTGTGCACATGGGACATACATGCAGATTCATGCATGAATTCATCCTTCTGTTAGAAAGCCTGTTGTGCATGGCCAAGCACCCTGACCCTAACCAGCCTCACCTCACAGCCCTGATTTGGCTCACCACAGTATGCCAAAGTACCTGACTCTCTGTTTGGACTTTGGGAGGTGTTTGGGATCAAAAAATCCCTGAGAGCTTTTGGAAGGTTTTAGGAACTGGATTGCTTTTCCAATGTTTGTGGTGAAAATGACCTGGGTCATCCCCTGGTAGGAAACCTGCAGGACTGGAGGGCTGTGTGACCTGCAAGGCCATCCACTGACCAGAAAATGTTCACCCCCTCTGCCCTGATCTAATCCATATGTTCTCAGAGCTCATCATCCTGCCAAAAATGTGGTGCATGCAGACTGTAAAATGACCGCTCTTGACACAGATTTTAAAAAAGGGACTTAGGGATTTTTTCGAGCTTTAGTTTCAGGCAAAAAGTAATATTCACATAAACACTCTGTGGGTTTTTTTTCCTTCTTTCCTTTCACTTTTCAAAACTTCATGCCCACTTTTATTTAGCTTGCAAGTGAATGATGCATTGTTTCACCAGGGAAGTGGTGAATTCCCCAACAGTGGATGCTTAAGATTCAGAGGGACAGAGTGCTGGTCCATCTTGTCTAGAACATGCTTTCATCAAGGTTGGACCAGATGATGGCCCTTGATGTCCCTTTCAATCTGTAATGCCCGCTTAGAGCCAGGAACTCGTGCATTTTTAAGAACATAAGATTTTTTGAAGTGTCTTTACCTCTGTCTTAAAATTGTTTTTAAAAGTCAACAGTATCTTTGGTCAAGATTTTTAAAAAAGAAACTGGTTTTCTTCAAAAATTATATCTGGTTTTGATGCTGAACAACTCTCACTAGCTAGGAGAAGAACCTGTACGTTTTTAGAAGAAAAAAACTCTAAAAAGGACATTAAATGAATGAATGAGATGTTCATTCTCCCAGCTGTGGTCCCAAGGAAAAATTCTGTTAGTTCCTCACAGGAGTTTATAGATTTTTTGCAAGCCATGGTGTCAAAATTGCTATGGGGTGGTGGCAGGATGGTATCTGCAGAGACCTGTCTAGAACCTGGTGATTTCCCCATAATTCCTTGGTAATTGTATAATGGAAACTGTAGTTTAGCTATAGCAAAGTGAGGATGAATCTGATAGTCTTGCAAATGTCTGGCATGGAGCTCTGCTTTTGGGTGGTTGTGGGTGAGTTTGCCTGTAATGGAGCCCTCCTGGAGAGGCAGCAGTGTGATGGATGAACTTCCAGCTCTCCTCATCTCCTTCAGCACTCCATCCTTAGTTAACTGTGCAGTTAACTAGACCTTTGTTGGTCTGGAGACCCGTGTGCCACACACAGGTCCGTTGGTGCCACACATTCCCAATTCCACCTGACATTGATTGGAATTGGGGGCACAAAGTGCTCTGGAGGTTGGATACAGTGAAAGCCTGGGCCAGGCTCCCATCTGCACATTTGTCATTGTTCAGACTTGCCCTGTGTAAAAACCAGACCTTGCTAGCAAAAGGGTCTTTTCCAATGACATTTTTCAAAGGAAGTGAAGAGGAGGTGGGCAGAAGTTTTCAGTAGAAAACACTTGTGGTTTTGAGAAAAAACTTGAAGTACTTCAGATCCTCCTTCTCCCTCACTTTGGCTGTGTTGTGTGATCGTGACTGCTGAGGTGGACCATGGAGTCTCCATGGAGGTCTCATGCAACACCTGTCAAAAGAGGTTTTTTGGCTGTTGATTTCGATGACGCTAAAGTACAGGAACATGAAGAAACTGGACTGCCTACAAAACATCTCTTCCCAATCAAAATACCTTAGTTGTCAATATGTAAGAAAAGTGTACTTCCTCATAATAGTTTTTGCAACACTAATTTGAAATCTCTGTAGAAATCAGACAGTGGTGAAATATTTAATAGAAATTTAATTCCAAGGGTTTTTCACAGAAAATTGATTTAATTTCATCCTAGAGCAAATCCTTCTGTCTTGATTAAAAGAGGCAGTGGGAATATTTGCTGGCTGTATGCATCTCTCTGCTCCCTCACTTATCGGTGTGCTTTTGGTAGGAGGAGACTTCTTGCATACATCTTTGCAGGCTTTGGTCACCCTAGCTACTTTGTGACACACAGCTGAGGCCAGCTGAGGCCGTCTATTTTCCCTAAGAAGTCCATTCCCCGCCTCACTGGAGTGTTTTGGACAAGACATTTAAAAATCACAGCCTTGACAGTTCCCCAATGACATCCTTTCCTGGTTTTCTCTTATGTAAGCATAGCTACTGTAATATTGGGCACTTCATCCAAGGTAAATGTCTAAGCCTCCTCTCCAGCCAAACAGAGATGGGCACCACTCAGAGAGGTGGGTCACTTTTCTTTTTAGGAGGGGATAATTGGAAGTGGCCCTCTTCATTGCCAAGAGGGAGAGGCTGACATCTAGATGGATGACAAGTGAGATAAATCGGACCTGAATTGGTCTGAATTTTGAGCTTGTGCTTTATTCTCACTATAGCCCCTCACCCACTTCTTAGACCCAAAGGCTGATTGTATTACCCTGAGGGAGGAGGCATTTTTGTGGACACACAAAAGAGGTCTGAGAAATGCAAATGCATCATTAGCAGCAATAACTTAGATTCCCTCACCCCCTAAAAAGCTGCATCATCTTCAGTGGGGGCTGATGTATGAGCCAAAATTTTGGCATTGCCAGATATTAAGAGTTTCAATCTTGCAATGTAACATTTTCCTGACAGAGTAATTTGTACAGAGCACTGTACTGAAAAAGAACCTGCTCACTTGAAACTGGGTCTCACCCATGCTTTTCTTTACTTTGAGTAAAATTAATCTGCAGGAGAAATCCTGCAGTGAGGGGGTGGAGAACAAGAGAGTGCATGACCTCTATTGCAGTTTAATTTTCAAAGGTGCATCTCACACAGTTAAAAAATACTTTTTGATGTGCCAGAGGATCCAGTCAGCCCCCGGCTGCCCCTTGTGATTGGGTTCACTGCAGCAACATTTCTCCATTTCCATCTCCTGTCCGATGACCATCCCATGGCCCCATGGGACAAGGGCAGGGCAGCAGTGGCTGAAGAAGCATTTCCCACCTACCCAGGACTTCTCCCCAACACCTGTACTCCCAGTGAGAAGGGTCTGTCTCCACCCCCATCCTCGCTGAGGCCAGTCCAGTCCATGAGGAAACGTGGTGTCCAATGGTCTGACCTCCATCACTGAATTTTCAGGTAAGATTTCTCAGACAGGGCAGCTCTGCCCTCCTGAAATCCTGGCATTTGAAAGGCCCCAAAACAGCCATGAATTGTCATGAAAAGCCTTCAGAGAGATGCTGTATACTGACCAGATATCATGGATAATGTGTATTTCATTTTATGTTTGCTGCACCTCTGCTATCCACAGAAAGCACTTGAGCTTTGTCCTCATGGTTACCAACATGTCCACTGAATACATCAATAAAGTAGAGTGCAGTGGTGCCAACTGGAAATATTATACCTAAACTTTAGGAGACCAGGCCATTATTGTGCTCAGATTTCAATGACTTCCTCATCTCCTCACGGGAAAAGCAATTTCTTCTGAGCTGAAACCGGGCTCAGAGGATCTCTCACAGAGACTGAGTTTGATAATATTCACTGCAGACGTTTTTGACTTAGAGAAATACAATATAAAATGGATCTTGGCAGGTTTGGATTTCTTGGGGGATGCTTTTATACAATCACAACTCTTTTGTCTTGGAAAATTAGTTCTTTTAAAGAATTGGATCACAGATGTATGTCTTCTTTTATTAGAGAAAGAAACAAAGACATTAATGAGAAAACAATGATACTATTGTATTTTAATATATTTTAGTAATTTATATTTTATATATGACATTTTATTATCTATTGTTACATTACATTATATACACTATATTATGTGTATGTTATAGTTTATGATATATTATATTTTTAATAATATATTTAAGTTACTTTTCTTTTGCTTTACAAAACAGAATTTTTCTAGAAAACAAAAGCTTGGTTTGTGTATTTTGCTGCATTTAAATCATGAAAAGTACTATTTCTGATGACTCTGGACTGCCATAAACATTATTGCGCATATAAAGAATTTGTCTCAAAAGCTGAATTTTCTTTCATAAATATAATGCTTTAAAAATGCATATTTTAAGTTTTTGTCAAAAGAAAGGTCAGTCATACAGTGATGTGATTTAACTTTTAGAGATTTTGCTTAGTATGATGTCTGACTAAAGACATTCAGTTTATCCTATTGAATGATTTTGGGGGCCTAAAGAACTGTTGTGACACTATTTCCCTTAGGTGCTGCCATCTTCAGACTCTTTCATAACCTATCTCAGTTGTTTCATCTCTCTATAACAGTTGCTTATAAGAAATATGCTGACTTTCCTTCACACTTTGTTGGCATTTAAAATATATATTGAGTTTTAAGAAGTTCTTGTTTCTTCTTACCACAGAACCACAAATCACAGAATGGCCAGTGTTGCAAGAGACCGCTGGGGTTCATGTAGTCCACCTCCTTCCTGCTGCACTAAAGCAGGTTTCCCTGGAGCAGGTTGCACAGGATCACATCCAGGCAGGTTTCAAATATCTCCATGTTTTAGCCAGCTTTGCTCATAATTCATCCACTTCTCTGTCTCCCCTGCTAAGTGTGATGGCCACGTAGCTTTTGGTAGAGAGACAGCACAAAACTGCAAGGAGAACAGGGGTACAAAGAAAAGAAATTGGCTTTCAGCAAAGCCTTCCACTTCTTCTCCAGATAATTACACTCCCTGTTGCTTGTAGATTTTGCAGCTTGACATTTTAATATGTCTCTGTTCACATTTCATTCACTGTTCGAGGTTTACAAGAAGTCATGCCACTAGAACAAATGTTATCTGAGATTGAGTAACCCCTCTTCTAGTCTTTTCTAGAAATTATATTGTTGCAGTCACTAATCAAACAGACCTTTTCCTTTTTCTTTACCAAAGAGGTTTCTTCATAGGCATAGTCATCACAGGAACTGCAGTGCTGTCTGCTGAAAGTCTCCAATTTTATGTAAAAATTTTTTGCTTACCAAAAGAATCAGTAGTGCCTTTAACAGCTGAATAAATGGACTGTAAAGTCCAAATTGTCTTGACAATATACACCAATTTGTAGTAGCCGAGCATTTCTCCCTTCAGCAGCTTAACACAAGGGTACCAGGCAGCCTCACTGCTCTAGAGAAAGGGATAACAGATTTCCAGCAAGGGGAAATGGATCATTGCTGCATCCCCCTGTGTCCCTAAAGCAGCTCCCCATGGCGTCAGTGGCTGTGAAAGTGACCTCTCAAGGGACATTGTCTCCTTTCTAATAGCTGCAGTGATAGGACAGTAATGTTTAGCCCATGGTCAGAGATCCCTGAGAGGGGCTGTGGGGTATTCTAAGGGGTACATTAAAGCCAAACAAGAGAACTACCACTTGCAGTTGACTCACACCTGACTTCTGGCCTTTTGCACCTTCCTGGAAACCACGGACACGCCTGCGATTAATAACATCACAGGCTGAAAAACACTAGCCCACAGCTAGCTGGCAGAGCTCCTCACTTTCCCACCCCTGTCACCACTTTTTTTATGTTTCTAGCATTCTGGTCTGTTAGTAACATATTTCTTCCTTTGTGCATGAGTAAAAAGTGAACCCTGGGAATAGGGAAAATGAAATTTCCCCTTAACTGTTTTGGACTCTGTCAAGGTAGAAAGAAATAAGCTAGACAGTTTCCAAGGGCTGGCGGTACTGCCTGACTGCTCCACTTTGGAGGATGAGGTGCCACTGACTGGCAAGTTTAGGGAACCTCTTGCTCTGGTTTATTCTGAATTTACGAGTCCTGAAGCGCCACTGAATGACCAGCGATTTCAATGTGTCTCCAGAGTTGGTCTGCTCAAACCCTTGAGCACCTAGTGACTCCTGCCCAGCACTGCCCACAGCAATCCTCTGTAAAGCTCCTACTCATACCCATGGGGGTCTCACATTCCCTAGGGAAGGCAGGAAGGGGGATATTCTGTAGGAGGGAAAGGCACTTTTCCACTGAGACTGTCCAAGGGAAAAGAGAATCAGCGCTCTGATTCCTGCCCCAATGCCTGACCATTCCCACGCAAGGAAACTGTGGCCCTTCAGATTTTAGGAAAGGCTTCTTCCCTGTGGCCCTTTTTTGGTTCCCGTCTTGGTTTCCTACATCCTACACTGGTGCTCAAAGAATAGGGACGCTGTGCAAAACTTTATGACTACACTTGTAGCCATTTCCTTCAAACACTAAGCACTAAATTGAATATTGCTCCTGCAGATAGGGGATGAGTGGTACTGCTGAAAGTATGTCTGACGTCTGATTTTGGCCCAGAGACTTCCAAGAAAATTTTGTCTGCCTACTCCCAGCTACGTTTAGGACAAGCCAGTCATTTGTGACTGTAGCTTATAAATACTCTTAACTTCTGGCACACACAATGGGAAATAAAATGCATCTTATCTAAAGGCCAAGTGATTATTTATTACAGTCATTATTCATTTCCATTGTCATTACTAATGAAGCTTTAACACTTGCTGGGCCATTAGCCCAGCTAAGGGTCCCAGATTTCCTTGGCACAGCTGTCATCTCTTTTATCTGATATGTGGTTCCTGGCTGGTACATACACAAAGGGGAAATGGATATCAGAAAAAGAAATTCACACTCATCATGTCCCATATTTCATTATAATGCTATAGTTAATGTCTTCTCTGTTGCCTTCATTGAATTCCTTGTAGCCAGGTGAGGATCATTCTGAAATGAAATATTTTTATTAAGCTGATCTGTGCTGTGTCTTCTGACTCTTCAGATAGAATTGCCGAATTAAAAAACTATTGCTCCCGTGTTGGTGTTCAATAAATATTTCAGTGCTGCTCAATAAGGCTGACCCTACTGCATTAAGGACACTTGGAACCATGTCCCACTGACTCATGGATCTGTTTCTTCCCTTCAGAAGGTGGCGTGTGAGACTGAATCACACCACTCATGCTGTGTGTACAGAGGGCTGAGCAGGGAGACTGTCAGCATGACAGGCGTATCCCTTGTATATCTGATGGAGTGAAAAAGTGAGCAATAATTAATCATCTTCATTCACTGCCTCCAAAACCACCCAGCTGTATCCTGCCTATGAAAGGACAATTGCTGTGAGCTTAGCTTCTCTTCCCCTCTCTGAAAGCTCAAAAGATAAAGGAGATGCCTTTCAGTGTGAATGTAATGGGAAATGGATCAGCCACAAACTGGTATATGTTCTCCAATGGCTGCACTGGTTTTAGCAGCTCCTGCCTACTTTATTCCTAGTCAGGGGCTCATGAAAGCTCATTGCCTCCTGAGGTCTGCTGCTTTGTCTGCCTGTGGGACTGTGTGTGGAAAAGGCACAGAGGTGGATCTGGCTAAAAGATCAAACCAAAAGAACACAGGACTATTCTTCTTCTCTGTAGGCTTGCAAATAATCACTCCCGAAGAAATGTAGGAGAGCAGCAGGGTTGGGGTGGTGTGGTTGGGTTGAACCTGAAATGCTTACAGGTTGTTGCAGCCATACCTGAGGGCATGATTCCTTCATTCCCTGGTTGTACAGAACCATTTCTAGCTGACACCCAGCCATCTGGATCTGCTAATATCTTTAACTCATTTTGCACAGCAGAAGGGTGCTGCGGGAGTGTAAAATGATGGCGGCCAGGCCTTCTTTCCCAACCATAGTGCATAGTTAGGTCCTATTCAATTCAGGGATGGCAACCAAATTAGAATCAAGTCATGGCCAGAACATGAGTGGGAACAGACAGGAATGGGTCTGACAACAAGCCTGAAGACAATAATGAAACATCAAAGTGTTGTAAAACCCAAGTGCAGACATGACTGAGATCTCTTATCTGTGGCATCCAGGCCAGTCATTCATTTCTGCATGCCTTTGAGATATTTCTTCAGCTGTACCCCCAAAATATCCATACATGTCAAAAAGAGCCCAGAAACCTCTTTGGTAGAGTACCTGAACCCAGAATATAAGACTCTCACTGAGGCACTTGATTCTTTGTGTATCTCTCAGCTGTACATTGGGAAGCCTCTCACTGCTGTCATTCCAGGTAAAAGGGAGAAAGAACAACCTCTTTGGCAAGTGGTGCTGGCACAGCTGCACTGAGCTGAACGACCATCATGCACCCAGCTCTCAGTGCTGCTCGACGGTAGGCTCACTTTTACCCATTCTCTGAATATTAGTGTATCCTAAGTGCTGCCATTGTGCACAGAGGCACAGACCATGGAGGCAGGTGCCATATATTTGCTAGAGCCTTCACATCCTTATGCCATCATGCCCCTGGGGAAGCCCAAGAACCATTTATAACTGTCTCCAGAGGGAGAAGAATTAGGGACAAGCGATCACAAGAAAGAAAGTGACTTCACAGGCTATCAAATCCAGTCGTAAGCAGCTACATCTCTTAAGTGATGTCATACCCCTCCCTGAAATCAGACATGTTTCTTTACCATCTGTTCCACAATCCAGAACCAGTTTAATTAGAAGAGAAAGTCTCTTGTGCTACTCAGTGATAATTTTGTACCTTTACTTAATCATCTTTCCAATTCTCCCCACAGACTGGAAGGTCAGGTGTCTCATTGTTGACATTTCCACTCAAAACTTATTTGCGGTGCAATAATGCAGGCACGGTTTCTCATCAGCACTTGCAGAAATGGAAGTTTCATTAATCCTTACTTGAAAGTCAGGTCCTGAAGTCTTAGTCCACAAGTTGGCATGTATTAAGGGTGGAAGCTTGTTTACCAGCTCTCTGAAATGCCTCTTCATACTGACATTTGCTTAGTATCTTTGTCACCCTGACTCTGATTTTTTTCTCACTCTCCAGTGAATCATTTATGCATTTTGCTGCTATCAAAGAAAAGTCTTCATTTTCAGCATGCTGTCAGGAGAAATTCCTTTGAAAAAATCTTATTTAGGCAAGCCTTTGAAATGAAAGAAAAAATGCATACCATCACTTCTTCTGGGTTTTATAAAAAAGAAAGACCTTTTTAAGTCATTTTGTCCATCTCTCTGCTGATACAAGACTCTCTATTAGTGTTATCCCCAAGGTCAATTTAATAGTTTTTCATGGTGATCTTTATAGTTGGATTCCTCTGGGGGAAAAATTACTCCATAGGCTGTGGTGGGCTGTTCTCTGCACAGGGTGGTTGACAGTTATGATGTCTCCTGCCTAGGTAATAGCCATTGCATACTTTATACCTCTTTAGTTTTTGTCATCTAGAAGCTGCCTATTTAACTTCACTAACCTTCCCGCAGGACTCCGTGCGTGCTTTGAATAGGCTGTCATCACCATATGCAAGACTGGAAAGTAACAAAATTGGCCTGGTTTCATTGGATTTTTCACTGCTCTTCTTTGAACTCCCGACTACTTATCAAAATCTATTATTTTCAGAGAAGTGATCTTAGCTAAAGAGTGACTGCATTAAAGCATCACTCTGCTGGAGCAATTACACATGGTAATTTGCAGTGTGGAGAGGTCGTATGAGAGACAGCAGATCCATTACCATGAAAGAGAAAATATCTTTTCTTACAACAGAATGTCCTCACTGAAGAAGACCAAAATGATAGTAATCTTTATTTGTCTTTACACTTCATTGTCAGTTAATATGCCCTGAGCATTGTCACTGCTTGGTCTCTTGGTATTGCTACCACTTCACAGATTGCTCCTTTTGGTGGGATGTTTTTATTATGCCTAACTGAACCTCACTACATAATTGCATTCTGCGTGTGACTCAGTTCCACTTGATTAGTGAAGAAGGAGGACTGGAAAGGACCATGTGGGTCACTGAGTGCTATCCTTAGCAGTTTCAGGTGATCTTGCTGTAGATGTAAATGCAGGGTACTGAATGGTCCCAGAACTTGAGCCTTTCCGTATATGTCTTCCAAATATCCTCAAGCTGCCTGGCAAAGGAATGTTTAACCCCAAAGACCCATGGCCGTCAGTGTGACTGAGGCCTGGCTATAAAAAACCTGGTGTTGGACAGTATGACAAAAGCAATGCTGGACAATGACTCTGCCCTCCAAAACACTAAGCCTAGAAGTTCCTGGGGATTCATGGACTAACACTTCAAAGGGCAGCACAGAGTTCTTATGGTGAAATGGGAGAGGCAACAGTTTTCAGTGGTTGCTGGTCATTCCAGCCTGTTCATCCATCATGACTACAGGGTTGATGGGACATTAAGTATAGGAAAAAAATGCCCAACATGATTAATTCTTCCCAAAACACACAAGGATTCCAGTGGTTCACCAGAGGTCCCCTGGGAACTCAAGGTCCTGTGATATCAACAACTCTAGGCTCACTGTGGTTTGCAAAAGTCTTTTCTGGTACTCATGCTGTGGTCTTGCTGCTTTTTTTTCAGCAAATAAAGAAATCTAGCCACAGGAAAATAAGTGGTATTGCTATGAAATAACTACTTACAGTCATGCTTAAAAATTCTCTTGACTTGCTGTGATATAAAAGGCAAAATATGAATGTGTTTCAGACTTCACGAGCCTTCCCTCTACAGAAGAGTCTGGGATGCAGAACAAGGTTAACAAAGGTAAAATTAAACTTTGACTTTGGTCTGTGAGCTCCCCCAGGTTTTTAGCTTGGCTAGCAAGAGGATCAACTATGAAATGTTGTCACTGCTTTGAATCTGGTCCGGTTATCTACAAAAGGTGTACAAAGCCCCATTGGTCTGAATGTTACTGGTGTGGGTGAAGGTGAGAAGAGTGTTTCTTAGCTGACAGCTCATGGCCTTTATCCCTTTCTCATCCCAGAAACTTCTGGTCATGGTGACTCTGTAAACCCTTCTCTAATGGATCTTTCTCTGACTGCTTCAGTGACATTTCCCACCTTTCTTGTGTATCTCTGTCCTCTTCTGGGCTGGTGGGATGAGGTTTGCTTGGAGGTGATGGGTACAGACCAGGCTGAAAACCATGCTATTCATCTGCTCCGCATTCTCCTGATTCCTTCATCTGCTTTTTCTGCCTTGGTGCTGGAACAGTCTCCTGAACCTTGTCCCTTTGCCCTCTGTTTGCATTTGACCGTATGGAGACCCTCCTGCTCACACCACTGGGTCTTGGCTTTGCCTTGCTGGGTGTTCCAAGCAACTTTTCAGCTATTTCAGCTCATGCAGGGATATTTCAACCTCTGCAAAACACTCAAACAAAGCACAGCTCTTGCATCCACCAGCTTACCCAGTTGCTGGTAAAACTATAGCTTTGTTTTGGTTTTTTTTGAGCTTTTGTTTTTACTGCCCTCCTGATAACAAAAGTTGTTGTGGTTTGAGCCCAGCCAACAACTAAGTATCACTCCCCACCCCTCAGTGGGATGGGGACAAAATGGTAAAACCCATGGGTTAAGAACAGTTTACTAATGGAAAGAAAGTAAAATGTAACACTACTACTACTACTACTAATACTACTAGTAGTAGTAAAGAAAAGGAGAGTGAGAGATGAGAATAAAACCCAAGAAAACCAAGTGATGCACAAGACAATTGCTTGAGAGATACCAGCCTGTCCCACAGCAGTAATCAGTCCCTCCCAGTGAACTCCTTCCAGTTTATACACTGGGCATGATGTTCTGTAGTGTGGAATATCCCTTTGGCCACTTCAGATCAGCTGTCCTGGCCATGCGCCCTCCTGGCTTCTTGTGCCCCTCCTCACTGGCAGAGCAGGAGACACTGAAAAGCCCCGGACTTAGAGTAAGCACTGCTGAGCCACAACTGAAACATCAGTATGTTACCAGCATTGTTCTCATATTAAATCCAAAACACAGCACTGAACCAACTGCTAGGAAGAAACTTAGCTCTATCCCAGCAAAAATCAGGAAAAATGTAAAACTTAGTTGTGCATATTTGATTAAACTTTGAGGGAGGCCACGAGATGATGGGACCCCACACATAAGAGTGCTTGCAGTAGATTTTTCAGCTTCTGCAGTTTCTTTAATAAACACTCCATATTGTCAGCCAGCAATTTAATGCTTTGTACTGTAACATTCCCTATTGCCAGTGAAAGCCTCTTTTCAGAAAAAAATCACTTTGTTAATATCTTTCTGACTTACTGAGAACATAAAGTAACTTGTGTCATGGTCTTGTCCTGCACATCCCAAGCCTTACCTAAACACAGGAACACAGTGGGCAGATGAAGAAAAAAACCAAACAACACTAAGTAATCAGTCTCTTTCTTTCCTCCACCTAAGCGCTCTGAGTCTCAGAAGGAGGTCATCAGGACATGCTCCTTTTCTTACTTCTGGAGATGCTGTTCCACCTTGTTGCAAAGCCAGGCAGCAAGAGAGGGAACAAAATGGGTTTTTTGACAGAGCTCCAGAAATTTGGGAGGACAGAAAAGAGAGCCTTAGAAAACAGAGATAGCCTGTTATTACCTGAAACTTCGTGAACATCTGGCAACCTTCAGAAAGGCAGACCTTCCAAACAGAAAACCAAATCCTGAGGCATTTGGGCCCAGAAGATGATGCTCTTTTTAGGCCCACTCCATGAAGATTAAAACAATTAGAGATTGGAAATAGTCAGTTTACTTACTATTACTTTTTAATTATAATGCTTGTAAACTTGTTTGGTTTAAAATGTTATTTCATCTGGTCGATTATATTGTTCTAAGCCTGTCATATCCTAAGGTTTAGCAACCACACCATGTCATCACACTTTTATATGCATAATGAATTTTTGCATGCTAATAAAATACCAGTGCTTCAGCTTCCAGAAACCTCAGAGGCAAATATTTTATTACATCATGAAATTATTTTTTATTGCCCTTCTGTTCTGTGAAGCAGAAACAGAGAGTAGTATGAAAAGAAAATCAACCAAAGTGGCCTTTTCAGCAGCTTTGCAGCCAGAATTTCTTTGTTAATCTCCAAGGTGATATGCTCTTCAGATTGACGATCAAAGCTGAGGGGGTAATGACACATTGTACAGACTGAGTCTACTGAAAAACTCTCCCTGGTAAGGAAGCATTAACCATTATGGGACCTCACAGACCATGTTGCTGACTTGCTCAGAATTAGAATGGTGTTTCTGCCTCACAAGCTAGTGGGAGGCGTGGATGTTAGTGCCTGCTTTTGTGCCTGGCTACAATGAGAGCTGACCAGATACTGCATTGCTTGTTGAAACAGTGGAGCTGGAGCCCTGCTGTAACATCTGCTGCAGGTTTGGGATCGGACTGCTGCAGTGTAAATACTGAATTATTTCATTTAAAAGAACTGCTTGTGGTTTATCCTCTCTGTTTGCAGGAAGGCAGGAGGTGTCAGACAGAGAAATGCATTCACAGGCACTGGGGCAGTGCTGGCATTTCACAGACAGTGGTCAGGGGATGCTGTAGCTCTTGGGGACACCCAACAGCTTCAGCCAGGATGTGGCTTGAACAGTCAGCTCAGACAACCAGCTGAATGCTGCCAGGAGGTGATGTCCCACGGCTGGGGCAGACTGGAAGCTGCCTCACTCCCAGATGTGAGTGTCTGCTGCCAGATGAACTGGCCATTTAGGTAGATATGTGCCCCTATTTATGTATCCATTTGCTGTGGCTCCGCAGGCAAAAGGGAGTGTGTGTATGCAGCATATGAACAATTAAATGTCGTCAGATGCAAATGGGAGCTCTGTGCATCCTGTGCTGTTAAAACAGCAATTTGTGTGTGCTCATGCATGTCCTGTCAATGTTTGTTTAATGCTTCAGTTGCACTCACTTTTTCACTTTTAGTTTGTATTTTAACGTGCAGGCACTTGCCGAAGTGTATCCACTTAACGAACATCTGGCCTTGCCAGGTTTTTAAACTGAACACACATTCTAACAACATCGGATTTCTCAGTCAGCACTGAGAGAAAATGCATAGATCCAATAACTTTTTGTTTCCTCCTGTGCAAGGCTGGCTGGTGCTCCTTCCCTAGCAGACCCTATTTTGTGTGTCCCACCTGGGTCCGGGGGTTGCAGCAGACAGTCCCTGCCAACACCTTGCTCTACAGAAGCTCTGCTCTGCTTTATAAACCCTGCAGGAGCCCTGAAGCTCACTTGTGGCCTTTGGACATATGAGCTTCTAAGGTCAATTGAGTGAGTGTAAGAGAAGCCTGACTCTTCTTCGATAGAAGGTACTTTTATTTGCTCAGTGCACCTTCAAAGGCTTACCTCAAATTAAGGATTTAGTTAAGGATTTAAATTAAGCGAAGATCTAATCAGCACAATTATGTGTTATCAGACACGTAACAGGGTTGAGACAATTTGCTTTGTTGGGTTAGTATTTGAACAGGTTAATGTGGAGTAAAGTGACATTAATGAACAAACACAAGATCCAGTGCAAGTCAATCAGGGAGCCTTCATTAGACAATCAAAATGTCCCTCTCTTTGCTCGGTGTGATGCACCACAACCTGGCCTTTAACTCTTTCTTTACAGATTTCTAAAGGGTAAAATAACTGAAACTTTCACAGCCTTGTGCTCACCATCATGAGCTTATGTTCCAGAGATGACCCTGATACACTGTCTTCACACACGGAGGGGGGTAAGTGGTATAAGAGCAAAGCTCTGCACCCTTAGCGAGTGCTCTCAAGAGCAACTCCCAGGTACCCAGAATGGTTCAGCATGCCCATTTCCAAGATCATTTTAGTTTTTTTCAAGCTAGTGGTTTCCTCTCAAAGAACTCTGGAGGAGGACTTGCTGCTTCTCATTCCAGCATCACTGCCCAGATGGGGGGACCAGGCCATGGGTGCTCACCCCATGGATGGGCATGTACAGACTTTGAGGTCCAATACCCTCTCAGCCCAGTTTCAAACTCTGCTTCCTGGGTATGCTCATGTGTGCAGTCTAGACACACTGCCTTTACTCAAGGCTTTGCTCTGATGAAAGCCTGTCATATGAATATGCAAGGCAGCAAGTACCATGAGAGGTTGCTGGCCAAATTCGTTAAAATCTGTGAGTGACTGTGTCTGGGAACATTCAGGCAGAGCTCATCCAGCTCTCCAACTCATTAATCCTTCAAGCACAGCCATTAGATGTGGTGTTAGGGAGGTACTGATGATTTGTTTCATCATTATTTAACAGTTAGATGAGATTTGGCAATTTTACACTGACCTAAAGACTCATCATGCAGTTTAAGGGCCACAGCTGAAGATCTTCAGCTGGAAACATGGTCTGGCTACCCCTCTGAGGCAGAGAAGACATGTAGCTTTCTCTGCTGGTAGAGATGTCCTCTTTCCTCTTCTGTATTGCTGGAGAGGAAGCCCCTGTCCTGCACCTGCAGTTATCTGAGAAGATTCTGGAGCAAAACAAACATTATCAGCTGCATTGTCACTGTCTGAAGTCTAGCTTAAAGAAAGGATGAAGGAATGAAAATCCTGATCACCTGCGGCCCAGGATGGCTACTATGGAAGGATGATAAAGGGGTTTTTATAGACATGGTGTAGAAAAGTCCTTTGAAGACTTTGGAGATAACTGAGCTCTGGGAAATTGATAGGCTCTGGGAACAGGAGTCAGTTGCCTTGATAAGATGCATTAATTGGTTTTACAGACATTTCCAGGATGTGAGAGCTTTTTGAGTGTAAGACAGACATTTGCAGCTCACCTGTATGAAGGCCTTTTCAGCATCAGCAAGGGAGATGGGGAACATACTTTTGATTCACATACAAGATGAGGGAGTTTAACAAGGCTATGCAGGAGGAAGACATGCATATGTAAATAAGAGAGCAGTGCAAACAGACCTCTGGGTACTAGAGGTCTGCGCAACTCTTGATAATTTTATCCTTACCATTTTCATAAGTAGGTCATAGAAAGTTGCTGATGGGGTCAGCTTCCAGCTTGGTACAACTCAATATAATTGATTCTAAGGGGTTTGTTGGGTCAAAAAAGGTGATTTCCTTTAGGACTTCACCCTAAAAGCAATGTTTCCAAAACCCTGGATAAATGAAAAATGCATACTGAAGTGATTCCTAATACTTGGGATTTTAATGAGACTGCTCTCAATCATTTTTAAAAGATGATGATGAACAAGTGCTCCAATTCCCTCTACTTCTTTCCCCTAGTGTAGGAAAGTAAGGGCATATAGCATTGTAGCTATGAAATATCAGAAGAGAAGCATAGGAAGGGTAGAAGTTACTAGAGTATGCATTTCTTCAGTATGTAGGTATAAAGTCAGATGGTCTGCAAGGGAAATATCTCTGCTGACAGCTCAGGCTGGTGCAACCCCACTTTTAGTATGCAAACACAGTCATGTAAAGACTTTCCTTAGCCCAAAGTGGAGGACTGACAGGTGAGAGGCCACTGATCCTCTCCAGGTGCAGTGTATCTGCACTGTACTACTGCCTGCCAAGGGCTTCTGTGGGAATGAGGCATGGATGAGACCAACTTCTGCCGTTCCCTCCACCATCAATGTCCTGCTTCTAACTCTCCCAAGGCCGATTTGGAGCATTTGGGTGGCTGTGAGATGCTCAAAGGGTAATCTTTCTTTCCTTTTCAGTCAGATGCTCTGTGAAGGGAGGTAAAGGGCAAACTACCACGGAGAACAAGTTAAGAAGAGGTGTCATCCCCCCCCAGAGACCAGGACCTCTGCTGAGGAAGAGGGATGCTGGTAGAGTTGTAGGACTAGTGGGAATAAGGACAAGATTTCTGTAACAACTATTACCACTTTGAAGGGAAGATGAGTTCGTGCCTCAAGAAGTGACATCTTTGATGTAAGACCAGATAATCAGGACTATTGTCGTGGGCAGTTCTGGACCCTGCATTGCCTTGAAGAGCAAACCTGAAGGCCAGCCTGGCAAAGGAAGAGCATCCTACAAGCACGAAGTGCTACCTCAGCATGACCAACCCTGGAGGTTTAATCAGTGTCACACAGCAGTCCTCTCAAAGTATCAAGGGATTACTTTAAAAGCCATGAGGTATTTTCCAAGGAGGTTATGGCATTTATTATACACTATCTCTCTGTCCATTAGGGTGATCCACAGGTGTTAAAAGAGAGAAGTGAATCTAAAAATAGTATTTGGTTCACAGGCTGCACAGAAATGCAGCTCTGCCTGTGCTCCCTTTGGAGCTAGCAGTCCTCTCCCAGTGCTCTCCCATAGTGCTCAACACCTCCCTGGAAGCAGCAGTGCTGCCCATCTCCTCTGTTTGCTCAAGGACACAAATTACGCCTCACTGCATTATGGAGACCCCTTTCACAGTAACACCCTCCAAGGTCAGAGCAGCCTTGCAGAAGTTCCCATGTGGTTTCAGCCTGTCTCTGATGGCCCTCTCCATGCCTGGCCAGGAATACACAGGTGGACCACAGCCTATCCTCCCATCATCGCCTCATTGCTGAACTCTGTCCGTGTGTGTGTGTGCTTGTGGCTCTTACTGTCCTCAGGGGCTGCTGACACCAGATTTCCCACCACCCCTTTTGCTTCACCTATTCCAACATACAAAGATTTTCCCTCTAATTCTGCTCTATGAGGCAGCATGAGGAATGATGTTGACAAAAAAACCTCCAAGCTTTTCTCGTTATAGAAGTCCTTAGGGGAATATTCCTGTGATTCTTTCCTTTTCTACAAACCTGTCAACGTGACAGTATCTACTTAGGATACTTAGGATACACATTGTTTCCTGCTACAGGCAAGGAGTGGCAATACACGGTGGGGGTGCTGAATGTGAGGGGACAGAGGTGACAGCTACACCTCCCCAGACAACAGCCACTTTGCAGTCAGTCCTCTCCTGTCTTCTCACAGGCATCCCACATCCACAGCGGGGGGTGCACCAAGGGAAAGAGCCACGTGATGAGGAAGAGACATGTCTATCCAGAATGGCAAGCTGACTTTTCCAACAATGCTGCCTTGCTGGGATGTGGCAGTCTTCAACAGGGGAAGCAGAGTTTTACCGTGAATAGCAATGCCACGTGCTCCCAGGGCAATTTTTTCCAGGTCATTTAATGCAAATAAGCAAAAACCCACAGCAAAGTTAAAGGCAGCCCTTAGCCTAATCACAGTTATGAAGGCAGTAGATGTAGGAATTGGTTTGCTTCCAGAGATGCTAAAGGTCTGGCAAAATTAACTGCAGTATGTTGATGAGAAGATTTATTGGAGGATCAAGGAGATATGAAAATGAAAGAGTCAACAATATCAGAGCATGACATGAGATAGTGAAGTATTTTATTTCCATTGCTTTCAGTATTATCTCTTGTGGTAGCAGGAAATAATCTGAGCAGGGAGACTGCATAGCAGAGGTACGGAAAATAGATGTGATCATTTTCCACAGACGCAATGAGCACCACTCTAGATATTTTATAACTTGCTAGTGTTTTATGTCATTTCTTCAGACATCTGCGCATTAGAGTGACTGAGAACTGCAAATGATGTATAGTTAAGATATCCCCCTATAATTAAGCTGAAATAATGCTGGATTATTCTAGCATAATTATAGGGGGCTATTTTAACTATTAGCTCATTAAAAAGCTATGATGCAAATCTCATTCTGAAAGAGACGAAAAAATAAGGGTATATGAACAAAATGCCAGTGGTCCTCTGCTGAGACCAGATGGAGAGGTATAACGATATTCCATTTATCAGTCAATATATTTAATTATAGCCAGGCTTGGATGGAGCCTACAATGGCCTTTTATTATATTTAGTGTTTGCAGATGGATGTGGTGATTCAGAAATGCTTGGAAAGGGAATGCAAATGCTTGGGTACCTATGCAAAAGGATAGACTTCAGCTGGATTTGGTCTGGGTTTCACATGAAGTCCCATCACCTGCTCCTCTCCAGATGGGAGCTGTCCTTTTGCCCACCTTGCCCATCAGGTGTGGCACACAGGGTTCCAGAATTATGTGTGCGAGGCTGTGCAGTGGTTTTTGAGCCCCACGATGAGGCTGGCCCCAAAGAGCGTGCAGGGGATCACAGCCACCACAAGCCCCACCAGAGCACAAGGCACTCGCCTGTGTCTAATCTGCTTGAGGTCAGCATTGGTCAAGTGCTATGGAGCAGCAACATTTGGCTAACAAAAGGGAGGCAGTATGCTTGACTGGTTGGGTTTTGGACAAAGGGCATCCTGGAAAGGGAGCTGCCTGCCTTGTGTGCTCTCTTTCAGTGAACAGAAAGTTATTCTCCATTTTGCTAACTCCCTCTCTCCCCTGAAGGACCTCAAGGGGGCCAAGGCATCCTGAGCAGCTGGAGAGAGGAGCTATTGCCCTGCCCCCTGGCACTGGTTTGAACCTCAGCTTGGCTGTGCTGACCAGAGAAAAGCTGTCCTGGGAAAAAATTCTGATCCTGCTGCGCTCGTAAAAACAAAGGTCTCTCTTGCCTGGCCCTGCATATAGGGTGGGATACAGCTGGAGCATAGTAAAACCAAGCATTGAAACTCCATGTTTTGGACTTTCTAAGACCTCCAGGATCATTCCCTCCAGGGAAGGGGATCTATATATGTTATGATCAATCTCTGGCTTGTCATTAGGGTATCACTTTACAAGGGTCAGGTTTTCCATCCCAGTTCAGCCTTGCTCACAGTGATTTGCTTTGCAAATATGGTTTGGTGTGCCTGCTCTGCCCGAAGGGGCATCTCATCTCTGGCATCCAACAGCAAGCATCAGGGCGAAATAATAGACCAGAGGCTAAATAAGAAAAATGACTTCTTGCCCTCAAGCATTATGACAACAAATGGTGAAGAACATGTCCCCAGGGAACAGCGAAATGAATGAGATGAATGCCTAATGTCCAATAACTACATGTCAAATCAAAGACCAGACTCTTAAAGCACGAAGTTGGCAGAGTCTGGTGAATGCAAGAAGCAGAGAGTCAGCAGGGAAATATATTGTTGCACAGGATGGCACAATATGTAAATCTTGCTGGAGAGCTATTTGTGCTTGTCATTGGCTTTTGAAGAGTAGGTGAAGAGTGTAAGACTTTGTTTTATAGCAAAATAATGAAGGAGAAAAACCAACAAAAAGGCAGAAATGGTAGCTCAGGTAAAACTGAGGTCCCACCCAAGTCTCTTTGTGGTCTAGGACTCAGCTGCATGTTGTAATTTCTTTTTTTCCCCTCAGCTTGCCCCACAGCTGGCTGCTTAGCTCAGGAGCAGCAGTGCAAGGCAGGATGAACAGAGAGACCCAGTAAGAAGCCGAGGACGTAGCACAGACTGTATTTTTGCTTGACTGAAGGACTCATGGCTAGATGTGATTGGGAAAGGATGTTCTGTATTTCCACCCAAGAAGATATATTTCTTTATTTTAATTTGACTAAAGGTTGGCTGAAAGCTAAGAACAAGACCACAGGCCCACGTGACCCGGGACAAAGCATTCACATGTGCGTGTTGGACGTGAGCGACTGGAATGGGTGCACAGGAAGTGCCCCACTGGCTTATGCTAAACTTGACAGTGCAACACTGCACCCTGAGACTGCAGAACAGGTGATGTGGTTGCATGAGTGAGCAAGTGCTGTGGTTACCTGCACCAAGGTCTGCAAAGAGCTTTGGAGGACATTGCTGCCTCAACTCCCGGGCACAGCTCTGTGCTGCCCGTGCCCTTGCTGCTAGGAAGATACATCATGGGAAAGTGGGTCTGGGGGCCGGGAAGCACTGTCACTGGTGAGATCCGCACCCAACGCCTCGGGAGCCACTGGGTGGCGTATGAACGCTGGCATACATAAAGGAGCAGGATCCATGGAAAAAAAACACAAAGAAATATACATCGATAATTAAGTGGGCTCTCTTTGGACCCGGGCTAGAGCAAGGGAATCCAACCTGGCATACATTAGGAAAGTGGCTACACGTCATGCTTCCTTCAACAAAGTCCAGATAATCAAGTATCAAAGAGTAAAGTTCAGAGGCTGTAAAAGTAATCAGCTAATGAAAAATCACAGCACAGCTTTGCCTTTGCTGTGCGGGGTATGAACGGGGGACTGCAGGGGTAACAGCAATTGCAAAGCCTTTTGGCAAACAGCTGCCCAAAATAATTCCTGGCACTTAAATACCTGCTGGCAATGGCCAGTTGTTTGTGCCTTGCTGAGCTGGGCACTGGTGGTGCCATGGCTACTGTCATTTCAGCTGTTCAGTGCCCCCAGGTGCTGATGTGGCAGGAGGACCGCGGGTCTTCCAGCACAGCCCTGCTCAGCTCTGCAGTTTAAAGTTTTCATTTCCTATAGGAACAGCCACTCCTGGGACATTGCCTTTGCTCACAGGGGCTGAGGACAGCTGGCTTACCAGCAGTTGGCTTTGCAAGCCAGCAAAAGCTGGGAGAGTGTTTTCAACAGGAGTTAGGAGCTAGTAGTACTTCAAGTCAGCACCCTCCAGAATTCCCACATTTTCCTCCCTCATCTGATTTGTCCTTGTTTGATCTATAACCCTTGCTGCATTTCATAGATTCCTTTCCCTCTGTTTGTTTAATGTGATTAAGAAAATATTAATAATGTTTCTATCCCAGTTTTGCTCATTGCCTGGAATTCCCCCTGCAGAAAAGTAAGTTTTCCCAGTCTTATGCAGCTGGATCTGTGAATAGTGCAACAGAGAGATGCTAGGAGGAGTTACTTGTTCCTAGTAGGATAAGGCCACAGAGTGACAGAGAATAGGAGATACTCCAAGCTGTGATGGGTGTCCTGAGACACATTTTATCTGGTTTTGCCAACTGTCCATATGAATGAACAAGAAGCCTGCTTTGCGGGACTTTTCTTTTATATGATGCTGGGGCTGGAACAGGAAAATAAGGGGAACAGCACTAATATAAATGATACTATTTGCAACTAATTCAGGTAAGCATTTGTTCTGAACACAACAGCACCACTTATGAATTCTCTTCAGCATCTCTGAGAAACCCATATTATAGACATGAGGCACTGACAAGCTTTCATGCTGTTCAGATATCACACAAGTGGCAAAAGGCGGGAAAGGGCAGTGCGCCACGTTGGGGCTATGCTTTCTTGCCACATTCAGTTGTCTGGCTTCCCTCCTTTGCATGAGGTGGGTTCATGAAGCATATCTGCTCTCAGCTGCCACTGATTCAGCACTGCCAGCTGCCACCAAGTCACTGGTAGGCAGTGGCTGTTCCCTGCCTGCAGATGTCCACAGGGGCAAGAAGGGGACTTTGGTGTGCAGGGGGAAGGAGAAGAGGTTAAGTAGAGCGGAGTGATGAAAACCTTGAAGCATACTGACTCCCCTCTATCAGCTAAGGGAATAGTTTTTTTGTCCAGCCTGGAGAAAAGAAGAAAATTGGAGGTGAACAGTCCTCTGTAGTTTGTCCATTCCCCAGCAAACCATGGCTAGGGTGTCCTGCCCAGCTGTGGGAAGTTTGTGTCCCGCTCCATGACTCAGTGTCCCTCTGTGAGAGGGAGATCATTCCCCCAAGGGCTGAAGTCCTTAGTGCCTGTGACTGGATTGCGAAACATAAAAGGGAAAGTGCTCTGTGGCTTTCGTGAGTCTTGATAGAGCAGTAGGTTGGTGCTGTGGCTGCTCTTCGATGGGATGCCTGGGAAGAGACCAGGTTACTGGGAAGTAGCTGCCCTTACAGAGCAATGGACTAAAGTGCAAGCCCTGATGGAAAAACTATGCTCCTGCTGTGAGGGGAAAATCTCTCATCCCTGGGAAAAGGACTGGGAATACATCCTCACTGATGTTACCCTCCTTCAAGGGCACAAAGATGTCCTGCAGATGGGAAGCTGAGGCAGAGAACAAAATTTAATTGATTTTCATTCATGGCAGAGGAAGTCCCTGGTGGAAAGGAGGCAGAGACCTGCATCTGAATAATGCTCTCAGTATCTCCTCTTCACTACAGGCTCTCATGAAGACTCCTGTGGTTTTGGGGAAAATCACTTGATCTGGATCAGGCTCAGGAAGCTTCATGATGGATTTCAAGTAATGAATGGCAGCAAAATAGGAAAGGAGAAAGTTAAGCCTGGCCCCTGAGTTCCTGAGCAGAGAGACATTTGCACGTATCTTTATCTGTGAAGGTTTCCTCAGTATTTAGTATTGATGTAAACTCTTCCCTCTGAACAAAATGCCAGCTGGCTCCAGCAGACTGCAGGAGGCACACAAGTGAAGTCTAACGAAAGCCTAAGCACAGCATCCCAAAAGTGACAGTCACCCTAGTCTCAGGTGGGATTGTGAGCTGCTGTTTCATCCCAGATTAGCAGAGGGCAGTGAGATTTTGGGAGTTTTCTCCAGTATAGGGGTGTCACTCTTTAGCTACACATCCCCTCCAACTGACTGCAGCCTGCCTGTGGCTGCAGAGTTGATCATGCTGTATGGATCTTGAGTCAGCCAGAGAAGAAAAGGTCATTACTTCTTCCTTTATTTTTTGTTCTT
This sequence comes from Cyanoderma ruficeps, assembly GCA_008694505.1. Taxonomy (NCBI): domain Eukaryota; kingdom Metazoa; phylum Chordata; class Aves; order Passeriformes; family Timaliidae; genus Cyanoderma; species Cyanoderma ruficeps. The sequence goes on from VZDJ01000141.1 coordinate 3,135,464, forward strand.
TATTCCTTTCAGGATAGTAGAGTTCTCCCCTCCCCAATTTTGTAATTCCCACAAGATCCTGATGTCCAGAATACTCTGTCCTTAAAGATAAAATGTAAAAATCAGCAGAAATCATGATATAAATCAGAGAATATTACAGTTAATCAGCAGGACTGCCTGGCTGGCCTCCCTCTGCACTGCCCAAGAAAGTGCCAATAAAACTAGATAGATCTGTGACTTGATCCTGGTGCCTGAACACATTAGTCAATTTTATTCTTTTTATTTTGCAATACTTAAGGCATCAACTCTGCCCTTTCTGTCTGAGGGAAAGTTTATAATGCTTGGACGCACCTGGGTATGAAAAATGTTTTTTACTGATGTCTTTTCAGACTGTGCTTTGACACAACATTGTCCATTAGGGCCCCAGTGCTCCTAGAGGATCCTTCCCACACAGCTGGGTCTATGGGAGAGCAGGGCTGGCCTGGCTATAGTCCACAAAACTGGATCCTCTCTTCTTTTGCACCATGAGCACATGTCCCAGCTTTTCCTGGGCATTTGAATGCCTCTTTCATCCCATTTAGGAGGAAATGCAAATGTGCTGAATGTGGCATGAGGATTAGATGCTTTCCAAAGGTCTTAGGGACCAAGAACAGGCATCATGTTAGGTGAACTAGTGGGAAATCTGTGTGGCTTTGCATGCACCCTTGATGGCTCTGAGCCAGGCAGCATCCAAGCTTACCTCCATTTCTACACTGCTGGAGAGCACCAGCACTCCACCTTTGAAGTCTGAGATCCACAGCCCTGGGACTGTGAAAGGAGAGGACAGTGATGCCATGATTTCTATTCACATGTATCACAAACCCTGCAGCACGGCCTCTTATTTAAATGGCAAACTTTTGCCAAAGCACAAATGCCTCCTACAAGACTCGGGGTGCCCCCAGCTTCCACCAAACTGACTCACAGCCACGGGCACTTGCCACTTCCCAGGAGGTGCTGAGCAGTGGGTAGCACAACACCAGGAAAACTACCCTGGGGCAACAGAGGTCCATGGCTGGAAGATGCTGTAAGTGGTGCGTGCAAGAAGTGTGGTATAGCACCTGTTTCACAAGGTCTGGCTGGAATTGATGCTATTAATCTCCTGCTTCCATGGATGTTAAATGCACCCACACAATGAGAAAGTAGCACCTCACTGGTCAAAGTCAGCTCTGTCGCTTTTGCATCCACTTTGCTATTATTCACACCTCACTGGATCAACGTGTGACACACTGCAGTCCTTCATTTTTCTTCCTCTGGATTACAAGTATTTTTAATGTTTACCTGCTTGGAGAAATAACACATTTTACCCAGTGATAAATCTACTTTTTATTTGTTCAGAAGGCCAGTTTAGATTACTAATTCAAAGATGATGAATGAATTAACTATTTGATGGATCAAAGAACAGCAATATATTTTGGGCGTTTGTTACACTATGGAGGGTGCATAACAGGTTAGTCCATTGAAGATTTATTTTATTTTAACATTTCTTAATTTCAAAACAATAAAATGCTGCTCATGGGTAAACTTTCTAAACAAAGGAGACTGCCAATGGGCCTGACAACGTTTCCTTGGTAACATTTCTTAGCTTTTACCCCAGTGATTGATATCCAAGGAAAGCCATTTGCTTTCTGCAGAGGAGCAGGAGAATATGGCTCAATGATTCTCTTCCTGGCTTCTGAAAGCAGAGAGAGGAGAAGCAATCCGCTACAGCTGATGTGGCTCTACTCATTAGTTTAAAAAAAAAAAGAAAAAAAAACCCAGGAAAAAACAGCAACAACAAAAAAAAACAAAAAACAAACAAATAAAAAAATAAACCAAACCAAACAAAAAAAACTGACCTAGAAAAAACAAAATAGGAAACAAATTGCACTTGAAACCTGATCCAAAAAATCCATTGTATTTTACAGAAAAACTCTGACTTCACAGGTCTTCAGATTAGATCCCTGAAATATGTTTAAGACTGACCTTAATCTGAATACATTTCTCTAGTGTGCTCTTTGCTTTCTTTGATTAAAAACCTTTTGTGCAAAGTTTCCTTTTTCTGTTTGTGGTTCCAGCCCCACAGTTCATGGGGAGCCCTCAAAACCACCAACCTTGAGAAATGGGCAGCCATGGGAGGCTGGGTCATGTTTTGATTTTATAGTAAGATATTCCCAAATTTAATGCAACAAAGGAAAACTGCATTTTCAAACCCAGCCAATGGTCTTCAAAAAGTGGTGTGTGAGGGAGATGTAAAATGCCCAAATGGTGCCACTTGTGCCAAAGGCCTCTGCAGCCACACAAGTGACAACACTCGTGCAGTGACTGTGACTGTTAACAAAGGTGTCTGGCTGCCAGTGGTCCAGAGGTCCACTGGCACCTTCAGCCAATGACAATTCCACATCAAACACCACAATGAGCATCAAATTATTCCTGAAGACACAGGAAACAGCTTTCCCTCTCCAGCACACTCATGGCACTCCACTGTGGCTAGGGCTGAGCAGATGATGAGGACTTGGGTGACTTTGCAGCTCCTTGACACAGTCCAAGGATCTGGAGAGAGATCTGGGAGGGCAGTGATGCTCAGGGCCAAGGATGTTTTGGCTCCATTTGCTTCTCCTTGGCCTCATTTGCTTCTCCTTGGCCATGTCCCCAGCACAGTTCCACTTGCAGGGGAGCTTTATGGCTCTGCACTCTTTGTCATGTCCTTCCCAGGTTCCTCTTCCTTGCCAAGCATTTTTCCCCATTTCTCCCTTTTTTAGGGTTTGAAATGAAGGTAGTTGCAGCTCTGTCCCTTAAAAGAGAGGCTGCCAGCTTCAGTGGGGCAGCAGCAATATGCCTCTTTCACAGGGTTATGGGAAGAAATGGAATATAGCTATCTGGACACCTCAGAAATCATTGCATCCAGACAGATTCATGTAGGAATACGTTAGGGTTTTGGATGGCTGGATATCTGAGAGATTCGTCCTTTCTTTCTTGCAATTTATCCTGTGTGCTTCTATACCCCAATTTTAGCTCGCTCCAAGCTTCCCCCGAACAAGTGCCCATTTCCACTTGTGCCTCCTAAACCTTTCACAATGCATCCAGCCCTTCTCCATCTTTTCATTTACTCTGCTACAGGAGCCCTTCTTTGTGGCTCTCTAAATGCCGCCGTCGACTGTGAGGCTCTTGGTTGACAGCAGGAGAGGAGCAGGGGCTGGTGTGGCCAGCTAATGGCCTGTTCCCTCAGCCCAGACAGCCGCACTCACAGAGGAGGATGTGGCCCCTTGCTGCTCCCACAGCTGCTGAGGCCAGAGGCATGTGAGGCAGATGGGAGGCCGAGGGAAAGACTGATGGACGCCTGAAGGACAAGCAGTGGGATCACAGCATGCCTCACTTCTGTCAGGAAAGGGGCTAAATCGATGAACACACAACAGATCAATTCTGTTGGGGTTTTTTTTTTTGGTAATGTGATCTTTTCCATTAGGATGCTCACCAGTGCTCCACTAATAGCTCATGCAACTGCCAGTGCTAGGTGCTACCCAAGGCCTGAGGAAATGCAAAATTTAAAAAAAGGATAGTAATTGATCCAGAGAATTGTATAATCATATGATACAAGTGGCAGATTTCATTTTTGTAAGCTGAGTACGTTATTTCCTGAAGCCTGAGATACACTCACACACTCTAGAAGCATTGTATTACTTATAAAATTATCCAGTCCTTTTTATAATCCAACATCAGTACAGCCTGTCCCAAATAACTCTTTTTAAGATGCACTCCACAGGCATATTGTGCACCTAATTATTTCTCTTTGTTTTTCTCCACTATTTATTTCATCCAGTGTCTCCCTCTTTCCAGTGACAAATTGTCTGTACTTGGAGACATAAATAAAGCCAATTAATCCTTTAAGGACACCCTCCATGTCCCAGCTTCAGCACTCCTGTTGCTGTTTCTCTTTCCTGAATAACATGCATTTCAGTGGATGGCTTTTGAGGGCTTGGGGTAGAAGATTGTGCTGTGGAGGAAGGAAGGGGGAATCTGTGGACCCCCTTCTTCCCTTGTGCAGGAGAGAGGCAGATGAGGGTCTCCACACTGTAGGAGGTAAAGAATGATAGGATAACAGAGGTTTGTACACAAATCCCTGCTCCAGGGAGAGGGGCTTCTTTCTTCTCAGACAGAGATCTGGGGAAAGAGTGGGTTGGTGGGCTGAGCTGGAACATGCTCATGGGATCGTCACCTTCCCCTTTCCCTGAAGGGATAAGCGAGCACAGAGGCTGGATCTCCAAAGTGGGGCTTTGTGATAATCTGGAACTCCAAACATAGGGAAGCCCAGGACCCTGGGGAGGGCAAAATAGAAAGAAATGTAGTGGAAATCACTGTCTCCCCTTCCTGGCCAACCAATCCTTCCTGAGACTGATGTGTGGGCAGCAAGCTTTAGGAGACTCACAGGTCTCTCCTCTACAAATCAAGCCTCTATCCACCTACCTCCATCCTCCCTGAGACCCATGCATGCTCTGCACCCTCCACAGGACTCTGTCCCTGGTGGCCCTGCCAGCTTCTACAGCCAGTTCTCTCTCGTGTACCTCCTCTCACCTCTCACTTCAACTACAACAACTAGAAAAACAAGCTGGGCAGCCTTCTGCTCTGCCACCCAGCCACCCCTTTCAGCCTAACAGCATAACATACACCCAGTCAAATACAAACAAATGCATTGCAAAAGCTACATCACCTGCTGCAAATGGTGTCAATCCACTTACAGCACAAAAATGAAACTTTGCTTACATGCTGCAGAAAAGCAGGAGGTTGCTGAAAAGCTGTGGATCCAGGCAAACATCATTGTATCATTTGGTCCATACTTCACAGCTTTACCTGCTTTCATAGAGATGGAAGTCATCTAGAAAAGTTAGCTTCTAGGAACAAAGTACCATCTTCTGAGATGATGTTGAATATAACTGGCTTGCTCCAAGCCCAGCTAGAACTGATGTGGTTTTGTCCCAGAGGCTTATAAACTACCTCTGGTTTTTACAGGAATGGGCAGCCATTCTCCTGAGAAGGCAGCTCAATCTTCAGTGACCTGGTCCCAAATGTTGCACAGCAGAGAAAAACCACCTTGAGAAAAGGCAATACTCTGAGAGGGACACTCCTCATTGCATTTCGACTATTTCTGAGGGCTTTACTGACCTGGAAGGTGGTGTCAGGGCTTTCTAACCTATGCAGAAGGTCAGCCTGACTTTTGAGAGAGAGGAAACTGAGTAAGGCAGCCACTATTCATATCTGGGGAAAAGGATATGTGCTCTCAGCCTTGTGTATACAGCCTGAATTAGTGAAGTAAGTCTTCTGTAAATCATCCTCTTCCTTGCAGCTCTGTTTTCCTCCAAACAATGGAAATGAGAAACTGGAAACATGCTGATATGATAAGCAGGGGGATGAGGACAGGCAAAGTCAGAGGTACTCTTATTACTGTCTTCCTGGATGTAGACATCCATTTCTCACTTCTCTGAAAGCCAAGGAAGGACTCAGTTTAAAGAACTGTCTCAGCTGTGTCAGACCCTTGTCCTTTCTACCTGGGTGCATGTGGCATGTAACTAAGGAAACTAAACACACTGCAGATGCCTTGGTTTGAAATGTCTCTGCTGAGAGCTGGTTGAAACACAGGACTTCCATTCTGCAAGAAATCCTGACATTTGCAGAAGTTTAGTTCAACAGAAAGAATGAGTCATTTTCCCCCTGAAAAGGAAAATCTGTGGGGAGGGAAAAAAAGGGGAAAATAATTGCTTGGAAAAATCAAACCGTTCCTATTTTTTTTTTTTTTTTAATTTCTTCCCCCAATGCAGAACAGAGGAACAGCTGCCTCTGTCTCCTGAGTATCCCTCCAGCCATGAGCTGAGCAGATTCAAATCCCAGTGAGCTTCTGCCTGTGCCAGAGCTCCCGTGGCTTTGGGCTTCCCATGGCAGAGCTCAGCCAGCTGGGTCTGGGAGAAACTGTCCGCACAGCAGCATCACCTCGAGCTGACAGGGAACCAACCCTGCTGCAGCTGACCTGCTTCTGCCACCCGATTTAAGTTTTATCTATCTCCCTCTTGGGTCTGGGACAAAGGTTTGTTGTCAAGAAAATTCCTTACTAGACTTTACATGTCACAGAGTCACTCCCATAGCTGCTGCCTAAAAACCCCCAGTATTATTTACCTGAAGGGAGGAAATAAACCCCACCAATGCAAACTGTCACACGGTTGTGTCAGAGCCCTGAGCTGAAAAGGGCCGTGGTGATGGCACTCACGAAGGCTGAAAGGTATTTTACTGAGATGCTGGAAAAAACAACCTGTTAAGATGACTGGCTCACTGTTGTGCCCAAAATGGCAACATTTGAACACCAAATATGCTTGAAGATGATTAAGCCAGGGAAGTGTAATGATATGTGAAACCAGTTTTTATTAATACCAGACTGAAACACAGTCTTGTACAAGGAAGAGAAATCTCCATGCTCCTAGTAATGGGGCTCAGAGCCTTAATGATCATTACATTACTAAAACTGTACACTAATACGACAGCAGGTCATGGGGCTAAGAGCATATGCTTCTTTCTTTGTATTACATGCTTTTATGTCTTCATTTACTCCACCAATTCTCTCATTATTTCCTCCTCATCTGCTATTCACAGGCGTAATTTCTTCGGCTGACATTCCCCTCCTCTCTCACTAAGACACAATCGATATTACATCATCTGCCTCGCCGCAATGCCTCATACGCCACAAGACACATCAGAGCAGGTTCCTCTGGGACTTGTTTTCCAGCCCCACTCCATCTGAATCAGTAAGGAAAGGAGGATGCTACGCAGAGCCCTGAGGTATGGCTGGAGCAGAGCTCCGGCAGCACAGTGGCTGCCGCTTCAACCTCACTGTCTGCCTGTGAGAAATCCATATGCTGCCATTTGTTCTTGTAGCCTGCCTTAATAAGCCATTAATGAGGAAAGCAGTGTAACAAATTAATTGAGTCCACCCATGAATTAAAAAGGTTGATGATGTTACTGAGGATTTGCCCCAAGGTAACAAAGCAGAATCTTTATTTATTTGTCCCCCAGAAAAAAAAAATCTGATGAATGTGTATAAATCATTATAACCTCAGTGAAAGAGCAGCAAAACCTGTACATGTCCACTCAGAAAATATGTATCATTGGGGTGGCATGACCATTCTCACGGCCATTCTCTTGGCTGTGTCACCATAAGTTGCTGGGTGATTAAAGCCGGCTCATTTCTTACAGTGCTGTTTGGCTTTGAGGTGCTGTCTTCTGCTGTTTCACGCGCTGCTGTCTTGTAACAGGGTCATATGAAACAGAGACCTTGTATAATTTCAAAACATATTGTCAGCTGGTTCAGGAGGGAGAACTCTGCATTTTTTTCCTTATGTATTTTTTTCTTTTCATTTTATTTCCTGATTCAATACTGCCTGTCTTCCCTTGCTCTATCTAGCTAGCATTTGCTACTCCTGAGCTGTCTGCGAAGGAAAGCTATCTAACTCTGAAATTTAATAAAAGCCTCTTAAGTGATTTGGGACTGCGTAGGAGAAAGAGAGATCTTTAAAAGCAAACATTACTGCTAGGATGTACATGTAGCTTAATAGGATTTTCTCCTTTGAAAAGAATATGAGCTCTTAATAAGAATCTTCTGTGAATCTGATTTCTTAATAAGACAGTCTGAGATTAAGGGAGAATGGGAAGATTTTATTTATTTAGGTATGCATCTAAACACATTTTGGGTGTTATCAGTGAAAGGTGTGTCAAAAGATATCCCACATCTTAATAACATTGAGCTGGGATTGTAATTTTTTCAGCAATTTATTTCTGAACACCATTTCCTCATCCTCTCTGCCGTTTTGTCTGTAATTCACTTTTGCCTTTACCCAGTCTCTCAAAATCTCTTTCATCCTTCTCCCCCTTTTTTTTTTTTTTTTTTTTNCTTTTTTTTTTTTTTTTTTTTTTTTTAATTCTCTCAGGCCAGGCTGCTTCTTTCTGCAGGATGACTGAGAGGAGTGTGAAAATGAGTTGCCCAAGTCTTACTCAGTTTCCTCTGTGTTTGCCCTGCATTACTGGGATAGACCAAAGCTGTACAGATGAAAAGAAACCCACAAGCTACTCTGAGTAAGCTCCTGTTTAGGATCTTTTAGTGCCATACATGGTTTGGGTGTTTTTTTTTTTTTTTTTTNNNNTTTTTTTTTTTTTTTTTTTGGTTTTTTTTTCCCCCTAAAACAGGATGCTCTAAACCAGCAGCCCCTGTAAAAGATAAGCAATGTAATTATAGCAACGGGATAAAAGCAGAAATGGCTCTCAGACAAAACCTCTGACGATTAGATCAGAAGTGATGTGAAAGGACACCCACTGAGGAAAGAGGAACTTGGCACTGATAACATGAGGCACTACCAGACAGACCTCAGAATATTATTTCCTTTTTTTTCCAAAATAAAAAGCCCAGAAGCTCGTATCAAAAGGGCTCATAGGTCTATATGGCAGGTGTTTCTTCCCCTTTTAAGGTCTTCCTTGAATTCAAGCCTGATCATGTTCTGATATTGTGTAGATGAAGTGTAAGAGAATAGTGAAAAATGCCATATTTTAAAATACAATTACTGCGGCATGTCAAAACTACAAAGAATGGCAGGGAACATCAGAAGGGTCTTGACACAGCAAGATAACTGGGCAACATTATGGCAAACGAAATGGAGTGTAAAATCTCCAGGAGGCAGTGCAGAATGGAAGAAATAATTGACTGCAGTCACTCTGAGGAAAGAATATAGTGGAATCATCAAGGGAAATGAAACAAAATGAAAGTGGCTGGTGAGTGCGGGTCCAAAAAGTAGTTGGAGAGTTGCTAAATGGTAAATGGAAAGTGTTACTGGATAATGCTGACACAATGATGTAAATAAATGATATGATTGACCCTTAGATGCGCACATACATGCAATCTTTGCAAATAATGTAGCAGGAAACAGAGAGAGTTCAAGAAGGCTGGAGGAAATGCAGAAGCATGGACATGTTTCCAAAGAGACTGAAAACATCAAAATCACTGGTCCTAGAGTGAATGTAACAACGAGAGAAAAGAGAGATGAGGCCTAGGAGAGCTTTAATTTCTTTGTCCTCAAGCCTAAATATACTAAAAGTGATCACTCAGAGAAGTTAAAACTAAGTTGAAAAACACCCCTAACTCATCATGCAGCTCATCTTGAGAAACCATCCACCCTGTGGGTATCCCAGAGTTTTCTTGCTGAGAGCCACTTGGTGCACATGCTAATGTCAGTGAGGAAGCTGTTGTGCAGCACTGACATTCCCCTGCAGGAGGGGAAGGGAGGGGAGGGGAGGGGAGGGGCTTATGTCCTGGTCTCCACCATAAAAAATAGAAATGGAGCAAGGGGATACTTCAGTGTCAGCATGGGGCTTAGGAGAAGCAGGTTCTTTCCCCAAACTTCCAGCAATATCTAAGAGACATGCCAGTTCCTACTCAGATTTGTGTGAAGACTACAAACTGCATTTTAAGGTATGAACCCGATCCTCTTTGACATGAGTGTGCCCATGCCACCAAGCTGAATATTTTTCTTTGTACAGGGCCCCAGTCTCCCAGTCTGGGGAGCAAGGGAGGCAGGATAACCTCTGTTGTATTCCACTCTCTGTTTTCAAGTTTAATAGAGGTAGGAGCCATCCTTGTACCCCAGGGATGCCCCAGCAGACCCAGAGCACGGTCTGTTCTGTTGAAGTTTGGGATGGCATGGCACTTGCAGTGAGGCACATGCTGGAATGCTGCCTGCTGTAGCTGCACTCAATTTCCTCAAAGCTGCCAAACCCTCACCAGTGAGACCCAGCCAGCACACGGAGAACCCTGTGGGCAGGGAAATGTGCACTCCACCACAGCAGCCACTGCCACCCAGGGCACCATCTCTGCTCCTGGGCACCCACCTGCAGCACAGAGGTGCTGCTGGAGCTCTCAGAGCTGCATCAGTGCACAGGGCACTACAGAGAGAAATGCAGTGAGAGGTGTTGAAACCCAGATCCTGTCTGAGGACCAAGGCCAGGGAGAGGTACTGCAGTGATGGGTAGCATGCAGAGGCCAGGTGCCACCCCAGATACATGTCCCAAGGCATGTACCACACTGGGGTAAGGTGATGCTGTGGAAGAAAGGGGGAGGACAAAATCTGTGCCACCTGATGCTTAGCAGACCTGCCATTGTGCAGTTTTCTAACCAGTTTTGCTACCTGTCTCCCTCTTGATAACTCACCTCTCTGCCTGCCTTCTCTGTCACAGATATTCAAGTCCTTGATGCAATTAACCTGCTGGTCTCCATTTCACAGGCTTCAGATGCGTTTAAGCCTTAGAGTAGTTGCCTTAATGTCAGTGAAAACATTTCCAAAAGTGAGAACTATTCAAGCAAAGAAGATTTTACCTATAATTTGCAGCAATTTTTCACATTTCGATTCTGGACTGTGCAGCTTTTTGAGCCAAAAAGATTTAGAAGCTTTATATGCAAGATTGTTGCATTCTCCTGAAGCAATGAATGATTCATTCCAGTCGTGACTGAAAAGCTTAGGACTTGCCTACAGTTGGAAATTTACCAAAATAGTTATTCTGGAAGAAGTCTTGGGGTAGTGGCTCTTCTTCTGGAATTAAAATGCCCACACAGTGTTTGATAACACCGTTGTCATTCTGGAAGAGCTGTTCTGCTACATTTGCAAGTGTTGACCCTGGTGTCAGAGGCTGCCAAGCAAGTTATCCTTGCTGTGGGGTTTAAGACAAGGAGGTAAGAAAGGGTTTGTTTTGGTGTCTGAGATCTTTTCTGCAAGTCTGTTTCTGAGACACCCATAAAACTAAATGGGTGGGAACAACATAGCAGATTATTAGCACCAATGTTCTCCACCAAACTGGAGGCGTAGAAGTGCAGTAGAACTTATTTTATGACCTAATTTCTAGTTTAAGTTTTTAATCAGAGATTGCCTGGGACATAAGGACACATTGCTATATTTTCCATATATTTCTATATTTCTTCCCAGTTTCATATTATAGTTGCTAGCAGAGAAAAAGTTTTGGTTTGGCCCTTGCTACTTCTTAGAACCCTCATTTCACCATATTCCTGGCCAAGCTGATGCAGTGTAGGGTCAGGATACCAAGAGGCCAATGTGCTGCTTCTCTGGGAATGTGAAATGTGTCAAGTCTCTCAGATGCTTTATTTTTTCATAGTGCTACTGAGGGACAGAGTCCAAACCCAGCCAGGCTTGTGTTCCCTGCAGGGGTAAGGTCCACTTGTGCTGATGTGAATCTAGAGGTCTGCTGCCCAGCTGCACTCTGTACTACACAATATTGATCTTCAGGAGCACCAGATTTCTCATGCTGGGACATCCATTGGGCTAGATGAGGGCTAAACACATAAAATGTTGCTCCAGGAAAAAATTTGTGCAACAACCCTGTACATGAGGGTACTGCCTCCTGTGACCTGCCTCCCAGCCATGTGTAAGGCACCTGGTGTTACACATGCCCAAAGAGGAGGAACTAAAGTCAGTGGGAAGTAGTTTTGAATACATTTTTGTGTTTGAAGCCCGTGTGTGTGTAACAGTAATTTGTGGTTTTCTTAATGCCCAAAGATGCAGCTGCCAGGCAGCTTCTGCTGTTAAAAGAGGTCTTGCCCCATGTATGGATCTTGCTCTGTGGAAGAAAAGCCTCTAACACAATGAAGAAAGGGAGGTTCAGCATTCCTGGTATTTCTACATTAAAAATGAACAATAATTAATAAAACAAAATAAATATTTTAGGTCCTCAAAGCACATAAATAAAAGAATAAAAGTGCCTGAAGGCACGATTGCTACCTTTTGCAGCCCCTTGCATTGACTTCTAAAAGCCAACTGCCAGCAGTGCCATGGCCAGACCAAGTCTCCAAGTGACCTCCATTTCCATTTGGTGGACACACCGGAGCTGACATTGACTGAAGAAGGAATGAGAAAGAAATAAGCCACTTTACTACCCATGCCATAGCCTTTATTGTTGGTTTTTAAAAATATCCCCATGGTCTAATATATGCCATAAAACATAATATAAACAAATATAAACAGCAATGCACAGGCAGAATTTAAGACCACCCACAAACAGTTCATTTTCAGCCATTGTAAACTGGCAAGAACACATTAAATTCTATGCATATTGCTGGAAAAATATAACTGGGAAGGGTGCCTAGAACATCTCACATGTTTCTGCCCCAAGACAAATGTATTCTGGGCAAAGATTACAAAGTAATGACTAAGGATTACATCCATGCTTGGAAGAACTGTTATCTATCCTCCAGGGTGGCGACAGGGAAAGGAAATGTCTGTGAAGAGAGAAAGGGGTGCTCTGACATTTTCTGCTCCAAAGGTATCACATTGGAGATGTGAAGAGCAGAAAAAGCCTCCAACCAAAGACTCAAAGGATCATAGAATATGCTCAGTTGGAAGGGACCCATCAGGATCATAAAGTCCAACTCCTGGCCTTGCACCTTACACCCCAAGAATTACACCAAGTTCCTGAGACCATTGTTCAAATGATTCTTGAACTCTCTCAGGCTTGGTGCTGTGACTGCTGTCCATTTCTCTGATTTCTCAAGGTCTCTCTGCAGGCCTGTTGAGGAGGTCAACAGCTCCTCCCAATTTAGTGCTGGAGGCAGACTTACTTAGTATTTCTTCAAGTCCTGCCCAAGTTGTTAATGAAGATGTTGAAGAGAGCGGGGCCAAGACCCCACTAGTGACTGGTTCCCAGTTTGATGTCACCCCATTCACCATAACCCTCTGTGGCTGACCTGTGAGTATGTTCCTCTCCCACCATGTAACTTGGTTATCCAGATGTGTGCTGGACGTTTTGTCCAAAACAATCCTGTGAGAAGCAGTATCAAGAGCTTTGCTGAAATCCAAAAAGATTACTTCAACCAACTGGCTTTCCTAGATCAGCTAGGTGGACTATCTTGTCATAGAAGGCAATCAGGTTTGACAAGCAGGACTTTCCCTTCCTGAAGTTGTGCTGGCTGTGGCTAATGACTGCATTGTCCTGCAGGTGTATTTCTACACCTCCCAGAAAAGTATTTTCCATAATTTTACCAGGTACTGAAGTGAGACTGATAGGCATCTAGTTTCCAGGGTCCTCCTTCTTGCCCTTCTTGAAAATTGGGACAATATTTGTCAGCTTTCAGTCAGCTGGGACCTCTGCAAACTGTTCAAAAATCATCACGAGAGGCTTTGTGATGGCATCAGCTAGTTCTTTGAGAATTCTTGGATGAATTCCATCAGGCCCCATAGACTTGTAGGCATTCAGCTGGAACAGCAGATCCTTCACAGTTTCAGGGTCAGCTGGGAGTTGATCATTCTTGCAGTCATGGTCCTCCTGCTCAGGGCACTGAGAACCCCTTGGTCTGTCATCTATGTTGAGGACTGAGGCAAAAAATGCGTTAAACACATCTGCCATGTCCCTGTCCCTGTTTGTGAGGTGACCGTCCTCATCTTGTAATGGGCTGATGTTATTTTTACACTGCCCGTTGCTGTTAATATATTTGAAAAAACTCTTTTTATTGTCCTCCACAGTTCTGGCTATCTTAAACTCCCGTGGAGCTTTGGCCACGTGAAATTTCTCTCTGCAGTGGCTATCAGCATCTCTTTATTCTTCTCATGTCACCTGACCTTGCTTCCACTGGGCATACACCTTTCTTTTTTGCCCTATTTCCAAGACAAGATTCCTGTTCAGCCAAGCCGGCCTTCTGCCTTTCCCGCCTGACTTCTGACATTAAGGATTTGCTGCTCCTGTACCCTTAGGAGGTGATGTTTAAAAAGTGACCAGAAATTATGGAGTCCAACACCTGCAGAAACATTTTCCCAGGAGTTTTTACTCACTAGTTCCCTGAGCAGCCTGGTGTCTGCTCTCCTCATGTCCAGAGTTGAGGTTTTGCTGGCACTTTTCCTCCTGCCGACAGAGATTTTAAACTTGATCTCTTGGTGGTCACTGTGTCCAAGATGGCCACCAACCTCCACTTTGCTTATAAGATCCACTCTGTTACTAAGCAGTAGATCAAGGTGGGCATTTTTTTAAGTCAGGTCCCTTAGGGCCTGTTCCATAAGTTGTCATCCAGGTTTTTTAGGAATCTTTTGCCTTGGGTTGTAGCAGCTGTGTAGATGCTCGCAGCTGCAAGCTGCAATCTATAAGGACAAGGGTAGTTGACTTGGAAGTATCCCTTATTTCCTCAAAGAATAATTCCTTGGTGTCATCATCCTGGCCAGGAGGTCTATAGTCAGTTCCCACGATGACATCCACATTACTTGTTTGTCCCTTGTTTCCTACCCAGAGGTTCTCAACTGTGCCATTGTCAGCTGTGAGTTCCGTACATTCTAACCCTTCTGTAACACCCAATGCCACCCCTCCACGTCTTCGGCCCTGCCCGTCCCTCCTGAAGAGCCTGCAACCATCCAACAGGGCACTGCAGACACAGGACTCATCCCACCAGGTGTCACTCATACCTGTGATGTCAAATCTCAGGGGCTGGGCTAAAGCATCAGTCTTGTCTTTGTTCCTCATGCCGGGAGCACTAGCAGAAAAACACTTGAGGTTTTTAACACAGAAGCCCATGAAGCAGATTGAGGTACCCTATTCGTGCTCCTTTCCTTAAGTTTTGTGGATGGCACACCATCCCACTGCTCACCACTGGCAAGTGGTTTTGTCCATTTTGTCCATTTTTGTCCAAGCTAGATCAAATCTCCATCAATGAGCACTGTTTGCTCCTGTGCTAGAATTCTTTTTGCCCTCTGAGAAAAGTGCAAGCTTGTGGCTCCAGACTTCCTAGGGGGAATTCTGTGTGGCAGAGAGTGGGGCTGGGAGTCGGAATGGCTCCATCTTCATATGGGCACTCACAGCAGCAGCAGCAGCAGCAGCAGCACAAGCAGTACTATTGCAGTACATGCAAGGTTTCACAAAGCATGCCATGATGTTCAATGCATTCAAGTGCAGTGCTCCTAATGGCAGCAGGAGGACTCTGTACCTGCAACCCAGAAGCTCAAGTGAAACCAGAATTCTGCCTTTCTCAGAGCCTGCATCCCCAGGTGATGAGCACAGTCAGCTGCTTCAAAGCAGCTCAAAGTAGCCCTGATATTCAACAGCCTTTTCTGCAAAGTGTAATTACTTTCTGTCCCCTCTGTCCCATGGGCTCTGACAGCACAGCCGTAGAATTTAAAATACAGAGCTAAGCCTGGCCTGCAAACAGAGGGCCTAATGCAGTTCTGGAGTACTCAGGGAAAACTGTGTCCATTTTAATGAAATATCACAGCTAGATTCATTTGTGGGGTTCTTTAACAGCCAGACTGCAGAGAGCACTTTTAGTCCTGCTCTGTTGTAGGGTCCCAGGAATGCCTACTGCACATCATGAGGAAAACGGGCCTTCCCAATAGATGAAGGCTGGGAGGGCCCCATATATCCCAAGATATATTTCAGCTGATTGGACTTGTCTGTAAGTCAGATACAAGCATGATGAGAAAAAAATTGTGAGAGAAAATGAGAGGCAATTCACCTGTAGATAGTCAAAATGGAGTTTAACTATTATGCAAGTGTTCATTTCGGGAGCTGAGTATTGGAGATTATATTTTCCTAATCACCACTATTCTCTGTGTACTCTCCTTCAGACCATAGCATTCCCTGGAAAACTGATGCTGGCTCATGAATAGGCAATTACTTGTTACCACCTTGTCCTCCTGCCTGGAGGAAGGAAAGGAGGAAGGTGACCCAAGGATGCCTTTTCACTTCTGGAAAATGGTAGTTTGCAAAAGCAGAAGATGATTTTTATTTTATTCTTTTATTTTTTCTTTAATCCTTCAGGAGACTCCAAGTAGAAAATAATTTAAAAAGCAGCCTAGTATAGGCTTGCCTGCAGAGGTTAGGAATGAGGCACATATAGGCTGAGGCAGGAGTTTTTAGCAACAGTCAGGGATTCATCAGGTCTCAGGAAGAGATCATGCAATCTGGAGGACATCCCTGGTGTATGTCGAGAAATACCAACCATGAAGAAGAGTGGGATGGAGAATTAAAAGGGGACTAAACGCTCTGAAGGGTAGCCCATGACACCTCCATCAAAAGACTGGTCAGCTGACACAGTGAGAGGGCACAGGGTGAGGGTTAATGGAGGGGAATGGCCAGATCTGGGCACTGCCTGGGGACCACATGTTGTGCATTCTGGCCCACGGAGGCACAGCACTGGGGCTTACCCCACTTTCAAGTGGCAGGCTGAGGGAGAGGAGCATCACTGCTCCTTGCCAAGAGCAAAACTAAATGGCCACTGACTGTTTCCAACCTGTTGCAAAGTACTTGGCCCTGGGAGTTATTATTTATCTCCAATGCATGCTTTTATTTGCATTTTTTGCAGAGCTAGCTTGTCAATATGTGGGAAGAATATTTTCTTTTGGTTTGCAGAAGGTATACCTGTAGGCTTAACTCCAACAACAACAAAATATTGAAGCTTTTATGTTTGTTATGTTAACAAGTTGTGGTGCTTGTTTTAGTTTAAGGCTTACATTTTCTATAGTTCAGCATGAAGCTCAGTGCACTTTATGAAAAATTTAAAAAAAGCCATCGGCTCTTAGCCCTCTGTTTATGTATTTCTCTTTCAATCATTTATTAAAGTGCTATTAGAAAACGGGAAGTTACATAAAAGAAAGAACTTGGATCGCTTTATCATGAATGTGTTGAGTGGGATTGCCAAATCAATGAACCTTTAAAATACATTTATTAACCTGTTTATCTTTCTGAAATTTATGAGTGCTTTATATGCAAGCTTAGTTTAATTTCCATACTAAGACTGTTATCTGTAAAAATAAAGGGCATAAACTCTCCCTTTAAGAGAGAGAGCAGTAACAGATCGAATTGTATTAAATGGTAGCAGATGTTATTTTTCTCAAAGAAATTAATTTAAATAAATTGCAGAGAAACCTGCAGAAAGAACTGGGGAACTGAACCTATACTTCTTCTAGAAAAATATTTGTAGCACTTGTGTTCTGGAAACGTGGTCTATTATAAAATAATTGAAAACTCCAGTTTCTGTAGTAAGGAGCCCATTTTTAGTAAGAAGAGATTCACTGGTGCTGTACCCAACCGACTGAAGAACAGTTGAAAGCAATATCATTTTCCCAAACTGCAGAGAGGTCTGCTGAAATCTCAGAGGCCATTTGCTGTCAGATGACTTCCAAAAATTTTTGCATCTATCTTTGACATTGCAAGGGAAAAAAATATGACTGCCCCAAGCACTCAGCCATGGCTTTATCAGCAGGCTGAAGACTGCATTTCCATAGCAGAACTTTTTCCACTGAACAACTGATATATCTTTCAATGGCATCTGCACAGATACATCCTCTGGTGACTTTGTTGAGATGTCACATCTGCTCAGGTGAATATTCATCAGGCTCCAATTTTTCTATGCCTGTCTGGTCTCAAACTGCAATGATTGCTATTTTTAATGTCTGAAATATGTTTCACAATGTTGCACGCAACCTAAAAGGGTGGCGGCTCTTTGTACAGTCAGCTCTTCCCTCTCCTATCCCATGGCTGCCAAGAATCTCAAATACAGCTGCACCTCCAGTGCAAAAAGAAACAAAGAAAGGAAAAGAACAACATGGTCTGCAAGTCATATAAGAGTGGAGCAAGGGCAGCAAGTCAGAACAATGAAGGTGTAGGTTGATTTTTTTTTTTCTTTTCATCATTGCTCCTATAATTTAACCTGACATTCAACCTGATAAGAAGGAAAAAGCAGAAGAGTTGTGTGGTTGAGAAAAACCATATAGAGGCACTCTCCATTCACAAGAGATCTAGTAACCCACCTATATAGCAAAGAGGATAAAGATCCCATCATTCTGGGATCCAGATCCCTCATAGTGGGCTATTTCTGGTCTGTGCCCCAGCCCTTGCTGCCTGGCACGTCTCTGTATATTCACTTTAAAAGTCTCATCACCCCAAGCAGAAGCAGAGTGCACTCCAGGAATATCCTCTTTGTTACTGCTAAACCAGACTGATGAGAAATTCAGCCCTTCTCACCTAAGATTGCTTTCCCATCCTGTTATCATTACAGGCAGATCCAGTCCATAAACTCAGCTGTGTCAGCTTAGCAGTTCCTTCTTAACATCAGCACTTGTCAGGGAAATAGAAACTGCAGATTTCCTGGTGCTTAGCACAGAAGAGAATCCTCTGGTCCCTTACTGAGGTCCCTCAGAGGAGTCTCAAGCTAGCATCCATGGTCACCAAAAATGGACTTTCCTGCTGGGACTGAGTAAATCATTTGAGAGCTTGCTGTAGGGGGAAAGCAGCCAAAACCCTGCTGGTCAAACATCCAGTAAATTCAGCTCCCAATCTTTTTGTCTCAGCTGCTCAGGAAGAGAGGACTACAAGGAGCAACTCTTAGGTCCCATCAACAGCACAGCTGGCAGGGAATATCTTGTCGGCTCTGATAATCTGAAAGTGCAAAGGATCAGCTCGGGACACTTCAGGCCTTTGGAGCATGTAAAGCCCTCGATAGCTCCATTTATTGTACAGTAATAGCAGTTCTATATGAGGGGAAAAGAAGTTAAGAATGCAGTTTCTGCTTCAGAAAGGTGATACACTTAACAACCTTGTCCAGAAATATGTTGGGTAGCATGAAATTGTGAATTGCCATTTATTTTTCCAATATATTTTGAACACAGACCATCAGAACAGCTTTGCAGTTAGGCAGGAGTTTAAAAACATTTTATTATGTGTGATAATAAAGATGTATCTTCAGCATCTTGTCATGTATTCAGAGGAGACAGCCTCAACCTTGACTTTCCTTCCAGCAGCACCTCCTTCCATAATGGCATATTCTCTTTGTTCACATTTTAAAACTGAAGCGCTTAACTGCAGAGACCACTAGAAGCAGCCTCAATTATAAGGAGAAAGCAATAAACAGGCTCAAGCATTTGGATGGAGAAAAAGAGGCCAAAAGAAAAAAAAAATCTTTTAGTCAAGTTGAAAACAGGTTTACTGCTTTCTTCTTCTTGTAACTGGATTATCACATTTCAGATGCAACATTTTCAGACCCATTTCTCATGGTGTTTTTCAGTCTTCTGGCCAGGAAATATGCCTCAGCTTCAAGGTAAAGTCTTGGAGGCAATATGTATTTCATGCAATACATGTTAATCTATTTTGTTCTCTGGTTCCTGCAGCTCAGGTTTGTTAAAAGGGAGGAAAACCAGTACCCTCAACTAAATCTGGATGCCCAGTATCTGATTTTCATAACCTTGTCTGTCCCTCAAAAGCTCAGCTCAAAAGACCTCCTCCAGCAAAGTCTAGCTTTAAAAATGTGGATGGTCCCACAAGCGTCAGCAGCAACTCCTACAAGTTGTGGGATTAAGACCTTCATATGCTTGTTGTGTTACATACTTCAATGCCACTACATGCTCCTGAAAGTCATGAATTGCACTGTTTTCAAGCAGAGGCCTGAGGAACAAGTAATTGGCCAGACCTGTCATGGAGGAGCACAAAGGTCTCAAAGTCAGTGGTGCCGCACAGACTCATCAGACTTTTCCAGCTGTGGGTTGTTCTGCACATGCACAGCAATGAATTAGTTTTTAGCTCTAAAAAATGTAGTGTTCTTAAAACAAAAAAATCCAAAGAAAAAACCAACAAAACAAACCAAAACAAACCAAACCACCTCAGGATTTCTGGAAGTTTATCAAAGCCTGCAGGACTGTTGGAGTGCAAGATTGTGGTGGTCGCATTGTGTGGCTTTGTTGATGTTCCCTGGGTGGTGTGATGAGAGCTGGCTTGGTGCTAGAGGGAGAACATAGCATGGAAATTATGGCAATTTAATTTCTCTCTGTATGGAAATATATGAAGGGGTTGCCCTGAGCTGAGTTCCTGCCTTGCTGCCTGCCCCACAGGCTTCTGCTACAGGCAGAGCTGGGCAGGTTGAGTGGAGGAGGCAGTAACCTGTGCAGCAATACCCAGTGCCAGCCCACATCTCTTGGAGCAGGAGCAAGGAGCCCTTCTATACTGGTTTCCCTACAGACCCTGACCCAGCCTGACTCTTCCTCCTTCCTCTCCTAAGAGATGCAGCCTACTAGTCCCCAGGAGGAGATGGTGTTGATCAGAGGGGTGGGAGATGGCAAAAGCACTGTTTTTTGCTCTCTGGGCTCCTCAAATTTCTTCCAGCACCTCTTCACTACAATGGTCCCTCTGAAACACCTTCCACACAAGTGCCTTTCCCTTTCCCACAATCTCTCTGACCCCCTTTTGCCCAAGCCTCACCACAGAGAGCCCATTGACTCTCCTTCAGGTCTTCTGCTATCCTTCCCATTATTCCTAGTCTTCCCTCTTTCTTTTTAGCACTGACATCAAACTGTATTTTATTATTCTGTGAAAAGCTGTGTCTGGTTAGGCAAAATCAGTTATTTGTACTGCCTGAGAAGAAGTACTCTGCAAATAATTAGTTCTTCATGATTTTCAACCCAGATGATTCTGCCCTGAGTTTAGGGCTCAGTGCTCAGTGTGGTCCTCAGTCAAAAGCAATTTTTGCTTCAGATTGGAAAGTGAAAATTCAGTACAGCCTCCACGTGAACCTATAAATCAGCCGAGGTTTAGAGAGGAACCTTATGGACCATTAAATCCACCAGGCTGCTGATCTAGATAAATGTATAATTTTGTATCACTTTCAAACAAGATGAGGTTCATCTGTTTTGCCTATGATCCTCTTACACAGCTTCAGCAGTAACATAAAGTCCCAAACTCATGAAAGCTGTTGCTGAGGGAATGGCCTTATGCCAGTTTATACCATCTCTGTCCAGTATATATAATAGCAATTAGAGTGCGGGGTGCGCTGTACATCTGACAAACTGAGCCATGGCATAATCAATAAACTTAATTACCTATCACAGCCTGCCCACAGAGTATACAATTTTAATTCAATTATAACTCCCAAAAAAATGATACATAGCAAGCAGATATATTTATCACTGAGGTCTAAATCAGCTGTGCATGTCAAGGCTGACACTTAAAAATGAAGACGTTTATAGTTTCTGGAGCCCAAAGAAACCCACATAAAAAAGCACATTCTTCTCTTCTCAAAATAACTAAAATTGATGTGTCACTGATGGAGGATTCTTTGCCCGGAAAATGAGTCCAGAACCACAGTGAGCAGCACATTGCCTCCCCAGAGCCCTGAGCATAAAAATTAGAGAGGGGAGGAATCACAGAATCATATCCAATGAAACAGCCAACAGACTCCTCTCTGTGTCCACTGCCCTGGCATCCAAGATGCAGCAAGTCAGGAAGATGCCTCCTAATCCAGTGGGGACAGAAACCGTCCCCAGCCTGCCTAGCACAACATTAAAACCAAGAAACCTTGGTCACAGCTATACCAAGTGCAAAAACTTTCCAAATGTGTTCTCATATGAGAATTTCTGAGTTTCATCATTAGGGACCTCCTTCATCTGTAAGTCTTCCCCTGCAGATAAGACAGTTTCAACAACTGTCCCAGTTTTCAATGTTTGTGTAGCCTTTTCTCCAAAGTGTGATTTAGGCAGTCCCTTCTCTCTTCTCTCCCTGTCTTTCTCTCACCAACATCAGCAAGAGCTTTTGCTGCCTTCCACATGACTCTGGGTGTGAGCAGGGGGGTTGGAGTAGGTACTCTTGCTCCAAATATGTCTTTCCTATGACATATACACCAAGATGTTACACTCTGAGGAGTTAAAAATGACTAGCTGGCAAGAAGCATAAAGCTAATATCAGAAAAATTAATCAGGACCAACAGCCAGAAAATTTGGTACACAACTTAAAACCAATGGGCTGTCCTGGTCACCGAAGCAAATCTTTTGGTATTGTAGGCACCATGTCTCATAATCATATTCACAAATGTATTCATGACCTATTCATACCCTTTTGTTCTTGTGCAAGTGCTGTCCTTCAGCATAACAGCTGTTTTCCTTCCCTGGTGTCTACCCCCAATATGTTTATAGGCAGCAATCAGATCCTTTGTTTTGCCAGATTTAACAAGGCAAGATCCTCCTCCTTCTAAGCCAGGCTGTTTCCTGTAGCATGTTCCTGTGTCTGTTTCAACTGATTCTGTCTTTTGTCGATGTGGGGTACCAGGTTGGCATGGATGGACTGAGGTCTGCCTTCTGCACCAGCATGGATCTTTCTCTTCTATGAATTATCTGGTGTCTGAATTACTTTGGCTGTTTGTTTTTTTGCAACAGAAGTATGTGGCTACAGTCACCATTAAGTCCAGTTTGACAGAAATCAGCCCATGCCATGTCTCCAGACACTTTCCATCCCAGTCCCTGCTTAGGACCTTCCAGAAGCTGTTTGTCTGAGATTTAGTCTTGCAAGGATGAGCTAATTCCCAAATTAAAAATGTCACCTTGCTTCTTCACCCTTAGGCAAAGCTTATTCCAAAATCCATTTTGGGTCTCTGGCATGGAATTGGATATCATTTTCCGGTCTCAGTTTTTGCTGGCCAGTGCGAGTGACTGACTGCAATGCTGGAGGCACAGGAACCTCCAGCTGCCCTGGAAGGAGCCATGGCTGCCCCACAGCAGAGGGAATCCAGCAGGGACTCTGACTGGAATGGTCTTTTGCTCCTAGTGTCTTAAACCAAAGCCAATCTTCATCCATGTTCTACTCTCACAGGTTTGGTAAGGCTGCTCATATTCCTGTGTCTCTCCCTGTGGAAAACTGCCTTTTCTACATGGGAGAGATGTATCTTGTTTCTTCCTGACCTCACTTTTGATTTGGCTGTGGGAGCAGAGGAAGCTGAGTAGCTGTTTCAGCTGGAGGCTCCTGGGTAGGACTTCTAAGAAACTCTGTCCAATATACCAGGAGGTGGGGCAGAAAAAGGGCCCCTGAGAAAACAAAGCTGAGAGAGGCTTGTTCCCCACAATCTCTACCTCTTTGGGACAGAGGTGGCAAACACCTGCCCTGTCAACTCACTGTGTAATTTGGGTTATCTATCTTTATAAATTCACCTTCATAAAGGGAAAACACTGTACTCCTGCTGTGTATCAGCTGTGAATGAGGTTATCAAGATATTTTGTAGGATTAAAACTAACCACTAGGGCAAGATATAATTCTCTCCTTCCCCATTCTGTTAATTTTGAGATGTAAAGAGGTGTGAAAGCTACAGATTGTCTTATCTTCACTTGGATGAAGCCCTCAGAGGCACTAAAATCACGGCTGGTGCAGGAAAATGGCATACCTTTCTTTCCCTTGAAGACCTCAATATTCTGTGATTCTGTGAAACCCTCTGCTTCTGCAGAATCTGAGCTGTCATTAAAAGGAGGGGAAAAAAAGAAAAAGAAAACAGAATTTACAGCCTTTTTGATTACAAATTAACCCCCAAATGTGAGCAGAGCGTATCTGATGCTGTGCAGGCTTCCTGCCGCTCCTGGCAGCCTGAAACAATGGCTTGGACTTGTGCAAAATCTGCTGCCCTTGTAAAGGCACCAGCAGGATTATCAGGAATGCTCAGTGATAACCCTGAGCCTGCCACCATTATAGTTTCACGTTATCAGGAGGGGTGTGAGTTGAAGAGGAGACAGAGTCCTATGACAGAGAGGGAGTCCTTGCAGGGAAGGGATGGCAAAGGGAAGAAGAAGACTGGGGTAGGTGTCTGAAAGACATTGCCACCTCCTTTCTTGCTTGGCTCCCTAGGGGCTCTCTCTGTGAGGGGGTCTCCTGTGTGGTTACACCTGGTCACTGGAGGCGACCCAGGACTAACAAAAAATTACTATGTGGGAACCCTGTTACTCTGCTTGTTCCTGCTTCCTATTTCTCTGACACCAGCAGGACATGGCTGCACCTTCAAGGTTAGGATAAAGGCTGATATTTATAGAATAACCTGTAGACAGGGTTCCAAAGATGATCTGAAAATGTGCCTGGTGGCTCGGACTTAAGGTCCTCCCCCTTCTCTGTTGCTCAGAATAAATATGTTGGGTGCAGACTACAATCTGGAGATAGTCATGGTCCCATTTAGATACTGTAGGAAGAGTTAAAGACAGAATGAACAGGAGAACCCAGAGAAGGGTTTTACATTGCCATTTCTTGCATTTGCTCATCTTTCACATGTGGGAATTAGTAAGGAAGGAGATGAAATCAGGGGGAAGCTCTCAATGGTGAGAGTTGAAGCACGTATGTGTAAGTCCTTCCCAGCACCAGATCCTGTCCCAATAAAAATACACTGAAAGGAAATGAAAGGGACAAGAAGTACTTTGAAAAATTTGTAGGAATTGGAGAGAAGTTGGGAAAAGGGATATGATTATTATTATGTTTGGAAAGATTTTGTGCTTGGACAGTAGCAGAAAGACTTTTAAATAGAGTATTAGAAAAGATGACAGTGTAGGAAATGCATTTTGTTCAGAAGGATTTTGGATATGGCAGGATTTTGGTTATATGGCAGAGAGGCTGAAGGATAAAAGAGCAGTGGAGTGGAGCCTAGAATGGCTACTCTGTGATGCTCTCAAGCCAGAAGTGTCTGGAGGTGTCTCTCAGCTGACTTTGGGCATGAAGGTTCAAAATATGTTCCATTGCAGAAAAATAAATATGTTGGATGTGTGATGGGAGAGGGGAAGATCTACCCAGAGGCTGCCAATCTGACAGCAGATGAAATGGCTGGGAGACATTAGCCAGGTTTAAAAGAAATGATGTGAAGTGACCTGCAAATAAAACTAACCTGGCACTTCTGCTCTCAGATACAATGATATATTCATGGTGATTATGGTGAGTGAGAAATGAATGTTCAGGTTTTATATTTTCTCTCTTGACATCTATTCTGATTTGCAAATGATAGACCAACACTCTACTGATTAGAGGATTATATGACTAACTTTCAGCAGGCAGAGAGAAATCTGTCTTTTTTCTGCTTGAGATGGAAGAAAAGTCATCAGCACTGAAGAGTTGGCATCAGGGCTCTAGTTTATTTTCAGCTGAATATTGAGAATTCTGCGCAATCTCAGCACAGTCCATCACATTCAGATTTTTTCATGTTAGACTTAGCAAGTTTCATGGCACTGATGGAATGGAGGAGAATGCGAGAATTATTAATGTCAGCAGGATTATGTAGTGCCTGTTACCTACCTTCCGGGAATAACAGGGAACATTGCTGACACACAGTACAATTTTATTTATTTTTCACTACTCAGTCCGTTTCCAGATTTCACGTATCTCACTTGCTAAGGCTGAGATGAGAGGCAGGATGATCTAGGGAGTGAAGGGGAGGAATCTGTGTGCCGATATTCTGTGTAAGATGTACCTCTGGGACTGGGATGTCCTGTGTGAGTCCTCATCCCAGGTGGGTCTAGCCCCTGTTGCTTTGTTTGATATATCTGCATCATGTTCTAGAAGGATATACATAATTTTCAAATCCTCTGAAGGTCCTGAGGGTAGTTTTACCTCTTTCCTGGCTCCTCCATGCCATTACGTACTTAGTAGTCACTAGTTTTCCTTTTACTTTTCCATAAAATTACTCTTAGTATCATTCTGAGTATCACAGCTGGGCTGTGGGGCTAAGCTTAATAATATTGGGAATACATGATGGAATCGTATAGCAAAAAAAACCTCCTGGATGTGCCATGGGCATAGGACTGTCAGATAGGATAGAAAAATCCCTGCTCCTGGATAACACCTACGGTCCCACGAGCCTGGTGTGAAGGGGCTGGGGACAAGTGAAAATGTCCATGTGGGAATGTAAGACAGGGACTGGGGGGTAGAGCAGAAGGGGGAGCTGTCATCCTTCTCAATCCTTCTGATAAATCAGCACCAAATATTCAACTCCTTCACAAACCCAGTGTGGTGATCAGGGTTTGTGCTGTTCCTGGAGAACTAAATGTTCCAGGTAAGTGCTATTATTAGGTGTCCTGCGAGCAGAGGAGCAGAACAAGCAAGCAGCCAGCTTTGTAACCTACGGATACTGAATTTAAAAAGTCAGGAAGGACAGAAATGAGAGAGACTTGGAAAAGGCAATGCTCTTTCTGCAAATGCAGAAGCTGCCCTGACAAAACAAGCCCATAAAGTTGGCAGAGACACAGGGTAGCAGCAAGGATTGAGCTTCAGCTTAAGAGATCTTGTAGCAGATCTGACTTGTGGATCTGCAGAGAGTAGCACTGCAGAAAGAGAAATGCTTTGGGATGCCATAGAGCTGTGCCTTTTCCACTTGGAGAGACAGTCACACCTTGGAAAACAGAAAAGATGCACAAGCAGCAGTGAACAGGGAGGATTTTTTTGCTGTTTCTTGTAACACAGGGCTGGTGTTTCCCCTGAAACACACAGGCAGTGATCTAATTCTCACTGTGCATTTGTGATTTTTTTTCATCCAGTACATCACTGATGCTTTGGACAAACCTTAATGGCCATCATATTTAATATGTGATGGTCCAGGTATAAACTGCTGTGGAAGCAGATGAGGCAGTTTCTTGGAGCCTGTTTCCAGCCTTTGTTCTCTCTGAGTTTGCTCTGTTTTGTATTTGTGTTCATCCCAAGTGTGTCAGCATGAGAATAGATGAGGATGGTGAGGCAGAGCAAGCAATTCTGCTGAGCCTTTGGGGCTGGTGGTCATGCTGTGCTTTGGAGCAGTTCCTCTGATGTCCTATACTCATTTCAGAGGCTGGCAGAGCTGAACATAACCCAGAGCCAGCTCCCCCCATTCTGCTGGTCCATCCTCAGCCTGCAAGAGTCACTGTTGAGAAGCTCTGGCTGAACAATTTGGGGTCAGATTAAGTAAAGTTGCTTGGAAAAATCAGACCAAGTAAAGGTTCTAGAAATCCTCCGCCTAATGCCTCCCTCTTGTCCAGTAGAAAACTCAGTTCTAAGTAGTAGAAAACTCAGTTCTAAGTTTGGTCCTGACTTTGGACTTAAGTTTGTTCCTGAGTGGTTGCTAGATATCCTCCAGACCCTGAGCTGACTGACAGAGGACACAGCTTCCCCATAAGCTGAGGGCTAATCGAGAAGCACAATTTGGCCCTGGAGGCAGACAGCCTGGCAGGTGTGCTGCCAACAGGGATAGCACAAAAGGACCTGGAAAAATTAAAGAAAGGATCCCTTCCCCCAGCGAGCCTTACAGCAGCTGGTGGCTGCTCAGCTGCTGTCCAGGCAGCAGGCAGAAAGCCTGAAGGAGCTGGGGATAAGGAGTGGAGGTTCTGGGGATGGCTCACATGGCTCAGGAGCAGGGAGTCCAGCGTGCAGGGCTGCTATGGCTTGCATGTGAAAGCAGGACTGGGGACCAGAGGTCTGAGGTTGCTGTGCGACTTATGAGCTCACCTGCTGGCCTGACAGTGCTGCTGACTGCCTGGCTGGTGCTGACCTCAGGAAGCCTGGCCTTGCCACCTCCCCATGCTGGGGTCAGGGGGTGCCCCAAAGAGCTGCTGTAGGAGCACAGAGCAAAGCAAAAGTAGCCCCTTCCCATCTGCAACCTCAAAGTGTAATATTCCCTGGTCCCCATGCTGAGGGCTGTGCACACACAGACCAAAGGCAGAGTCCCTGCACTGGAAAGCAGAGATTCCCATCTTCTTCCTGCTCTCACAAAGCTTCCCTGGTGACTGACTAAGCCTAATGGCATGAGCAATAATTGCTACTGCCTAATCACGATGGTTTTAGGAAGAATTCTGTCTAATGAGAATCCATTTTGCATGTAGCAGGTAATAAAGTATGCTTGAGCAGGAAAAAGAGATATGAGCCTCGGAACATGGCTTTCTAGAGAGACAGTGCAAAACAAAGCCAAATGTGTATATTGTGCCAGCTGGTTCCACCAGAACCTGTAAGGATGAAAAATGAGCCCCTTCACAGCCCATGCCACTGCACCTTACTGAGATGGTGATCTCTGTGTGAGAGTGCTCACATGTGTGTGTGCAGCCACATCAGAGAGCTACACCAGAGATCAGCAGGGAACCTCATGGCTCACTTGGCATGGAGCAGCAAAAGGCAGTGCAATGACCAGAAAAACCTGCAGCCCACCATTTACACACTCCACGGATCGCTGCATGAATCCGAGAGGGATGAAATAACTGTGAATTGAGGGATTATCTCACATACAGGACAAAACGGAGGGAAAAAAAGAAGCCATTTCCAGTTTTATTATCCTTAATTCATCATTGTGCCTTCCTATGCCTCCTCAGTTGTTCTCTTTTTTTGGTTATTTTTTTGCATTTTCTCCCAAGTGTAGTGTGCAGGTTTTGTTCAAGCAATGTTCTGACTTTGGGAGAGGAAGGAAAACTGACTTTGGCACAGGTCTGCAATCCTTTTGTGCACAACACAGCACCTCTGAAGAAAAAATAGAATGAATGCTCTTCCTCACCAACATCAACATTGGTAGCTACTGACAGAGGAAGGAGAAAACTTCAGGGAAGGCAGTGGCTTAAATTATATAAAAAAATCATATTTAGAGTATACTTGTCTTTGAAGTCCCTTTGTCCTCTCTGATATTGTCCTTCTAAGCCTTCCATATCTCTGGAGACAGCATTTTAAACCCACAAAAATAGACATGGCAGTGAGGAATGGCTGAAATAATGTCAGCCCTCTCAGTTCACACTCTGCAGCAATCCCAGAGGTTTCCACCCCCCAGCAGCAAATAGCTCTGGATGGCAGCTCATACCAGCTCTCTTAGGTGTTTGTAGCTCAGGGAGATGGCCAAGGTGACCAAGACCTCTGGAAGTAACAGCTTCTCTCTGCCAACAGGACAAGAGAACAAAAATGACCAATTTAGATTAGACACCAGGAGAGAGATCGATCTTGCTGAAGTTTAAAAGCCTGTATCATAATGATAGCAGTCTAGATTCTCTTTATAGTTGATGGAGAAAAAGCCATTTCTACATGTGATTTGCTGGGTCTCTTTTAGACATATTTTTTAGGAAGAGATGTGCTTACGCATCAGAAGTGCCTGTTTCTCTCCATTGCCTATAAAGGAGTCAGTATGACTCGCTCAGCTGTTGACGTTTGCACTGTAGGAATCTAAATTTGGGCAGATGAATACCATTTCCAAATTTCAGTCTGCTGAAGTTAGGTAACATGAATTCTACTGTGGGCAAGTGCTAAATATTTGAATAGATGCTATTTTTTAATTCACCCTCTCCTTGCAAGACGACAACATCAGTAGGGTTATCTGTGGGAAGAGGAAACAGCATGTGTCATTAAAACCAGAAGATATCCAAATTCTGTACTTTTTTTCTGGCACAGATTATCATGTGAGCTGCAGCAGATTTCTTAATCCCTCTGCTTTTTAAGCTTTACCACAATTCAATTTTCAAATGTTAGTTTACAATTTAATTTCTGAATGTGCAGACAATACTTTCTAGCACTTCACTGTGCTTGTTTTTCCTCATTACATTTTTATGCGAAATATAATTTTGTGTCCAGATTCATTACATCTTCAGTGTTTTGTCTTTCCCACCCTCCTCTGGGAAGTGCTGTGCATTTCTTTCATGAATCTGAACTCTCAAGCCTGAAGAATGGCACTAGCATTTAATATCAGAACATCACTCCTCCACATTTGCTGTCTCTGAGAGGATTATTTCATATTTTGTATCCCTTCTAATTTTCTTACTTTTTTTGAGTCTTTAGTTCTTCGATGATGTGTAGGGCAGTATGTTCTGTTGCAGAAGAAGGCTTGAGAACAAATGCCTGCCAGAGAAAAAGCTTTTATAATCTATTGTGTGGGGGCCATTGTTCTAGTTTGACACCTATTTCTGCTTGGCTCACAGTTTCGTCTAGGAAAGGTTCTTTCACTTTAGAAACTTGGGAGAGAATCATGGAGGGCAACAATTTCTTCCATAGATACAGACACTCCCTCCTTACTCTGAATGGCAAAAATGTGACAAAAATTGTTGATGCTAAACACTTATTTAAAAATTGATGAATGAGGCTAAAAAACCCACTGGAAAAAAAAAAACTCTTGTCGCAACATTCAGATCATTCTGTCTAAGAGTTTATAAATTTCAAATGGGGGCAAACATCATTGCAAGCAACAGCAGGATGTTCAGCACCTCTGAGCAAAGGAGTAAGGAAGCACTAGCAGTTCTCCAGGAGCTCAGAACTCAGTGCAGCCGAAAGTGCAGAGGTGGCTGTTGCGCAGCTGAGAAGGAACGTGAAGGGAATGCACTGAGGTGTCTTGCTGAGGTCACAGCTGAATGGCTGAAGGGCAACTGAAGAGCTCAGGACAGCCTTTGAATGAACAGGAGTATTCTTCTAAAGAATGCACATGAAAGCTACAAACATGGAGAAAGTGTAGAACATGCACCCACAAGGACTAAATTTAAAAGATGTGCTTAGCAGGGAACACATGCATAGCATATGGATGCAGCTGATGGAAGAGTTGTTGGACTCCATTCAAGATACCACTCACACAGCAGATGAACCATAAATTTAAGATACACATGTCACATCCTTACCAGTAAGGTTCCCTTTAGTCATGTGTGAATGCAGCTTTGCTGTTGGATTCTGGCTTGTGAGCTAACTTAGTCTCTGAGCACAGTAACAGTGGTGGGCAGGACACAGAATGCAGAGGGATCCTCAGCTCCTCGTTACCTTCAGTGACTTATTAGCCTGTGGGCTTTTTGCAGCCCTCACCTTGGCATTTGTTAGTCCTGGCACTCACTGCCTAATGATGTCCCATGCTGTCCTTCAGCTCCTCAGCTGCTTGCTGACTGACAGGCCAGTTCCTTTAACATTTGTCCTTGATACATTTTCTGGTATTAAATTAAGTTCCTTAAGCTGATTAAAAGCCTTCCAAGATTATGTCATTGCCAAGTCTCCCATGCATACGCACA
The DNA here is from genome assembly GCA_008694505.1 of Cyanoderma ruficeps. Lineage (NCBI taxonomy): Eukaryota > Metazoa > Chordata > Aves > Passeriformes > Timaliidae > Cyanoderma > Cyanoderma ruficeps. Next base: position 3,166,213 of record VZDJ01000141.1, read on the forward strand.
AAGACAATCATAAATAATAAAACCTGTTCTGGATTTCTCCAATAAGGGTGCCAGTATCTAAGTCTTTGCCCTCTGGCCAATTTTCTGTATTACTGAGCCAATTTATGTTTCTGATAGGTACGCAAGAATGCCAGGTTATTATTCTTCAGCAGTTACTTTCTGCTTTCAAAATCTTTTCATCCAAAAAACAGTATACTGATGAAATTGGTAGAAAAGGTAAATATTTACAGAACAAAAATCAGACCTTCTTCCACTTTCATGCAGCACTAGAGTTGTAAGAGATTCCTTGCAGCTGCTTGCAAACAATTAAAGTTTTAGATTTGCACTATACTTTTGGAACCTAATTTTATAAGCAGCTGCTGACAGTCCATTAATTTGAATCCAAAATGCTCTCTGAATTAGACTAGTGCTAAAGAAAGCATTAGTTTCCATTCCAAAATGGGCTTTATCACATATTCCTGCCGCCCCTTTTGCATGTCTGCTTGACTCAAGGCAATAGCAGCATAGTATTTAAGTGCCAGTTATATTTTGGTAATATGCACAATATTTTAATGGGGACAGGAAGACTGAACGACCTTAAACCTTGTTAGAATAAGAAAGAAAAACAGACTTAAGCGTTCATTGAAAGGATTTTTAGGGAAGTCTTGCAAATCGCTTGGTAGGGAGGTTTTTCAACATTATGACTAATGTTGTGGTGTGTTTTTGGGTTTTACCAGTTTCTGTATGCATCTGTTCTTTGTTTTACAATGGTTTCACCCACATACCCCATGTTAAACCCTTCTTGGTTTCCCCCGAGTGATTGTCCAGTGTCAATCACAATTATGGGTCCTGTCCATCACTTTGCAGCATCGTCCTGAAGCCTAGAAAGTTCTAGTGAGGACGTCGTGTGATTTGCAGGCTCCCTGTTCTCCCCTCACTTTAATGTATTGATTGGTTCTATTGATTGTCCTTTGTGTTCTGGGTCACTCCCTTTGCCTTCTGGATTGGTTCCAAGCTGTCCCCTTCCCATTTCCCCACGCCCATACTTAAGGTGTTGGACAGAGAGGGAAACCCGCTTTTGTGGGCTCTCTCTGGGTGTGTACAAGCCTCCTGAGCTTAGTAAACCCCAGTTAAACTTCTCACAAGAGTCCTTCCTTCTTCCTCGCCACTGTTCACACTTCTGTCAAAGGCAAGAACCCACAGGATCGGGAACATATCCCGGACCTTCACTGCAGCATCAGCGCTCAAGCTAGCCTGGAAACAGGACATGGGTCCCAAGAAACACACCACACCCCTGCAGATTAACACTCAGATTGTGTGGATGTACAAAACCAGAACTGATTTTTTTTTAATGGGTCTAAATGAAAGAAAAAAGTCAAATATGTTCTTCTTTCTTAAAAGTCAGATTTCAGCAGAATACTGATATTTGTCACCAATGAATCTATATTTTGGTAGCAGCCGGTGATACCACTCTGTGATGGCAGTTTCTTTCAGATTTGAGGCTCTATGGTAGAAACACAGATGCAGAGGCATCTGTGATATGATTTAAAGGATAACCTGCTGTTGATGATGATGTATCTGGTGCAGAATTTGGAGGTTTCTTTGGTGGCAGGTTTTGTTGCTGATCTTACTGTTAATGACTTGTGGCAAAGAGGTAATGAAGAGAAATGGAATGAATGTGAAAGTAAGCTGGAAGGCAAAACATAGGAAAAGAAACTATCCCTGAGCCAACTAACAACAGCAGTGTTTTGGTTTTTTTAAAGATATTTTGCAGAGGTGAATATTAGTACCTCTGATCATATGGAGCTTTTCCCAAAATCCAAAATGCAGTGTGGGGAAAAGATGGGTCTTTTAGGTAGAACAGTGGACTGATGGGCAGAATAGGCTGGAACCATTCTGCGAGACATGGCATGGTCACTGGCATAATTTATTCACAGAAATAGAAATGGTGAAGTTAAGAAATGAAAAGTCCTAAATGCAGAAGTGAGAAATTTTGACCAAATCATGAAGAGCAGTGGGTTGTGGTCAGAGCTAAGTCTGAAAGATGACCTTAAATGTTTTAAATTACTTTCAGGGAGCTAGAACTGCCAAAATTAAAGGCAATGAGAAAGTAAGTGTTGATGGCAAAAGAAATCGAGCTTCTGGAAAAGTGCTATAATGGTGAAAAGGCCAAAATCTAGAGGTGATGTGGGAAGACTGAACTGAAGATAACATAATACGTTAATAACATAAAACAAAAGGAAATGGCATCAAGTTGCCCAGGGGAGTTTTAGACTGGATATTAAGAAAATATTCTTCACAGAAAGGGTTGTCAAGCACTGGAGCAGGCTGCCCAGCGAGGTGGCTGAGTCACTGTCCCCAGAGGTATTTAAAAGACACATAGATGTTTTAGGGACACGGTTTACTGATGGACTTGGCAGTGGTGGGATAATGGTTGGATTAAATGACCTAAAAGGTCTTTCCCAACCTATATGATTCTATGATTTGTGATACTGGAAAAATTTGGGAAGAAGGCAGAGACTCATGCAGAGGGAAAACAAACATCAGTTTAGCAATCGTGATTTTAAGATTACAGCTATGCAATAAAAAAGTCAGAAAGGTATGGTTTTCATCAGATGTCTGGATTTGCAAAGCCCTCCTGAAATTTCTCATCCCAAAGTTGCTAAAGGTGTGCAAGACTTGACACAGCAGGAGATGGGGTAGGTCCTTGTTGGATCCATGCAAACCATGCAGTGCGAGGGGACCAAAACAAAATGAAGGAAAGCTGAAAACTGGTGAAGAACTATGTTGCAAAACCCTCAAAGTGAACAGGACTTTAAGAACACATGGCAGTGAAGTTTGAAAAGCAAAGGGGCAGAAGTTGGAGTAATATGCTAAAGTGTTGTATTAGTCTGTCTCTAGCTAGTCACACAGCTTGTTCACGCATCATATGTACAGAAAGTCTGTACCTCACTGAATTTTATTTTACTTTATTTTAAATTAAATTTGACCAAGATGTACCGATATAACATTCATGATTTTTCCATCTGCCTGGAACCTGCAAGCCCTTAAAAAGAAGAAAACATCTTGTATTAAATTTTCCAAGCAGCCAAAATACTGCTGCTCTTTTTTTTTTTTTTTTTTTACCTTTTGTTTTGAATTTAAANCCCTGTGGTTTGAATTTAAATTTATGTTTCTAAATTTACATATTCAACAACTTAATCTGAAACCTGTTTGGAATTTGGTTATCTCTTTTTATCACATTTCATTTAATGCAGCTACTTCTCAAATTGAGGCATCACCCCTGCAGCTACTGGACAAAAAAAAAATTGCTTGAAAGAAAAACTGAAGCCCCATTTCTATTCTGCATTTTAACTGCTGACATTTTCTAGATAACACCAAGAGATGTCAGAATACTGGCTGTTAAAGCAGTCTATGTTTGGAGCCTATTAAGCAGAAGTCTGAGAGTGAAAGGAAATGTGAAGACTTCTGGTGGGACTGACATATACCATTACTCACTATATTTCAATTTTTTAGGGAAAAGGAGTTTTTCCCTACTTTTTTTCCCCCAAGAATTACACTTAAAATCTGGCAGGTCACTGAGAGCCTGTAATTTCACTCTAATTCCTCTGTATATTCAAAGGTTATGTAATACAGCCCTTGCCCTTCTGATGAGGAAAGCCTGGGAGGAATTCTCAGCAGAAACCTCTTACTCTCTTATTACTGTCAGAGGTGACCACTAACCTGTCTCCTCCTCTGACACTGGTAATTCTGCCTCTATTGCTCCCCCATTATGTTGCTCAAGGGGTCCAGACTGTCTGTTCTGGCTGTTAAAGATGTAGCTCCACGAAGTTCTTTAGAGTTACACTGGTGTAAAAGCATGTGAAAGAAGAAGGGGGGCTCCAAATGTTGCTCAGGTCCCTTGCATGCCGTGTAACATAGCCAGAATGATCTTGGCCTTGCCTCCTAAGCACTCTCTCCTCTTCTCATGCAGTGGCAAGCATAGGGAGGAAATTGATTTCCTGTCAGCTGAATTCTCCCTGGAGCTCCTTGGCATGCACAGGAAGTCTGTCAGAGCACCCCTCCAGAGACCACATTCCTGTCTCTCAGTCCTTGCTACAGCTCCCCTGTCCCATGCCTAGGAAGGGATATCTTTCCCCCATCCACTGCACATGGCAATGAGCCTGTGACATCCTAAGAGAAAGCATGAAGAATTGAAGATACCATGACTGCAAACAGCTATTTACTTCCAGAGGCAAGCTGCTTTTCTACAAAGCCAGTCTATCATGCTCTGCCACACTGACAGCCTTGGAAAGGCTGCAAGGGGCTGGGTAGGTTGTATATGGCCAGGGAGGGTGCATAGGGCTGGGCAGAGCTGTGCCTGGATTGACAGGCCCAGATGGATTCCTTCCAGACCTATCTGGGATGTCTCTGCCTGCCTGCTAATCTTCATCTTAGGTTAACCGACAGCTGGTGGCATTTAATCAGAGGCACCACTCCTGTAGGCCCTCCACACTAATGAGACTCCTGAACTGTGTTGTGCTGGATAATGCAGATCCTTCGGCTGTTCCCAGAGCCTTTTGTGTCTGCCACTTTATAGATTATCCTAAATATTGTTTCTGACTTCAAAGATTTGTAATAGCATTTGAACATCCATCACATCTGAGCAAGAAATATTACAGAACAGCTTGTCCTCCTGCATAGCAACTGGCCAGATATTTTCTACTGAAGCTCCTGCCTTAGCATACACTATTTAACATTGATATCTCCCCCTTACTTGCATTTGCCTGCCCTTCCTCAACAGCACTGCTGTTGCCTGCCTCAAAGGCAGTAAGGGCATTTGTCTGCCTGACTGGGGTTGCTACAGGGCCACAGAGACCCTTTGCTAAGCCATGGGGAACTTGGGGGAAGCAAGTCGAGCAAGCAGAGAAGTACCAAGAAATGCATGTCTCAGTCTTGAAGGCTGAATCCAAGCAGAAACAGCCCAAGAAGCTGAAATCCTTTGTATATGCCCATGTTAACAACATGTGAAATAATCTGAAGATCATTTCACCAAATTTAGTTTTCCACTGATGCTTTTCAGGAGTTAATTCATCATTTCCTCAGTTTGGATCTTTGTGTTGTGACTTGTAGTGATGAAGGGTAAAAGTGGTGGGAGTAGATAATGTCTTTATCAGCACGGATCAGTACTGTCTTTACCACCACCAACCCAGTCCCTGAGAAGATCTGGGAGTATTTTAAGTGGCTGAAGCCTTACTGCAATGGCTACAGGCCCCTGATTAGCTGGGCCAACACCAACTTAAAATTCAGCAAAATGTGCTGCTTCAAGAGGAAAACACAAGAGGCTGAATGCTTCTCACCCCAAGCAATGACATGTGGCTCTTCCCAAGAGCCAGCAATTATCAGCTTGTACGGGTGAGCTAGTCAGGAAAATAAGAGGCCTCATTCTCATCTCAGATTGGAATCATGAAAAGGGCAGTCCACCAAACTTCCTTCACCAAAGAGGTGCAAATACAATGAAGTATGAGACCCATACAATTTTAGGGTTTTAACTTTTCTCTTAGTTTGAAGGAAAAAGACTGCTTGAAAATCCAATAGATATGCTAGAGGAAAGAGAAAAATATGTAGACATTTCAACTAGTAATGCAGAAGAAAAAAGTACTGCTCAGAAAAATGAGATGATATAAATATCCAAGTTACCTTCAAGCATGTATTCAAGGACAGGTTTATGTTATTTTGCTCAGTCTGTTCTCTTTCTCTCTCTCTTTCTTTCTTTCTTTCTTTCTTTCTTTCTTTCTTTCTTTCTTTCTTTCTTTCTGTCTGTCTGTCTCTTTCTTTCTTGTAGAAAAGAGAATTTAAAATAAGAAAAGATAATGCCTTCTATTTCTTTCTATTCAGATTTATAAGTATATATACAAGGAAATATTAGTATTTTTGTATGAATATTTTCTATATGTAGGAGATTATTTTACTCAGCATTTTGAAAATCCTTAAGTCTGCTGTTTATTTCAATTATTTATCATTTTGCATAGGGAATGCAGGCACGTTGAGCTCAGAAAAAGTTTAGAGTCCAGCTCTCTGCAAGATTACTTTTTCTTCTTAATCCTCAGGGACCTGACTGAATTTTTCTCTGTTTATTACTATTTTATATTTCTTCTTCATATTCTATTTATTTATTTAGATTTATAAATGATACCACCATGTTAAGGGCAACTGTCCTCTCTGAATCATTCCTCTTGTGCCTGTGACATTGGTGCAAACCTCATGTCTGCCTGATGTGTTTCAGCTCTCAGTTCTGAACTTCCTCAGGCCACTGTGTTGTTTAATTTTTTACTCACTTGGCCAAGCATCCTGAGACCAACTGCATACTATTCTATTTGACATTAAGCCTCACATATACTTTACAGTCTCCAAATTCCCTGGGGCAGCAGCTGTCTTTTGAAATTATGAATAGTGGGGCCAGCATAGTTAGGCCTCAGGCCTCAAGACGGGTCCCCAAGGCACTGCCACAATGCAGGGTATACTCCTTACAACAAGGAGGGGATCAGCACAGTAAGTGCTGGATTCTCTGTCCCTTGGAAACTTTCCTTTCCTGCTGAAATACATTTTACAGCTGAACATGAGTACAATGCACGGGTAAGTGATGACATTTAAGGGCTTAAGGAGGTCAAAAGAGATGATCCAGTGGTTCCTCCCAGCTTTTTATCCATCAGTCTGTGAATACTGATAAGAGCAAATTTAAAAGCATCTCTGTGAAAAGGTCTCCATAGCCACTGCTTCAGGAATTCTGTGGGAGTTTTGCTGGAAGACTTCTTCAGGACTGAGGCTTGGTGTAACTCCGCTTGCAATGAACAGGCACAGCCTCAGGGAGAATACATCTACCTGGGGCAATGGAAAAAGATGTCTCTAGAAAAATACCACCTTAACTAAGCTGGAGGTATGACAACTCTATTACTGATTCCAAAGTGGTGACACAAATAAATGTGTCAAATTCCCCGCAGTTTTTAGGAGCAAACAACCAGGAATACTGAACAGCATGGATGAATTTTGAATTATTGGCTGACTAGCTGTTGACCCTCCTTTAAATTCCCACCAGTTTTGGAGCTGCTCATTTCTTCTGGCTTTGGGTTAACATAGTAACTCACAATAATCTGCAACTAAAAGCAAAAAAACCCAAAAAACAAACCATCAGGACATTATGTGCAGGTGTGGTTCAGGCAAGACGGGGAGTAGGAATCCTAGACTGCACAGCTATGGAAAGCATGCTAAGTAGGGCAGGGAATATGCAATATCCCCAGACACCCACCAGTAGGTCTTTGAGGCAGAGCTGAACCTCACCTTGTTTGAGCCCAGAAGGAGATTCTCTGTGGAGAGGTGTGAGTCAGTATGTGTCTGGCTGTTAACTTTTTGCCCTCGCTGTATCTTTGCAGTCCACTGCCAAAAGCAGTGAATTACTTGTGGACATGGAAAAGAGGAGCTGCCTTTTTCAATCACCCTTCTTGCTTAAGCAGCAGGCATCAGCAGCAATTGGCAACAAAGGCAAAAAATAAATTTTGAGCAACCTCACCGCATCACCAAATCCCTTCCTAAACATGTATTGTTTTGCAAGAAGATAGCATTTCCAGAAATGAAGCAATAAAGCAAATAGAGTTCAGTGCTCTGTAAACAGGAATGCACACAGACACACATGCACATGAGACTCAGAATAAAATTCTTCAAAAAAGCACTTTTTCCTATGCTTCCCAGAGATGGACTGAGAAATCATTACTTTTAAGAAATTGTTTTATAATGCGAAAACATTGGAAGGTATAGTTTTGACTTTACAGCACAAATTATGATCAGGCTCTGCTTGGGTCAAAAATGCAACAGGGAAGGCTAGAAATGTGAAACTGGTGTGTTTTGGCTTTGACTCAGCCTCCAGAATGACCCAGCAACAATTCTTCATTTAGCATGTTTGCGTTATTTTGGCACAGAAACATCCCTAGTTCTCTGGCATGATTTCATGAAAAGTTGTTGGATCTTCACCTGCACATTTCTGCAGGGTCTGACTTGTTTCTCCTGCTGCTGCATGACACTTTCCTGACTTCTGCCTGTGCTGGTGTTGCCATTGCTCTGGGAAGCCCTCAAAGACATGAGTCTGGATAACCTCAAGGTGCCCCAGGGAATTGTAAGCCTGCAGGACTCCCGTGATATGAGTCAGCTCCTGTCAGGTTTAACTACAGCCAACAACTAAGCAGCAAACAACCTCTCACTCTTTCCCCACCTCTCTGATGGGAAGGAGTAGGAAAAAAAATGTAAAACTCATGGGTTGAGATAGAGCAGTTTAATAATTGAAATGTACTAATAATTGTTAATAATGATTAATAATAATAAATAAAATGCAGGACAATAAAAATAGAGGAATAAACCCTAAGAAAACCAAGTGATGCACAATTCAGCTGCTCATCACCCACTGACAGATGCCCATCCCATCCCTGAGCAGTGATCGGTAAGAACCCAGCCAACTCCCTCCAGTTTATGTATTGAACATGATATTCCATTTTATGGAATATCCCTTTGACCAGTTTGGGTCAGCTCTCCTGGCTATGCTCCTTCCCAGCTTCTTGTGCACCTGTTTGATGTCAGAGCATGGGAAACTGAGTAGACCTTTCCCTAGGGTAAGAAGTACTGAGCAAAAACATCAGTGTGTTATCAAGATGATTCTCCTACTAAATCCAAACCATAGCAATGTACCAGCTATTAGGAAGAAAATTAACTTTATCCCAGCCAGAACCAGGGCAGCTCCAGACATCTCAGAATTGCTGGCAAGGCTGAACTTTGTTGCAAAAGAGCATCAGTAGAGCCACAGAAGGGTCCCGGAGAGTCACTCTTTCCACTCTGCTATGCCAGTGGTTTCAGGGGAGAAAAGGGTGGATGACAACAATTGCAGGGAATACCTCAGATCTTTACTACTGCTGTTAAAAGCCATGGCCCCACATGTCCTGATTCCTCCAGCAACAGCCACCAGGCTGACTCTCCAGGGCACTCACACTGACAAAGGCACTGCAGGAGCCTGAACTCACTCTGGTTTCACCAGCAGTCTGTTGCCATAGGCAACTGCCTATTTTGCCTATACCTAGAGCTGGCCCTGAGCAGTATGCACAGCAGGATTGCTGTGATGAGATTAGCGCATTTTATTATACTATCCCTGCTCTTATCACCAACCCCAGCTCTCACAAATTCAAGATAAGGAAATTTCTCTCATGTACTTACCATGGTCTTGAACAGGACTTTAGAGAGAAGTGGTGAATGCCACGGTATTCACATTTACATGGGAAAATTTAGGGAGTCATTGCTATTCTTGTTTTCAGGTCCTCTGAACCCTTCCATGTCCCAGTTCAGGTCTGGTTGCTTATCAGTTATCCCAGCTTGAGTAGCTTGAGGGTGTCCTCTGTGCACTAAGATAACGTCAATATGGGACCAAGGCTTCATAATCCCTTCAACAGTAGGCCATAACATTTTCCATTCTAAACCACCCAGGAATAGCCTGCTTTTTAGGCTGGCTTTAGCCTGTGTACTACTTAACTTTTGGCAGCTGGGATAGAGAGCTACATCAGGTAAGCATACCTGTTAAGGGAAGGGAAAACATCTCTAAATCTCAATGAAAGCCAAAATAGGGCTAACTCTCAAGAGAGTCAGACAAGCAACCAAGTCACCACCACTTAACACATCAGCTGAGCAGCTCAGCTGCAGGCACAGCGGCGTTGCACTACCATGGCCTGCCTGGGGATCAGCATGTGGAAATGAAGCTGGTTCTAAATGAGAAATACTGAACCTAAACTCTTTCTTACATGTATTTTCCATTTAGGTTCCTCACTCCCCATTGAAATACCTTGTGGATTCTGAAAAATACCCCGCTGAATGTAGCACAGGCTGTCAGAGATGTTGTTGCAAACCAGAGAGGCATGTAGTTGATTTGAAAATCTTTGATTTTAGATCCTTCAATTCTTACATAGCTCTAAAAGTCTGGGCCTCAAATTGGGTTCCAAAGAGAGGTATTTATGTAATGTGAAATTCTGTTGCATTAAAAAACAAATACAGGCCTATGTTGACCTGACAATGACCTTTTAATAATAGATAATCATCAAAATAAAGGACAATGCAAATGCAGATGATTTTGTTACAGTAGATTTGATAAAACAAAACAGACAATCTAATTAACCAGTGATTAGATTAAGTAGAAGTCTCTGCATTGGGTGATGGATAATTCACTGGAATTGTATTTACTTATTTTTTATGGTACTGCAGAACAAAGCACATCTTTTCCTTTCTTTCCTTTCACTGCAGTCTTAATTAAACAAAATTATTCCAAATGCCTTACACAGCATCTAGGCCTCTAAGTAAAGACGGTAAGTCAGACAGGGAAGGCCAGCCCTGCAAGGAGATTTAGTTGTGGATCAATACTGTTTGGATAAATCTCATCCAAAGGAACAGTTACAACCCTGGCTTTTCAGAGCTGCTTGGCATTTACAGCTCCAGCTGAGTGGGATGTGAGCTGCAGGTGCTCAGACTTCGGAGAGACGTGCCCTTATTGTTCAAACATAATTTATGCTGGAGAACTAGCAAACAAACATATTCAAGGCAACTCCTGATTTCTGCACCTGAGTCAATTCAAGACATTTTTATCTAGGCAATGGTGCACGGCTGATCAACATCTATAACAGAAATGGATCTTGTACTTTGAAATCCTTATCAGAAATGGTTGTGGTGTCTTTTAAATATAGGCTGTGTAAAAGACAGTCTTTTAAGATGATTTAATTCCATCCCTTTACAAATTGTGATCTGGAAGATTGGTTTGGCTACCCATCACTACTAAGAAAACCCAATACTACTGAAGAAGCCCTTTTGATAACACAGCTTGTCAAATATTAAAGGTAATTTTAATTTTTAAAGTATTTTATGAATTGTGTATTTGCCAGAGGCTCTGTGGTATCCTATGAAAATTATCATAGCAGTCATTCATTAGGTTCATCATAAATATGGGTTGTATACTCCCACATTCTTTTGTTCTGAACAGTTAATTTGACGAAATATCTGCTGGAAAAATTTCTCTCCTAGGTGTGGGATTACTGTCTGTCTGTCTGTCTGTCTGTCTAGACACTCTTATTGCTCTCATTGCCATGGCACCTCAGTGCATCCAGACCCAAGGATATCTGAGGAGGAGTTAATAAGCATTATCTCTTGCTAGGTCTCTTCAGAGGATGCTTCTGTGAAACTGCAGGGGACAGCAGACGAGAGCAGACGAAACCAGCGTGATTCCTCAATGCAATGAGCTGCCTTTTGGGAAAAGCCAGTAGGACAGTGTGGAAGCTCTGGCATCTCTCTAGCAATGCCTTGCAGACAGCCTCTGGCCAGGTGGCAGGGCATTTGTGTGTTGGCTTGTATTATGCAGGCGTTTTTCTCACTGTGTGCAGAGCGAAGCTAGAGCTACTGCAAGCTCTGTGCTAGCAAGGATGCCAAGGAACACCATGTGGGGGCGGGTGAATTCTGGATGAGCGAGTGGGTAAACAGAGAGGCTGAAGTGCCAGGGGTAGCCTAGGGGCATTCCCTTAGGGAGCAGACAGCAACTGAGACAGAAAGTAAGGCCTCACTTCAGTAATTATCTTCTGGAACTGTTCTAGGGTATCAGCTAGGCTTTTAAAAAGAAGGCCCGGTTGACCAGGTGATGCATGTCCCGACAGTTGCTGTATTTTAAGTTTACAATTTTGATTCTGAAATGCCAGCCCATGAATTCACCCATCTACTTGTAAAACCTGGGATCACTTCTATGATGCAGACTTTTTTTTCACTGGCACTGAGTGCAAGCCAGAAACAGATAAAACCACACCTTCTCATCACTATTGATGCTCAGGGCTTGGGTCTTGGTCCCCCTGAGAATTATTAAGAAAACTTCTATTATCTTCCACATGAGTAAACTTTCAACTAATTCAGCTAGTATTTAGTCCTTACTTACATCTGAACAACCACTCTGACCAAAAAGGACTGTGACACTGGCAGCAAAATGTGACCTCTGGTTTGTACTGTTTTAGCAGTGATTCTCACGGTTCTCTGCCTCTCTCTCCTCACATGGAGTTACTGTACTTTTCACCTTTCTCACTAAAGTCTGTTCAGAGTAACAAGAAAATGGATGTGACTATACCAGAAAGCCCTGATATTTCTGTCATGAAATATTTAACAAGTACTGATGTTGAAAAGGCTGATTGTCAGAAGTGTGTGCACCTCCTAAATAACATGGGCAAAATAATGTAATTGCAGCATACTGCTTTCCATGGACAGAAATTTCAGTTGAATTCCTCGCATCTTTCTCTTCACAAGGCCACAAAGGTCATGAATTGCTTACAAGAAATAAGACAGTGTTTTCCAGTGTCCAGCAGTCTAGATGCATCCTGACTCCATCTCACAATAAAGCCCAGGCACATATCTTGTCTTCTTCTCCTGCTCCTTTCTCCTCTTGTCTTCCTTTCTTGAAGGCCAGATGTAGAAGGCCTTTCTGGAAGGACAGGAAGCCTCACTGTCAGCAAGGGAGGAGTTGTAGGAGATGAAGGAAAACTTCTCCAGTTTTGGTGGAAGCAAGGAACAGGGAGAATAAATAGATATGAAACGAGAAATGTCAGATGCCAGGATAAGAAGAAGAACTGCCCATTTTTTTTCTTCTCAGTGATGATATATACATGCAGACGCCAACCTAGAAATTGAGAGGGAACGCTAATGAATCTTTCTGAGTTGTGTCTATGGCGCTGATTACAACTGTTCCCCCAGAAGTCTCCAGTATTTATGATTTGGAGATGTTTTCAGCAGGCAATGAAATATTAGTCACTATCTTAAAAATGTGCTACATAATTGCAGAAGATGGCACATTCCCGTTCCAATTAGAAGTGGATAACTGTAATACCTGAAGAAGCCTTGTGCATCATTTGTAGGTAAATATGGCTCTTTGTAAAGGAATTTATGCATAGAAAAATGCATAATATATCTGAATAGTAAGGTTTTGATGTAAAATACTGCAGTAAAAGAATCACTATCCCATGGAGAAATCTGAGTTTGAGATATTTTTCCTAAAAGGAGGCTGCCAAATCATGTTCTTATTGCTTGTATATCAATATGGCATCAGAACTTTCTGCCTCAGAAAACTTTGTCCTTAGCTTTTCATATTAAATTCACAAAAACATTTCTAAATGTCAGTCCTTCATCTTCCACCAAAGCCTGTCTTCTTACATTGACCATGCTTGTAGCTATTCCCCAGCACTGAGTTCAGCTAGCATGAGCAGCTCATATTGCCTTAAAACAGCATTGCAAATTATATACTGGGAATGGGACTGTTCCCAGGAAATAGCTAAAGCAGCTCAAGGCAAATGCTGAGGTGTTTAACCTAAATGTTAGGTTATGTAGGGGAAGTGAAAGGGCCTGTATTCAACTCATACAGAGTCTTTTGGTTTGTAGAGCAGATGGGTGGATTCTAATATCTGCATGTTGAAGGTGGTTGCTGAAAGGGGCAATAAAGTGACTAAATCCATGCTTTTGTAGATCTAGCCCATAAAAATTTATTTGTAACTCACACATCATTTCCATCATAGACTTAATACCATCTAATCAGCTTAAGCAATATGTCAGGTACCTGGTGTCCACAAAACAGCAAATGAACTTTAAATCAACTGAAAACCCCAGTGATTTATGAATGGAACTACATCTGGACCCTCAGGAAAAAATGCAACCAATTCTGCAGCTTCAGTTTGTTCCTGCATTTGGTGAGGGGTTGATAGGACTACAGGGGCCAAATTCAGGGCTTTGATCAGGCAAATATGGATCTGCTCTCTAGACAGAACTGCACTTGCTTGCCAGAGGTCTGATTCTGACCCAAGATCTTTGTGCATCATGTTGATGTTGCTTTTTTGCTTCTTTTTTTTTTTTTTTAATTAATTGCACAGTGCTGAAAGATCTTTGAACAAACTTGTTTTACAGAAGCGAATACAAATATATGTGGGGTATGACTGCAGGCTTACAAGCAACAGAAATACCTGAAAAACCTTCTGTTGTTCTATTGATCCAAAGGAGTGCTTGAAACATTACTATGGCAACAATTCTTACCCAGTGGAAGGAGCATGCCATTATCTGTGCATAGGAACAAAAAAGAGGAGGTATTTTTCAGAACTAGTGCCCACCTCCCCTTGACCACTACAGATGTGCTGACCTTCTGGCACGAGCTCCTGCTGAAGGAGCTTTCAATGAAAAGTGACTTACAGAATTATTTATTGGTCCACGCACAGAGAATAAAGAAATTCTATTGACCAACAGAGTCCTGACACAGAAAACAGCAGTGCATGGAACTACTGTTTTCTAAAAGTATCAAACATCTTTCTTACCTCTTTTACAACCTCGACTAGTGGTGTAAATAATAGAGAAAGGGCTGCTCTGGCTCACTCTAAATGTTGTCTATGTCATTTGGCTGCACTCAGCCTTTCACAACTACAGCTATTAAGTCAGAAAACTACTGAGCACCTAATATCACAGTGTTCTTACTGACAATGAGTTCAGGCTCAAGAACAAATCTCCTGGCATTGAGTTCAGGCTAAAGTACAAATCTGTAGTAGGCTTTGTAGTAATGGTGTTATTTGGTCTATTAATTAGCAGCTGGACAAATAAATTCAGCAAGAAACTATTTTGCATCACGTGGCTAAATTGAAAGTCCACATCCCATATGGCCTGAAGGTAGAGTTGACAGTTAATCATATTCCAGATGTTTGTAACACTGAAGAAGCTCTGTCTGCTGCTCCTCACTGCATCTCTCATCCCCAGCTTCACATATGGGTAATTTTAAGAAGTATGTGACTCTGCCCACCTCCCCTAATTCTGGGGAGGAGAGTGATACTGGCTACAAGTCCAGGCAGACTGTTCTTCCTGTAAATGGCTGAGAAAAATGATTGTGTGGGAGATGGTGCCAAACGAGGAGAGAAAAGGAGCAGCCTGGAAGAAAGCTTCCAAATCTTCACTCCCACTGCAGAAACACTTTATGGCTGTCCTGAGGCTGGGGAGAGGAACAAGCAGCTGCAAGCTCTTTTCAAGCTGTTTGTTTTCCAGACTTCTCTCTGGGCAGCCTGTGGAACAACCAGCTGCAAGAGCAGCACAAGTAGGTGGAACAGCTCTGCCCACTTGGGAGCTCAGTACTGTTCCACTGGGCCACTTAACAGCACAAGCCAAGCGGGTGTTGCCCATTGCCATTGGTTTTTTTATCCCCTTTTTTATAAAAGCAGAGAGGTAAAAGTATCAGAAAAAAAGGAGGCAGAACCTGGGCAGAAGACAGACTGTAGAAAGAGACCAAGACTAACTCCAAGTATGTGAAGTGCAAGACAGGAATGGGAAAGACATTGTTACTAGCTAGTAATATTGTGGGGGGAAAAAAAAAAGTACAAAGAGTCATCCACAAGCCATTTACTAGGTCCCAGCCTAAAAAGCTGAGTTCCTACTTATTCTGTATAAATGGCAAAATCCTATCTCTTCTAAAGGTGTATTTAACGCTGCTGTTCCTGGAAATTATTCATCTTTACTTCATGGTAGCTGTCTCCTGCCTCTCATCACAAACATCAGCAGAATATGCGTGTATCTGTGTGTAAATACAGTTTTATTTAACTCCTACATGCACATAGACAGGAAAGCATGTAGAAAATGTCTTGATGAAAGTAAAACCATGACGCACACTTGGATTTAACGTATTTGATCAGTCTTTTTTCATTCTCTAGACAAACTGGTTTTATTCAATATTAACTTTTTTCCCTATTTCTAGATGACTTTGGATTCGGAAGGTACTGAAATAGGAGCTATCTTTAAGGATATAATTATTATTTTGACAACATCATCTTTGATGGCTTCATGAATGAACTTTATTGAATAAATGATGATTCATTACCCATCAAATAGTATTTTCCCACTTATCCAGCTTTCTCTGCTTTCAATATCTGAGAGCTTTCCAAATATTTTATAAATGTAACAACCTTTCTTCTTGCTTTTAGGGAAGTAGCTTGATCAGGTCAAGGAATTTCCTTCCTTGTTTTCTGTTGCAAAAGTGAACATAGGTGTACTGGAAAGAAATTTTTAAGGAAAGGCTAAATCAAACAGGTAAAATACATGACTAGACTCAAAGGCAGGGAAAGTTCTATTCATTTTTAACTTCCATGAAAGCAAGTTTCAGAACCCAGGCCCAGCTCTGCATTCATAAGCAATCCCATGCTGGCTGTTGGCTGTGTTTCTGTATCCTGGGGAAACGCAATTGCTGAAGGAAGACGTAATCACTGAGGAAGAAGTTCTAGCCCAGATAGCCTGGGACATCCACAAGGGCTTTCTGAACATCAAAGTAGAGTGCATGGATTCTGTGTAAAATGTGGGAATATCACTTAGAAAAACTGGTTTAGGGTAGCAGGGAAGTTTATTGAAAGCAGGCTCCTATATTCTCTCCTGCTGACCCTGCATCCTGTTGTCTGAGGTGCCCATCATATGCAAGAGCCACTTTCCTGAGTGTGGCTGCACTTCTTAGGTCTGCACAGGACTCTGGTAGATGGGGGGTTGAAAGGCACTGTGGAAATCCTAGGGTAGTATTTTAAAAAACTGGAGTCAGCTACACAAGCTTGAATCTAAATCTGGCTTTTCTGGACTCTGGAGAAGAACTGAGATTCCTCTGCTGTAACCAAAATGTTATTATCCTGGACCATCTATAGCAGGCAGTGAGGTCCTCTTGGTGCCATTCAGTTTGCCCCTCACTTTATTCAATGGAACTTGTGCCCCAGTATGAGGGACACAGACCAAAGGGCCACAAGCCGCTCTCACTCTGACTGCCAACATGGACCTACAACCTCATGGTCCCTGGACCCACAGCCCACATGGGCATGCAGGCACAGAGACACAGACCTGCCCTGCACCTCTGGCCTCATGAATACTCCTGCAGAGCTGGTGATCCCCACTCCCACTGAGGGGAGCTTGCCTCTCTGGGGTCAGGGGTCGCACAGCTGGGCTGCAGGGAGAGTGGGTGTTCTGTCCTGCAGAGCTGCAATTTGCAGGCTGCCCGATGTCGTGTTTCCTGAACCAGGCTGAATCACTGCCAGGATGCAGCAATCTCTCCCTGGTGTCATCTGCTGGCAGTGAGAAGGTGTCAGAGTGTATTATTAAGCCATCACAGGACCCTCCTGAAAGGAGAGGCTGGGGAGACAGGGAAAGCTCTGGATCTGGAAAGCTTCAGTCTCACAGCCAAAATAGGGGGGGTTACTGAGAGTCAGATCCCTGCAAGCCCCCTCTGTCCACTATCAAGCAACAGATGGCCCAGGTTTGGGGATGATGTGGTCTCAAGGGCAAAGCCAATTGCCCATGGAAAGGTTTGCATCTTGGGAAACCCACATCCCCTTCACTGTCACTTGTCTTTACAACTTTGAGGCTGGAGTTGGGCTGTTCCCTCTCCTTCTGCGCATTGACTTTCAGGTCTCCTTAAGTCCTAAAGCCACAATACTTGGTAAAAAAAAAAAAAAGAAAAAAAGCCCAGCTCAGGAGTGAGTGATCTCCCATCAGGTTCACAACCATGACTTTGAATGCTCTCAGTGAACATTTTTAGTAGGATTTCTGTGGGCTTTTAAAGTGTTTATCAAAATACTCTGCACGTATGCTGTGGTGTAGCTTGTAATTAAAATGGGGTATAATGGCAAAGATTTCTGTTCTACACAGGTTTTACAAGGCTTCCAAGTGTTGAGAGGAGTACAGGCTGCCTTTGCTGTGCTGGTACTAATTGCAGCCCCCTGACAGGAATGTAAATGCAGTTTCTTAGCACATTCTTATCACAGCATGTGTGGGATTTACATATATAACTGCTATTAATGCTAATGGAAGCTTATATACATAATTCTTTTTGCATAGGGCTAACACTATATTTTTATCTGAACCTGATACAACTGGAACCAGACATCTTATATAAGTAGAGCCATAGTTTCTTACCGAAAGCTTTCTTAACATTTTGGTTTGATTAAAATGGATGGAGGAAATGCAAGTGAAGAAAGCAGTGCTAGACTTTGTGCCAATATTGTGATATTGGCACTGGAAGTTTATATAATTCATATAAAAATGTTATGTTGTCTTCGATGATCCTATTTCCCTTAAAGTTTATTTTAGTGGCTTTTAAAATAAATTGCATTACATCAAAAATCAGGATTGGGGTTTCCTGATTAACTTATTAATTCAGAATCAATCCCCTTTTAATGTTTAGATGTGTTTAAATGTTTATTTGGAGTAATATTATTTGGAAAATGCAGTATCTTTTTTATTTAGAGCTACAGGCAGTCCATCATTATGAATATCTGAAAAAAGAACCATGTTGCACCTTGTGGTCCTCCTGCAGCTAGGAGCATCCTGAAAGGATATCGTGGTTGGTATCTTCAACTATTAATAGAAGTTTGCTTTTGCTGGTTAGCAAAATATTTCAACTTCCTCTTAGTAATACCTGATGTTTTTTGTCTCTTCTTATTTCTAAAGTTTTTGGGTATTTTGGTTTTGTGGTGTTTTTTTTAAATTTGTTTCTGGATGGGAAATGACATCTCCTTTCTGATATGATGACACCCTGCTGTGGTTACAATCAGCTTGTCACCTCAAAACTGAATTACCGTAATGTCTACTTTCAGGGTAGACGTTTGGGACATACTGTAATCTGATATGAATTCTTGGAAGTCTATTGTGCTGAGAATTTACATCATCTGAAGCTGTCCTATTCCTCTCTCCCATTCGTTTTTTTGTATGTCTGTGTATTCTGCACAAGAAAACAAGAGCACTCCCCCATTGTACCAAGCTGAAAACAGATATTTTAAAACAGAACTGCATTTAGACTGTAGACAGGATCCTTAAGTTCTCCTCCAGCTCTCTGCTGCGCTTTGGTAGCTGTCATCAGATAAGACACTTGAAAGTCTGCCCCATCAATTTAAAAGAAGCTAAGGGAAACATGACAGAATGTCCATGGTGAGGAGCACTTTCTAAAGTTGTTAATTTTTTAGCTAATTAAAAATAGAGTTAGAGGATACACTAGCTGTTTTAAAGGTTGTCTCTGTTTTCACAGGATTTTAATCTTACAACATTTTTCCTTACGTTTTGGCTAAAGCTGGATATTTTTTCATTCAGCTGGAGAGTTATTGTTTAAGGATTGTTGTGCATACACCAGAAGACTGGTCTGACAAGCACAGTTTATATGCTGAAGTAAACGTCAAAACCATAGAGACAGAGATAACAGAAGATGAAGATTTTGATGGCTCATTTATAATGTTGAGAAAAAGAGTCAAGAATGCACCATGCTGTTGCAGAGTAAATCCTTTACAATGGAAGAATAAAGGTTTTATATTTGTGTATTGTTGACTGAAAAAGAAATAGATCCATTCCTTTTAACCTGAGAAATGTAAACTTTTGGATAGTATGTGAAAACTGTAAATGTTACTCAGAGATTTAGTAGCAAGAAGTGATATATATACTTGCATTGCTGCACAGAAATAATGTTTTGTAAACACAAAGTTTGAAGATAAAAAACTGAGAAACAGTGAAAGCAAACTTTGCAGTGGTATTTGTTATCAGAAAAAAATATTCAGAGTAGGTGGGACTGGCAGTGTAGACTTGTAAATACAGTCATAGTGATTTTCTGTTTGCATTTGGAAGGATTGAAAAGACCTAGTGCTTATTTAATTAATAATTTCCAAAGGAGATCCACTAACATAGTTTCTCTATGGAACAGTTACTGTATCTCAGTATGATTACAAGCAGACATTCAAACTCAAATGCATGCTATTAGGAATAAATATATAATTCAGATTTGAACCCCACATGGAGATGAGAACCTTTTGCTTTTGTGCATTTTGGAACCTCAAAATACCATTAAAAAGGGAAGCAACCCAATTACAGTGATTAAAACCCCAGTCCCTAATTAAAATGCTGTACCTTGTTGACTCATTTTTGTGCTGGCTGTGTAAGCCTGACCTTGAAGAGCGATGGAAGAAAAAATCAACTGGGAAGGCATATGTTGGCCAGAAAGAACAAGGAAAGTAGCTAATTGGATATTGTTCAATGAAAACTTTTCTCAGGTTTTTCAGAGAATACCTATGATTTGCATAGAACCTTCCGAGAGCATTCAGAAGGCTAATTTAACATCATAGACTCATTTATAAGAAAAATACTTTTTTTTCTTTTAAAGAATCATCTCAAGGTTTAAACATGAATGCTCTTCACACTAGATGTTATAATAAATTTTATAAATGTCTTGTTTTTCTGGTCTAGTTAGTGAAAGAAAAAATGTTGACAAATGTAATATTTTTACTAAAAGTGGGAAAGATTTCAAGAAGTGAATTTACTGTTAATTGGGCATTTCAACCCATGTAATTGTATTACATATGTAACTTCAGGCTTTGTGTTCAGGTCTGAATGCCACTATGTTCACAGAAGTAGGATTTGGAGAATGCAGTTACATGTGGTAAGTAACAAAGCAGATGAATAAAACATATTGTCATTTGGTTTTGGAAAAAAGAAAAAAAAAGTGCTAACTGAAGCAATTTAGCAGTTGTAATTTGCTTGCCCTCATTCACCTCTCATTGATTTCAATTGCCAATAACTATAATTAACAAAAACAATCAGGCTGATTGTCATTAGGATTTTAGGTCAGATCTGTTGTTTTATTAATTTCACAGCCTGCAAGCTCCTATTTTAGACCAGTTCCCTACGTTTATTGGCACGTGAGCCGCCTTACCCAAAGTAACAATTTTCGCTATTTGTGAACATCTGTGAGATGTTCAGAAGATGAAAGATCTTCTGATGCTTCTCACAGATGTCTTCCCACATACAATATTGCCAAAAAATCGCTTTCCTGCAGTAGCCTGTTCTGTATTCCACATTTACACAATTTATAAATCGTGCAATGGAGAGGAGCAGTATCATCCTGGAGTAGAAAGGGAGAGAGGAAAAACGAGATGAGCCCTAAGGAGACAATTCTGCATTTGGCATGATGATAGAAACTACTGTGAGGTGGTAATTATATTACTTAGGAAGCAGTCTTGAACCAGAAATGCTATTTTTTTTCCTAAACAAATTCAGCTTCTCCTAAGACCATGGAAAAAAAAGAGAGGCAATTTTTTGTCCCCATGTATCTGATGTTTTCTAGCTTATGACTTTATATTTTATTCAGTCAGTTTTTAATATTTCCATTGATAGAACTTGCTTGATTCCATCCTAATTCACATCTTAGGACAGTATGGGTTTGAGAGATTGTCTTGCTTTTAAAGAGACAATTTAAAGGAGAACACTGTGAATGAGTTGCCTCCCTTTGTAGATTCAACGAATCCCTTTCCACCAATAAGGAATGACTATGAGTAGATGTTAATGAAAAAGTAACAGTTTGCTAACAATCAGAACAGCAATAATCAAGAAATAACAGCAAATAACCACCAGATACAAAACCTGCTAAATCTCATGGACTCCCCAGAACAAAGAGAGACCCAAAATACCAGGGACACTTCCCCCCACTCAATATGGTGCCATGCAGCCAAGCACGTGGTTCAAAGGACAAAGAGAAAATGGTGCAGAGATATATTTTCCTTCTACATACTTTAATATTTTTCAGTCTTCACTTCATAATTTCAGTTCTGCTTATGTTATTCATATACTGCAGTATATGTATCCCCATACTTTTAATAGCCTAACTTCTCCAATGCCTGCATCTTTTGGATAATACGAATCTGCTTCTTTTGTACTTACGTGACCACATGTCTCAAGTGTGCTGTGTTTTAAGGCAATTTCTCTAAATTTTGTCTCAATTTTATCTTTGGCCCCTCAGAGTTAATGATTTGGTGGGTTGACCAGGAAGCCTACAGAGGGTGGAAGTGACGACAGGGAAGAATACAGAGAAAATGTCCGGCATTCAGGTTATGAAAGCTAAAACCCTGAATAGAATTAAATTTGGCCAGAGATACCAAGGACAACAAGAAAAACTTGTATAGATTCTTTGGTGATAAAAGGAAGACTGGAAAAAATGCAGGTCCTCTCCAGAAGGCAAAAGGAGACCTGGTTATGCGGGACATGGAAGAAGCTGTGGTAGTCAACAACCCTTTTGCCTTGGTCTTCACCAACAAGTGCTCCAGCTGTACAACCCATGTCAGAGAAGGCAAAGCCTGGGACTCTGGGAGTAAATTAGGTTTGAGACCTGAAGGTGCACAAGTCCATGGGACTGAATGAGATGAATCTGTGTGTCCTGAGGATGGAGGAACTGGCTAAGCCACTGTCCATCATATTTGAGAAGTTGTGAGTCCAGTGAAGTTCCCATTGTTTGGAAAAGTGAAAAAATAATCCCCAATCCCCATTTTTAAAAAGGGAGATCTGGGGATCTTCAGGCCTGTCAGCATCAGCTCAGCGCCCAGGAAGACCATGGAGCAGATCCCCCTGGAAACTATGCTAAGGCACATGGAAAATAAGGAGATGATTAGCAGCATTCATTAAAGGAAAATTGCGCCTGACAAATTTGGTGGCTTTATGTGATGGGGTTACATCAGTGGTAATAAGGAAAGAGTAACTGATGTCATCTACTTGGACTTGTGACATTGTTCCACAGGACATCCTTGTCTCTAAATTGGATCTGATGTGTGGATCAGTCAGTGGATAAGGAATTTGCTGGATAGTCATTCTCAAAGATTTGCAATCAACAGCTCAGTGCCCAAGCTGACACCAGTGATGAGTGGCCTTCCTCAGGAGTCAGTGTTGGGATGGGTGCTGTTTAACACCTTTCTCAGTGACATGGACAGTGGGACTGAGCGCACCCTTAGGAAGTTTGTCAATGACACCAAGCTACAAGGAGCAGACAACACACTGGAGGGAAGGGGTGCTATCCAGAGGACCTGGACAGGCTTGAGAGGTGGATCTGGGTGGACATCATGGAGTTCAACCGAGTGAAGTGCAAGGTCCTGCCCCTGGGTCGGAGCAATCCCAAGCACAAACAGAAATTTCTGGGTGGAAATTAGATAGAGAGGAGCCCTGAGGAGAAGGATTTGGGGGTGTTGTGAAAGCCAGCCATGTTCTGGGTTGAATCAAAGGGAGTATGACCAGCACATTGAGGGAGGAGATTCTGCCCCTCTACTCTGCTCTTGTGAGACCCCACCCAGAGTAATGCATCCAGCACTGGGGCCCCAGCATCAGAAGGATGTGGACCTGCTGGAGCAAGTCCAGAGGAGGGCCACAAAGATGATCAGAGGGCTGGAGAACCTCTCCTATGAAAGACAGGCTGGGAGAATTGAGGTTGTTCAGCCTGGAGAAGGCTTCTGGGGAGACCTAATAGCACTTTCCAGTACTTAAGTGGGGGTCTACAAGAAAGCTAGAGAGGAACTTTTTACAAAGGCACGTACTGATAGGACAAAGGGGCAGATTTATATAAGGCATTAGGAAGAAATTCTTGACTATGAGAGTGGTGAGGCACTGGAACTTGTTGTCCAGAGAAATGGATACTCCATTCCTGCAAGTGTTCAAAGTCAGGCTGAATCAGGCTTTGACCAATATGGTCTATGTGGAAGGTGTACCTGCCCATGGCAGAGGGGTTGGAAGTAGATGATCTTTAAGGTTATTTCCAACCCAAACCATTTTATGATTCTGTGCTTGTCTTTTGAAAGGCTGAAAGGCAGCTTCTTGATTCTCCTAGTAATACTGTGAACTCTTTTTCTCAGTCACAGTCCTTCTTATTCCTTTGATTCATCTACCTAGCCCTTTATATTTCTTGATTTCTGAACTGACTCAATATTCTCTATTTTTTTGCAATTATGCTGAGGCTCAAATCCATTGTTTCTTTAGTCATAATCCAGGTTTACAGAGCCATTAAAGCATAATTAAAGCATATGTTAATGGTGCCGTGTCATAGTTTCCTTTTGCCTTAGGGTCTTTGTGATCTAATTGTTTTGTGCCCTCTTACCTCTAGATTTCTCTCAGAACTGCTGTTTTGGTACTGTAAATTATTCAATTCTTTGTGGATCGTGCCTCTTCACCACCCCCTTTTCAGTCTGTTAAATTACATTTCTTTTGAGTGAGTTTCATTTAAGAAATTTATTTTAATGCAATGTGTCCACTTTTCTTTTAGGTTAGATTGTATGACTTGTTGAAGTTAAGACTTCATTTGTTAGAGCATCTCAGTGGTTAATTTCCTTAGCATTGTCAGCAGTTAAGAAGAGGTGGGGGAATGAAGCATAGGAATGAAAGAAAAAGCTGTCCAAAAGGAAGAGGGAGAGAGAAGTACCAAATGAACTTGCAGATCTAATTAAAAGAGTTTTTTTCATCTATACTTTGAGAGTGACATGGTGAAATTTCTTCCTGGTGAGCGTGACTACAGTTAGCCCAGCACCCAGATTTTATCAAGCCAGCCTTTTGTCTTTTCATAGATTTCCTGTGTTTTTCTTAGCTGGAACAATCCATATGGCACTGAAGAAAGAGGAATGCCTTTAATAAACATGTCAGTTCATTGCCATCTACACCTCTGTCTCTGCATCTATGAGACATTCTCTGGAACAGAAAGTGATTCTCATTCGGTGTCATTTTCAGTAAGTGGTGGTGTCTCCCTTTGTCACTTGAAGTTCTGTGTCACATGATTTGCATGGTATCTCTGAAACATTCTGAAATCCATTTATTTATATAATTTACATTTAAGGAAGGCAGATGTATCATAAGTGAAATATTCAAAGTAATTTCCTATTTATTATTCCACTGCAAAGGGGGTTTAACTCTCCTTTTCCCACGTCTATTAGTAAGCAAAATGCTTCTGGAAAAATGACAAAACCTTCAGTGTTTACTCGGCCTAAGCATATTATTCCTGCCTCCCCCACAAGCTATGTCATTCCAATGACCTGTGTACACACTGTTTGGCAAAAACAATTATAGAACTTACTTTGAATATATGTGTAATTGTTAAAATGAGGATGTTCCCATTGAAATCCAGATAGTCAGAGTGAACACGTTTTTGCTTCCTTCAATGTTTTGCATGAATTTTCTTTAGCTTCATACACATGTCATAGGTTACCTCCTGTTGTCTTCAGTAAAACCCTCCATGTAGTCTGGGTGGTCAACACTTGATTTCACCTGTTTCTCATAAGAAACTTAATATTGCCAACCACCAGCCTCTGTGCTCTGAGAGGCTTAATTTTGGAGGCTGTTTGTGGTATTCCTGTATCATGCACTCTTGGTCACTCTAAGGTAACTTCAGACTCCCCAGTTCCAGTGCCTTCAGGATTTTAGTGCCTTTGGTTTCTGTTGACCTTGGTGGGAGTTGAAGACACTCAGACAGTCACAAGACTGGAGGCAGACTGAGCTGGCAGTCTGTACAGTATTCTCTGTGCCATCTGATGTGAGCATTTAAAGGCCAGGAGCCTGAATGCTTTGATATTTGAAGTGAATGAACTGTTTTGCAGAACGTATATTAGTTTCTTTTAAGTGTTTATGCTGTATGAAAAGTTTTGAATTAATTTTCCATTTCTTTTCTGATGCACGATGATTCGAAGAATCTGCCTCTGTAGGATGCAGAGTCTGACAGAAGTGGACATTGTATTGAAATCTTAGACAGCACATAGGATAGCTTTAGCAGGCAGTCTGAAGTCTGTTTTTCTGGTGTTTGGTAGAAACATCATATTAATATCCAGGATAAAGAAAAAGAAAGCAAAACAGAATATGAAGGAAATGAAGAAAGATTTTTCTTTTCCCCTCCAGGGGATTGGCCTTTGTGATGTTCTGTTAACTACTGGATGCCCTGGGACTGAAGGAGAAGTTATTGGCCCTGTGGAGGAATGCTGCAGGCCAGGTGACAGTGGATGTAAGTGAAACACTGTGATACAGTATGTAAGCATGTAAGTTGATTTAAAGGAAACATTCTCTGTTACAGTGGTGGAAGTTGAATGAAGTGATAGCATTTCACCCTTTAATTACCCTGTTAAGCAATCCAGTAATGTTTTAGATATTCTTTCTGTAGTGATATACTCTCGATTTCAAATCCCTATAAAATACTGGTTTTCTGCTAGATATTACATTCTAGGCAGTAGACTAAGCAAAGTGTATTTTAAGTAATTTTAAGGGAAACAATAATTTCCAAGAAACATTCTTTGGTTAGAAGGATCATGAACTTTATGATTTATGCAGAAATGTTTCTTATAGTTGATTATATACCTATTCAAGTTGCCTGGGTGAAGGTGTCTTGTACTTTTATACCTCCTGCATATTGATTTAAATATGTATCAAAGATGTTAATTCCAAACAAGGTGAGTAATTGAATTACACTTTATGCAGAAAAATTTGATACGGCATGTGTTTACCACATTCTCTTTATGAATTGTGCAGACTTCTGGGCAGATTATGTCCTTAGCTGTCATAATGCAATTAAGCCTTGATTTCTCACTGGTGAGTTGGTAATACAAGGACTCACACGACTTTGCTCCATTATGCAGCTTCAATTTCCTGCTTATGTGAGGGAAACAATTATCTTAGAGAGTAATGTTTACTGTTATTTCAGAAGAATGGGGCATGGTGCCTGATGAGCATATGTGCAGCAAGTCACAGCCGTATTGCCCTTCCTAATTGTTCAAGCAGGAGATGAAGAGATGGGAGAAATTTTCCCAGCGGCCAAAAGGTCATGACCAGTTGGAAGCTGTTGGAATAGAATAAGCACTTTTTTGTCCATCTGACACAATAAAACCTGTCTTTGCAGCTCTATTAAAAAAAAACCAAAAAACCAAAAACCCAGAACACTCCTTTTATTTCTTATTCTTTTCTGTAGGGCAATAAAGCACACATTCCTCTCAATTCCTCTCACTTCCATAGTTATTATGAACTTTTGCAATGATACCCATTCAGACACTTTCCAGTGTGAAACCAAGAAAATGGAAATGCTGTTGCCTCTGTAAAATACACAGTCTACACATCAACTGGTAAGCTCATAGAGATGCTTGCAGTGCTGTAGTGATGTGGCCTTCTGTTTTTTATGTAGTACTCAATCTTTGTAAGACTGCGTGTCAGCAGTACTTTATAGGCAGGAGCTTGTGTGCTGTGATAATGGCAGTCATGAAATGCAGCCCAGTAAAAGAGACATATAACAGGAAATGACAGAATAGAATGAAGATGTTCCTAGTGGTAGGAGTGAGCATTTTTCATTATTCTCTGTAAAAATTCAAGCTAAAATAAAGAGAGTTTTCTATTACCCGCTTGTTTTTTACTGCATCAGGGTTGGTTAGTATAGATTTCTTTTTGTCTCACTGAGTCTGGTAGCACCAGCAGCACCGGTTCCGCAATTGTCTCTTTTACACTTCAGTATGGAAGCAGCAAAACAAACTTTTGAGATTTTCTCTTAGTGGCCATCTGGAATTTGTTTATGCACAATAGATACATTGAAGTTTAACACTATGAAGAATACATCATAAAAGAGTTCAGTGGTACTGTTCTCAGCTCATATGCTAACAGGATTTTGCTGACTTCATGATGAAGGTAGCAGTGTGCTGATTTTCTCAAAACAGGAGAACAGCCACACAGAAATCTTTCCTAATCAGAGAAAGCATGAAAAATGCCTTGCTCATCAAAACTCTTTTTTTTTCTTCTGAATAATGCAAATTGAGGTCTTATTCAAAATTATGGCAGACTAGAAAGAAAGAAATCCTTCGAGATACCCCTCTCCATGTTGCTTCCTTTTGTGTTGTTTACTAGGTAAAACTGGCCTGGGTATTCTGCTTTACTTCTTATATCTTCAGTAAGAATGCTGTTTTTTGTATCTCTGTGGTGGCCCTTTGTCTGCTGTACAGTAACGTAAAATTTGTTCATTCATTTTCTAAATCCATATGGCAGTCACAAACCACCCAAAGATTCCCTCGTCCTCTCCCCTGCTTCTCCCACTATTCAGCCTCTACAAGCTTTTTTGTACAGTGGAAGTGGATTCTTTTTTTGAGACCTGAATAAGCAGAGCACTTAATCTGTTTTAGGTTTAAGCATGAAAATTTTTCCTTTGACTTGAGTCAGTGAGTCATCAATAAGGACGACTCACTCACTCGTGTTTAAGCTGTGACTGAGTAGACTTGTTGAAAAGTGATCAGATGAAACCACCCAACAGATCCATTGAGAAATTTTCACAAGGACTGAGATTTAATGACATAGAAAATATTTATAATTATACAGGAATCTGAGGAAGACAAGCTCTAAGGTATATTAAGTAGATTAGAAAGAACGGATTGTCCTACCTAGTGCCAGATCAGCATCCTTTGGCTTTGTACAGAGGTACCCAAAGGAGTTTCTGAGCTTTGCTTCCCCAGGAGTGACAGACATTTTTTTTGATTTTAAAAATTCATAACTCTTAATTATGTACGCAGAAGAAGTTATCAGCTGAAGGACTTCTAGTTTTTCTCTCTGTGGGTGGACAGAAGTTTAGCCAGATCAGAAGATTGTATTTACTTTTCCAGCGGGGTCATAAGGAAATGAGAAGGATCATTCTGACAACATCAGTGGATGCAACAAGATTCCTTGTGTTTGGATGTAGTTCTGTATAACTGCTCCCTTGTATTTTGCAGAATTGTTTTGTTCTCTGGAAACATAACTTTCTGTGTTGTTCAAACTGGAAAGGAGTAGCATTTCTGTCCATGGGACAATGCTGCCTTTCCCAGTTCCTCATTAAAAGTCTTTTTGAAATGGAGACTGGGGAATCTGAGACAATTTTATCACACCTATCAAGCAAAATCATTTCTGTACCCATTCCAGAAAATCTAAGTCTTTCTGTCAAGATACTATATTTTCCTTTGCCATTCTGTATGCCTAGTCTATCAACTGAAATGGAAAGAAAGGCATAATCACAAAATTAGTATCAGGAGAAAGTACAAAAATCTCATCTTTCAGGTATTCTAAAGGACTGAAATGGATTTTTTTCAGCATCCAAAACTGGCTGACTAGATATCTCTAATCAGCAGAAGCTGGGCCAGGGAGGGCAGCTGACCTTGGCTGGGTGAGGTGGAGCTAACTCGATCTGTGTTCAGCAGGGGCAGCCCCTCACCCTCTTCACAGGAGCAGGCCTGCAGCCTCCCTGCCTGGGCCCTGGCAACTGGTGCAACATTGTCTGTGAGGGGGGTGTCTCAAAGATTTTGGGAGACGTCTTTCAACCAGCCAAATATACAAATGAGTTTTAGTCAGGAAAAGAATCGGTCCTCTCTGTTACCTCCTAACTTTTTTTTTTTTTTTTAGATCATATGAAGCAATTCTGAACATCTCTTTGTCTCACTCAAGTCAATAAGCTTACGTTTGTATATTTTGTTTTTCTCATCACCTAGATCTCTCCTTCTACTACTCCACGAAGATACATTTCTTCATGTCAGAGCTACAGGATTGGGGTAGGAAGTGGAAATGTGTTTGCTCTGCAGCTGGCCTTTCTTCCTGGCACTTTCCTAGAGAGAGAGAGAGAGAGAGAAAGAGAGAGTCCTTAAGTCTTCAACAGAGCTAAAAATCATCAATGCAGCTGACAAAGGGTGAACACGTTTGCTTTTGTCTCAACCCTCTTACCAGGCTCTGATGTTTTGCTACCTGAACAGCAGTGGCCAGGTTCAGCAAGACCATCTGCACACCTGGCCCCAAAGCCAACACTTGAAAATACATAGTGTGACACTTTGTGCTTTGGGTTTTAACACATGGGGAGTGGGAAGGAGATATGGAAGAGATATTGCAAAAGGTCACATAAAACCTCACAGGAATTTGTATGGATTTTCCATGTGTTGAAACTCCGTATGAGTCAATTTTAAATCTATGCATGAAAAAAACTTCCATGTGTCTTTTATCTATGATCACTGTGCTCCTAGGAGGAATTCCAGCTCAGTGAAAAACTTGAGGGAGAGAAGGATGAAGAGGAATTACATTTAATTTAAAAGCACTCACTTTTTAACAAGTATGAATATAAATAATCAACAGGTAAAGTTAATACGGAAAGTTTTGGGCAGAGTTGGAACCAATCTGCTTGAAACTCTCAGATATGCTGTCAATCTTTTTTTTATTTGTAGAACCTTAAAAAATTTCTAATGGAGTGCATATGATTTTAGTCTGCGTTTTTTTGGAACATAATTGTGTAAAATATAGAATAGCATTTTTTTTAATCATTCTTTACAGTAAAGTAGTACACAGATCTGTTGTGGGCAGTAGACTTCAAGTTAGAAGTCATTGAACTAGACTTTGTATATTTCAAAAAAACCCTTGTTCTTTCTACTTTTACTAAGCTAAATATAGTTGGTTTTTTATTATTGTAACCATACCTGTAAGCTGAAGGTGTTTGAAAGTCATGTTCTGTCTGTGGCAAAATCTCACTGGCTAATAGGAGTGTTGTCTGGACTTCAGGAGTGCAGTCAGGGGCTTAAAAGTGTACCTGATGTGAGTCTGTCTTAGCTCATTGTGAACCAGCCAGCTGAGAGGCAGCTTTTGTCTGCTTCCTGCTTGTTTTCCTGGAAGGCATCCTTTCGTATTATCAGTTTGTCTCTCGGGCAGCTCTGGTTCTTGATTATTGGAAGATTTTCTTGCCTAGAAAGAGAACTTGAGGAGATTAGCTGTGAACAACAAAACTTGCTTTTTCCTTGGTCAGGCTCCCATTACAGCCTATAAATAGAAGTGTTCTGACGGTTCCAAACTCACATCTAGCCAAGGGGATAATAAATTGCATTAATGAAATTGCAAAAAACAAAAATAATTTCCATTAATGTCCATTCCCCACAACTGCATGTAATTCTTAAAAGACACATTCCAGACAATGAAATGAATTAGTCTAAAAGCAGGTAACTCTACATTGTTTGAAAGCCCCAATATTCAGACTTACTATGTATGTTATTTTCAGCCAGTTCACCATACTTACCTGTCCTGTACCTATGCAGAAAAATCAGAAGAATCCTATTGATGGACTGTGGTTAAGAAGATCTGAATGAAAATTCTGTGATGTAGGACAATGAAACTCACATGATGTGATGGAAGAGTTGCTTAGATACTACAGTGATGACAGTGGCACAGGATCTTATATAGAAGTAGAAATGAAGCATAAATAGAAATGGTTTTCCAGCAGTCATTCTGCTACTCAGAATTCATACCAGGGTGAACATGAATTTTGCATACCAGTCAGCAACAAAATAGTAGGTTATAATTTTAGAATCTATATAAGGGAAAATGGAAGAGAAATCAGGATCAGCTTCTGTAGAACTGTCAAAGCTGGAGAGATCAGAGAAAATGCCTGACAATTCCCTGATTTGTTTGAATGGTGCTGAACAAATAAGGTCAATTAAATTTCAGAACAAGGTGATTGGTTTTGGATTGCAGGCATTTTTTAATTCATGGTCAAAAAGCAGATGAGGGAAGCTGATTGATTAGGTTCAGCATTTTCCACTCTTCCTGGGTTGTTAGATACATCTTCGAACTGGTGAGTATGGCCTTAGAGAAACAGCCAAAGTAATGGCTCTGTTTCCTTAAGTGAATGGTTGAAGAGGCTGCAGCATTATAAAATGTACTCTTACTTGATATCCTTGTTATGGCTTTCACTTCTCAGACTCATGCAGCTGCTCCTCACTACAGTGCTTCTGGGCCATGGAAAACAACTCCTTTCCATGCCTAGTGGTGACTTGCTTTAAATAAAGGCTTTGCAGACCTTGATAGAGACAGGGAACTGAAAAGCAGCACTCGAGTCCTTGAATTCAGTCTTTTGTTGGCATGCTCTCTTTTTTCTTTGTTATTGTTAGTATCATCTCAGCAACTGCCATTGTTAAAATTCTTCTGCAGCAGGGCAGTCCCTTGGTGCCTCAGCCCTGGGTGACAGAGCACCTGGTACCAGGGACAAAATGAAGAAGACAGCCTGGCTCAAGTGGCAGACAACTTCTGGTAATTCTTCTGTATCATTCATGTATCTTACATTGACACATCTTGAAATCTTTCATTAAAGTATTGCTTGAAACAAAATGTTGTTATATTTGTCGTTCTTAAGGTGTACCAAACAGATACTTTCTGCCTCTCTTTAGGAACTGAAGTTCTTTGTGTTTTACAGCTGTTAATGTCACATTTCCCACTCCATATGAGGTGATCTCTTTCTTTGCATCTTCCTTCGTTAGATACACCTTTGCAATAAAAAACTTACTATTCTAACTTTTGCTGATATAGTAAAGGGTTCAAGGCTGTGGAAGATGTCAGATAGTAAATAATCAAGCCCTGCTCCTTTTCAGTCCCGTTCATCAGATTAAATGCTCGATTCATTTGAAAATTTGGACATAGTAATGACAGTGTTCTTTTGTTTGGAGACACAAACAAAAAAGGCAAGGAGAATAGAATCAGGGCTATCAAGAAGGACCAGAACAAATGTCATTCTGGTCTTTTTCCTGATAACTGGAATAATTGTGACTGTTGGTGTGATCTTTGCTATGATCTTGACGATTCTTCTCTGGTAGCCAGAGATTATACAGTGTAATTTATGTCTTATTTGATCAAAATATGCTTTAACTGTTGGCAGATATGACCTAAGATGAACTCTTTAACTTTCTCTGTAGTTTAATATTTGCCTTGCCACTAGAGAAAACATGAAGAAACTTCTAGGGATCGGGAAGAAGTACTTTGCAAAGCTGTTACAGTGATGGTGGATGGGAAAAGAATGACTCAGAGCAATTTATATAAACCTATTTAAATATATGTTTTTGTTTAATTATTTTTTCCATTTCAGAGCTGTTGTAAATCTACTTGAAAATCAAAATCTGAGAAAGACAATCAAGAAGCTGGCCAAGAAAAGATCACTGTGTAACATAGAAAAAATATTGTCCTTCTCAGGGAGAAAACTTTGAAGATGACAGTCTCCACCTGAAGCTACAATGTTCTCACCATTTTCATTAGCCATAATACAAGAAATGAGAGAGCACAAAGTACCTAAGTCCTTCCAGGACCTGCAAAATTAACAGAATTAGAAAAAAAAATTGCATAGAAATATGATATAAAGAAGTTTAAAGCATGTTTAAATTACTTCTTTAAGAAGTAATTTTTACAGTTTATTCACTATCTTGGACTACTGGACTTTCAATGAAATGGGTAAAAGGACTTGTATTTTAAGATGGACATTATTCTCCAGGTAGTTTAAAAGTCTGAGCACCTCTAAACTGTAGACCCAAAGCCAGATTTTAGTGAGGATATTGAAAATTATATATATAACTTCTCTAAATTGTATGAAACTGTTAATTCAGACTAGATGAAGCTAAGCATATAGTCTAGGCAGAGAATACAAGTACTCCTTATCTCCTCAATTGTCTTCAGGCACAACACCTATTATGTAATGACTATAGTTCATTTTCTTCTTGACACATGAAAGGATGTGTCTCTAATGATAGGGAAGACCATGAAAAGTTTCTTCATAAGTTTAATTAATTTTTCACCTGCAGATTTGCACATGTAACCACTTCTGCCATCAAGGAGACTAAAGTATGTGAACAGAAAAATAAGCCCATAGGGACAGACCAAGGATTCATTTATCTCAGTGATAAACATCAGTAGACAAAGCCAGAATGCCTACAAAGAGTACAAAAACAAGACAAGGCTGTATGTTTTCCATGTGTTCCTCCAGCTTCTAGGCATTTGCAGGTTTTCTAAACCAGATGCAATTTCTAAGCAATAGCAACCTTGAATGGATTTCTCTTCCTTATTCAGTATTCACCTTTGGACCTGCATAAGCTTCACTCACCTGAAACATCCTACAGCATGGAGATCCACAGACCAACCACATCTTTTATTGCAGCTGAACCAACTTCCTGCTGGCTTCATTTCTCCCACCTTCCTTCTTGAAAAGACAGTGAGATGCCAATCCACAGTCTTGTCTCCCTGAAAGGGACCCCTAAGTTGATTGTTTTCTTTATGGGCTGAAAAGTGCAAAACCACACCATGATTCTTCATCCTGAAACCTTACCATACCTCTGACCATCCTTCTCCAGCCCTCCTCCATTACATGACTATTCTGTTTATGAAGGTGTTTTGTGTAAACAAAGATTGATGCAAATTAAAGAAGCTGAGCTGGTGAAATGTTGAAAAATGTACTATGGACTGAATAAAATGTTTAGTAGATCTAATGATTAAGATTTTCTCTTTAGTCCAGTAGAAGCTCTGAAATGAGGCCGAATACTGAGCATTCTAGCTTAGAGGATGCTTCTTGGTAAAGAACATTGCAACAAAATTGCAAAAGCATAGATTGGAGGTAGTAACTCATCCTCCCAAAAAATTCCCCTTCTCTTCAGATCCTCTATTGCTGCAGATGTTCTAACTACACCATCTGCACATCCTTAAAAAAGCATTATCATATTTTTCAGAGATACATCATTTTGTTTGCTGTTTCATGAAAAGATAATTTACTTTTTTTTGCAAATAAAATACCATATTCAAAACTGATGTGCACTTAACTGTATAAAAATATCTTTCTTAAAAAAGGAAATTATATTTTTGGTAACACTATTATTAGCTATGTCATTTTATATCATTTGGTGGACAAACTTAAAAGTCTTGAAACTTTGAGAAGAAAATGCATACAGAAGGAAAAAGCAGACAATAGCAATTCTGCAGTTTGCAAAACCAGCTTACAGATTCAAGGTGAGTTTTTGATCCCCTGCAATCAGAGAAAGTGTATTGTGGTGAATCTGGGACTAAATTTTGAATGCTGGTCTTAAAAATATAGTAAAATCAGGTCTCACTACTTGGGAAAAGGTTTCCACTGAATGTGTCTTGAATATGAAACCCTGCCATCAGTTCTGCAATTGACTTTTGAACTGCTCTTCTTATGTTGTAATTAGGGCATAGCACATCTAAGGGAGAAAGACAGAAGTAGAATATTCTTTTCCATATTGAAACAAATATACAATATTATACAACCATTTTGTATTTTAATAACATTTTCAAAGAACCTCCAGTCTTATTTGGGTTGATATTTTGAGGATTTTAAGTTTTCATGGTCTGCTAGCAAATCTGGCAAAAAGTAATAGATATATTAGCTGAGTAGTTCAAGAAATGAAATTCAAACCCAGCTGAACTCATCCATACCAGTTAGTGTGGGGACCTTAGAGTAGATCAAAGAGGTTTTGTTCTTTATTGGCTGTGTATATCTTCCTGATCTCAGGAGTCCACAAGAGTTTCTGGCTGCTGCAGGTCAGGCAACCTCCCCATTATGCTCTGTAAAGTGTGATCTATACAAAAACCCCAGTGCTTTGGGAGCTCATAGGGAAAAACCACTTACCCTCATTCAAACGCCTTCCTCCAGAACACCTTGGAGGGCCATCAAGCTCAGATCATCTGCCAGGAGACCTTTTCACCTGCTTTTTCTCTACAGAGGATACCCAGTACCTCCTCCCACTACACCAGATGCTGGACCCAGGACACCGGGGCCAGACTGAAGGTGAAAACCGCATCATGATTAAATTTAAGCTTGCACTTACATTCCTACCTGAATTAGGATGTCCTCATACATATGTTAAAGTGATTTTCCAAATCAGGGGCAAAACCACTGTGTCATGCCCTGGTTTCATTTGCTTTGCATTGTCTAATACAGCAGTATAATCTTATGGGTTTTGTTGTAATTTGACAGTATTTTAACCATTTACCCACTGTTCTTTCATCTTCCCTTTCTTATTTCTATTAAAGAAAAATAATTTTGGAATGCATGGCTTGTCTGTATATGACCTATCGTCTGTCTCAGGAGATTTAGAATGCATTTATATAGTTCTTTAAGTCTAGATGCATGTGCAGTTCAATTTATGTATGGTCTAATAGTATTTATTATTGAAATTAATTTTTTTCTTTGACAGCTTTATTGTCTCTTTTTGGAAATGAAACTTTTATGGTGAATTTTAGAGATTTTAATATTTTTTTGGTAACTTCCTTTAGTCAAACAGCCTTTACAAAATAATCAGTACTTAAGGGGGGGGTTTTCGTTGTTATGCATAGAGGAATGAGATTGATAGAAAAATGTGGTAATTTTTTAACCTGATGTTTTATAAAGTAAGATAAAGAATTGCTAGTTGAAAACCTGATTCAGGGCTCCATGACTAGTGGCAAAATTTCAGCATTGTGCAGCTATTATAGGGAGAAAATAAGAAAAGAATTTGATTTATGATTTTATGAATCACAAAGGTACATCTAAATGTTAAGCCAAACATACAGCATTTTGTATGGGTTTTGGAAATAGAGCTTTGCCTTTTCCTGTTGTTTTTCTGTAAAGTATGGAGATAGATTTTTCAGGAGCTGGGCATTCAGCTCCTACTTCATTATAAGAATCGTGTTAGAGTAGGCCAGTGTTGTTCACTTATAATTTATTACATTTTTTAGTTAGCTGTGTAGAAAAACCTTTGACTTACAACTGGGTCAGAGCGCTTAGACTGGAAATTAATTATGTTGCATTTTCAGAACACTTCTACTTTTGCAGGAATTTGTGTGTTTGTGGGCTGTGAAAAGTCAGCTAGAGAAAAAGCTTGCATGTCTGAAGCAATTAAACCCCACATCCAGCATGGCCATATATGAGTAATTGGGTACTTAAAATTACTTAACTTTGTCATCTTTTGCACTCTATCCTCATGTTCTTATAATCAGAAAGTTGCTGGGTGAAATGGGAAGAATTGAGCTAATTAAATCTTCATTGGGACGATAAGACCTTTCCCAAAGAAATGGTTTTGTAGTATACATTCCTACAAAGTCTCCTGGCACTTTATACTGATCCTTATTGAAGGTATTACATGTTGACACAGCATTAGAATTCAATAATAATGTAAAATTGTCATGCAGATGAAGCCATTACTATTTTGGGATAAAATTTAACTTGAATTACACCTGGAATAACGGGAAATAATTAATTAAGATTCCTTGATAATTGCAATGACCCATTTTTTTGCTACTTTTAGCTGCCAGAATTAAAGCAGAATTTTTCCATAGTGAATATGTTATCTTCAAGATACTCTTTCTTTCTGAGTACAGAAAGTGCAGCCAAATTTGGTTGGGTTTTTGTGTGATTTTTTTTTTTTGAGGGGAAGTGGGGGTTTGGTTTTGTTCCTGTTCTTGTTTTTGAGTGGAGAAAAGGCTGCTGATCCCATCTTGACAATTTCTCTTGCATTCCTAATTTCTGCCTCCATAACAGTTTCCCCCTGTCCCACCATACTTTTCCATCAACACAGTTCTACCTTCATGCTGGTAAGACTAAGATTGAACAGGAAAGAAATAACACTGCAACTTGGAGATGATGGAAGATAAGCAGGAAAGAGCAAGAAGATTGAAACAGGCTGGGTGAGTATTTTGAGAGGGGCTGACGAGAGTAGGGTGGGATGGGAGGAAACTGGCAAGGGAGCAGAGACTGGGAGTACTGAAGAAGGGATTATGGAAGAAATGTTGAGAAGAATAAAGAAATTAAGCAGAATGTTGAGTTTAGAGAGACAAAGAAGCTATGCTTAGAAACCTAGTGAGAGGGGAAGGAAGAGTGGATACTGTGAAAAGAGAGATGCCTGTGAGCAGGATCTTCACTGAGGGGAAGAACTGGATGGATAGAAAACCAGACAGGTATTGTGAGTAACATGGGGCAAGAGGCTGGGCTTGTGACACCTTGGAAAGGAGAGAGAGAGCTCAAGCAGGGAGCCAAACATGCTGAATGTGCAGATGGAGAGAATAAAGGCAGCATGAAGATGCTCAAAATGAGGAAACAACCTTGGTTGCTGGGGGTTTGGTTTTGTTCCTGCTCTTGTTTTTGAGTGGAAAAAAGGCTGCTGATCCCATCTTGACAACTGGGACTGAGGTGGGGCTTGGACTTCATCCAAATAACTGAAAAAGGAGAAGGAAAGGCCACCAAAGAATTTAATGGCGCACCATCCTGAGAGACAAACCTTATGAATTGTGTACTGGAAGACTGGAAGACTGTGTATTTCATTGTAAAAGAGCCTGGAAAAACAGGTTTTTTTAACATGTTTTTCAGTTTTAAAGTCTTCAGATGTTTATCTTTGTAGATAAATGGATAAAAGAAAATTCCTTGTCTCATAAAAAGTTCATCAGGTGAATGATGTATTCTTTCAAAATGTCATCAGTCTTCCTGGTCCAAGTGGTATTCACAGCAGGTTCTCAGCCAGTGGAAGCAAAAATGTCAATATCCTTTGGACAGTGTAGGGGCAAGTAATGCATAATTGAATCTCTTGTTTTTATTGCTAAAGCACCGATTTATCCAAGCTGCTCATGCACTGCACTTGCTAAGCTGAGGGGAAGGAATTTGTAATTTTCTAAGAAAGCTTTAAAGACCTTAGAGTTTGCATGTCCACAAAAAACACATCCAAAAGGATCCACCAGACCATCTACTCCAATTTTGTGTCTGTGAGACATTCTTCCCTGTCTGTCCATTGCTGTTGTGCTGAGGCTGGTAACTCAGCTGAAACCTGTGTCTAACCTGCCAGAAAAGAACCTAGATTTGCTGTGGGGTCATTGAAAGACTGGAAATCCAGAACTGTCCTTGGAGATTTGTTCCATAGCTTTATTGCCTTCTTTGCTGTACAAGAATTTCTCCTCTTTCAAAATATGAACACATCTGCCTTCCTCTTTTAGCAACTGCTTTCTGTTTCTGCTAAAGTCAGCAGATTTTTAGTGCTTTATCTTTTTTCTTTATGGAAATTTTTTTATGCACCAACACACCAATCACTTATTTTTTGCCTTCTTTTATGATTTCTTAAAGGTCCTCTCAAAATCATTTCCCTCATGTTTGGTTATTTTTTCTAATTCCTTTTGACAGCTTCTAATTTTTCAGCATTATCAGTTCAACCAAGAACCTTATATGCCCTATGACACTGATATCTGTGTTCACCTGTTTGCTATGCCTCCATCCTAAATCCTTTGCAGCGCCACATCTTTATTAAATACTGTTTGTCATTCAGTAGATACAAACTGCATTTGTATCTGAACCAACTTCTCATTTGATGCTGCTAAATCCCACAGTGGTTCCTGTGTGTTCCCAATTCATTCATATGCTTCTCCCAACTTCATTCATTGCTTTATCCATCTTCATGCCTTCCACCCATTTTGTCTTCACTAGGAGCACTTCCCTATTCAGAGAACTGAAGATTTGTTGACCTAATGTACAAAGGTGCTAGTAAGAACACAACCCTGAATCCTGTTCCATTTGCAGAGGATACCTGTTGTCTGCATTTTACATTAAACAGCAGTCTTTGCTCTTATTTTATGATAAAATAGGAGCACAGACTGCTGTTTCACCATTCATAGCCCCATAGCAGTGAGGCTACACAAGGGAAGAGCCCTGATTCCCGTCAAGGCATACCCTAGGAGTCTCTCATGTTTCTACACAAATTAGTAGAACTTGAGTAGAAAGGGTGGAGTGTGGGATGCAAGGAGAAATCATATTTGTTAATGAACATGGATGGCCTTCAGAAAATGGAATCTGGCCTTCAGTCACTGCACAGCTAAGCAGAGTAGGAGGCTAGTTTATAAAAGACAATCCATTAAATTGCATGCAAAAATTCTTTTGGGTGCTTTGTCATCACCTGTTCTCATTGCTGGAGACGTCTTTTATTCCCTTGCCCCCTAACTTACCCAAAATATCTCACAATACATACATCTGTGGGAGTTCTCCTCTGCCTCTGCCTAGGGCTACTACAGATTCTTCATACCATCTTTTGTTCTACAGAGTGTGAAATTTATATGCAACATTTTAAATAAGGAAAACCCAACTTTTTCTACAAAGTTAGAGTTCCATCTCTCTCTCTCTCTCTCTCCTCACTCCCCCCACCCCCACTTCCCCCCACCTTTTTCTCTTTCTCCATCTGGGACAAATAAAATTAATAAATGTCTATGACTCTGGTCCCCCCAGTCTTTCTTCGTTTTTCCTTCTCTTTTTTTTGAGCATTTTTAACTGGAGAGGGGGAAGAAAGGCAAAAGAAAGCTCAGAGACAACTTAAGTTTTAAAAATTACAGACTTAGTGTCTCATTTTCATAGGTTTTCTTGATTTTGGTTTTCATACAGCCTGTCACAGCAGGGCTGTGCTGAGGCATCACTTACAGCAGCACTGTGCCTCCAACTTTGGAGGGTTTTATTTATAACTTTTAATCCTCATGATAAAACTTCTTTGCAAATCCTGGAAAGGACTTACACATCCTTCAGTGATGTCTTAAAATTTCAGTTTGTCTTGGGCAAGATTGGTTCATCAAGAAATGAGATGCCAGACCTTAGCAGAGAAAGAACCACATCTATCTGTCTCTGGCAGACTGATTCACAGTGTTGCTTGAAATACAAACTGTGTTGCTAGACTTTTCCAAGAAGAATGAAAAAATATTAAATAGGAAGTAAAATTGAAGGATCAGAACGCAGTACAGGACCCTTCCTTTCAAATGTCACTTGTAAATACAAGTGTAATTCCCCTAACCTTGCTGACTACAA
>VZDJ01000141.1:3206697-3273459 GCA_008694505.1 Cyanoderma ruficeps
TTCCTTCCCTTCCTTCCTTTCCTTCCCTTCCTTCCTTTCCTTCCCTTCCTTCCTTTCTCTGTGCCCTCCTCTTCCTTTTCCCCTACTTTCTTTTTCTTTCTTCTGTCCCTCTCAATTTCATCCCATCCTGAATTCATCTGTTCCTCCCTCTCTCCCTTGTTCCTTTCCAGAACTGTTGACTTTGAATGAATGCGGGCAGTTTTTAAAATTAAAATTGGCATAGGGAAAAGGACAAAGTCATGCCACCTCAGTTCTGAGCATTCCAGGATCATAAATATAGTTTCTAAAAGCACAGAATTAGCTCAGAAGTTTGGGTCAGTT
This sequence comes from Cyanoderma ruficeps, assembly GCA_008694505.1. NCBI lineage: Eukaryota > Metazoa > Chordata > Aves > Passeriformes > Timaliidae > Cyanoderma > Cyanoderma ruficeps. The sequence goes on from VZDJ01000141.1 coordinate 3,207,019, forward strand.
TTCATAGATACCAGTAACAAGTTGGGTCATGATGACTAAAACTGCTCTGTAATAATAATGTCAAAGTAATAATCAAAGTCTAACTTTTTGCTTTGAAAACCATAGCTGAGCCTCTGGGCTGGGTTTTGGGACCTGTGTGCCTCTGGATGCCAGCAGCATGGGTGCTGACTGAGGGCTCAGGTCAAGCTAGCAGGAAACAGGCAGCTTCTGCTGCTCCTGTGGGATCTGCAACTCCTGGCTGCTGTTTGCCCTCGGGACAATAATACTCCACAGTGATGGACTTCACTCAAAATGAAAAGGAAGGGGCTTGTTTCAGGGTCAGCATTAATGCAGGGAAGCGCTTGAGGAAAGCCCTCAAGCTGGAGGCTGCTGAGCCCCCTTAGCCCATGGGGGCAAAACCTTGTTGTCAATAAGGTCTGAGTCCAAACTATTTCCTGATAACAAGGAAGGTACTGGAAGGCTGTGCTGAGCTTTGGTGGCTGGAAGGACCCTGGCTGCAGAGAGAGGAGTAGGGTAAGATCAGTGGCAGCCCATGACTGGGCACATTACTGTTTGGCCAAGCCTGTGCCAAACAGTGTGTGGCAAACTGGGGGTCTGTAATCCACTCAGTTGCCTTTCAAATCCCTTTTGCCTGGCAAATAAGCTGCATTGGCACTAACTCACACCCAGTTGTTCTCCATATGCTGCTCTTACTGCTGAGCTTTGCAGGCCACAGCCACAGATCCCCCTCCCTGGGCTCTTCACCCCACGCCAAAGATGAGCCTGGGGATGGCCCAGGTTTCCTTGAGCCACTCTTTGGGCTCAGGTATCTCAGCCCCTCCCCTCAGGAGTTCCTACTGCCAGTCAGATCACCATCTTGTACCCCAGATGATCACTCCCTGAAGCAGGGCATGTCGAGGGCTTCAAGTGACCAACAGCCCTGGTGAGCTGGTGGGTGCAGAGAAGTGTGGGCTGAATCCACGATGTTTTCCTCTGGCCTTTCATAGTCAACTCATGGGAATTCCTGCACTTCAGAAAATGGCAGCTGTGTTGCAGCAACACCAGTGAGCTCCATGATTTAAATTCTGGTAGGATAAACACTTGTCAAATACCTCACACTAATCAATAAATGTCATCTAATAACAAAAGAATCTGTAATCAGCTATGACCTCCATGCATGAGACATTCACCCCAGATTCACAAAAAACCTTGTGGGACCAGCAGCTGGGCTTGTTAAGTTTCTTGTGAACTACAGCTCTGAAATTCTTGTCTTACTTCTCTTTGAATGCCAAGGAAATGATTTTTTTAATTTCAGAGTAGGTCAGTCCATGTATGCCTAGCAACAAAAATTATGCCAATAGAGTCATATGGCAGGAAATATAATGTTGACTTGGTCCTGGCTGTGCTTTTTGTCCTTAACAAGAGAAAATCAGGAAATAAGGAGAGTGTTGGATCTAATTTGGAATTTCCTGGCCCCTTGCTGTTTGTTGTCTTGAAGATAACACTATCTAAACATCCACGGCCTTAAAAATTTAATTTCCTTTCTCTATTTCCTAGTTTGTATTGCTCAGGCTTTCAGGCTTCTATTGTGACTCCTCTTGAGGAAGAGACTTTTTATAATTCTGAGTGTGTTTTCACACGGCATCTACATTCCTCTTGTTCTTTTCCACTTTTCTCCCAAGTGAAAGCTCTCCATGCCTGCACACTTAGTCAGCCTGTGGTGCTAGAGGGTAGGCACAGAAAAGAGAATTTGTTGATACTGCCAGAGCTTTCGTATTTTCCTTTTCATTCTTCTTTTTCTGCCACCGAAGATGGCTGTTGTCCAACAGGGCATGTCATGAGACCTTACATAGGGCAACTTTGATCCCAGTGTCCAGTATGCTCTGCAAGAGCAAGGCATTCTCATTCTAGAGGCCAAAAATAAACCCCATCTTGTCATTACACCTGGAGACCAACAGGGACAAGTACAGGTGCTTCCCTGTGATGTGGCTGAACTCAACTGTGTGGGCTGCTGCCACCTCAGTGGAGGAAGGGTGTCCAGTTAGGATTTTGCCCACAGCTGTGTACTTGTTGCCCTTCCTCTCTGGGAGCTGGTGGTCATTCATGCGCCAGGGAGTTCACTTCCATCCCTCAGTGAATTCTCTGCCAAGAAAGACCAGCAAATTCAGAGGTATTCTGGCAAGGGACATGGTTGCCCCACTCAGACCTCTTTGATGGTTCAGAGCCTCCTCTTGCTTGGTTAAAATACAAGATCCACACATTCCTTTCATTGATGCTAAAAGGCCATCACCTATTGTTTTGGTATGGTCTGGAAAGTTGCACTCTGCAGACAAGGAAATAAAGCCATGTTTTCATAACAGAGACTCTTTTGCTGATTCTAGGCACTGGGTAGATTAGGTACTCTGCTTCCCACATGAAATTTAAAACAAATTCAAGTAAATGGCTTAGAATATGTGGAAATTATTTTTTAATAATGTGTAGGTATTCTTGTTTATTATTTATGTGCATATAATTCCAGTAGCAATTAACATCTTAATGAAATCTTTGTATAGAATATTTTTCTTAATGAAAACATGATTGTGAATATGATTTGCTGCTCCTAGCAAACCAAGCATAATTGGATCCAGTTTAATGTGGAAAGTATTAATGTATGAAAAATGTACTCTGAAAACATTCCTGTGATGACACAGGTTCATCAGAGGAAGCTGAACTTGTTTTTCCCAAGGTCCTGCAACATAGACAAGGCTGAGATGCTGTTGCAGTTACACCACACTGATCCCACTGGTGAGATTCTCAGGCATCTATTTGCAGAAAGCCTGTGCACTGTAAACCTTTATTTACTTTTTCTCACCAGAGGATTTTACTCCTTGAGTAAGGGATGAGGCCTCTTTCAACTTTAGGTTTCAGGAAACTCAAAACTCAATGAGAAATTAAGGTCTTGTTTGGTTTGGGGATTTTGCCATATTATACCAGTGGTGACAGCCACTGGTAGAGCTTTGTCAGCACTGTTCCCAAGTGCACACAGGCAAAGCTGCTATTTGCACTGGTGAAGATTAGCTGGCCATCAAACAGCAGTAAATTGCACAAATGCAAATCAGAGCTTGCTGTGCCTGGCTGACATATGTCCCTGCTCATCATGGCAGGAGGTTCAACTAGAGGATCTTTAAGGTCCATTCCAACCCAAATAATTCTGTGATTATGTGACTTGCATAAAGGGTTTTGCCAGTCTCCATATATTGGCTATGCAAGTAGAGCATTTTTACAGGGCAACAAAAGGCCAGTGCCTAGCAGAAGTTTAGCTGTGACATCACACCTCAAGCAAAGCAGTGGGAAGGACAGTCAAGGTGTGAAATGTGCTTCAGGGTGGCTTGACTCACATGGGCCAGGTCACTCACAGCCCACAACCTTTCCTCCTAGAGTACATGGAAGTCCCCTCAAAACTTCTGATAAGCCCAAGATTTGACCTCATACTTTAAAACCTTCTGGGTAGGGTTTTTTTTAATTCTTTCTTTTCTCTTTTTTTCTTATACATGGATCATCATGTTCTGCTCAAACTCACACTGGAGAGACCAGAAAAGGACTGAGATGGGAATTCTTTCTGGATGCCTTAGGAGCTCAGAAACCACAAGGGATACTTTTAGCAGGCTTTGGCCAAAGTTAAATCCAGATGGGCTTTCCCTTGTCAAGACCTATTCTGCCATGGCCTCACAATTATTTATACATCAAGACTCACATTTTCCAGTGTGGCTGTGTACAGCCATTTTCACACACCTAATTAAGCCCAGAAATGCATGTTTAATGTTCTAACGATGACAGAACTACCCAATAATATTTAGCGCTTATGTACATATGAAATGATGCATACAACATCAAAGCTTTGTACACACATTAAATAATTCATCCTTGTAATAACTCCTGGGGCAAGGGGGAGAGGCATTAGCTAAAAAGCTCACCCCCCCTTGTTGCAGCAAGACATTGGGAGAGCGAGGGTTAAGCACTGTGAGGGTCTGGCACTGAGCTTTATGCTGCATCTATTAGCTCTCACTTCTCCCCAGTTCATGTTATTTGGAATGTTTCCTACTTGAAGACATTCTCCTGTGGGAAGCAGCTATGAGTCCATATGAACAGAATATTCCTTAAAAATAAACCAGCGATCCCCAGGCTGGAGTGAGTGGTGCTGTCGAGGAGATACACAGATATAAGTGATGCTGCCTGAGCTGCTCATGACACAAACACCCACAAATGTGTTGTGATGCCGGGAGGCCACGCACCCACACGCTCCAGTGGTGGGCAGGAGCATCCGGGTGTCACAGTACTGGGAGCATGGTGCAGAGGAGGGCTGGGTGCTGGGAGATGGAGAGAAGCCCAAAACAAGATGAGCGTGGCAGCTGTGTCAGTGGCTTTGTGCTCTGCTGTGCTTACGACCAAAGACTACAGCCCTACCTTGGTCACCCTCCTACTCACTGTCGTGATCAAATTCCATCAGCTACTACCAGAAATTACATAAAAAATGACCCCAAACTCCCTTCCAAAACATGAGGGGTCTGAGACTAGTGGGGGCTCCCTTCCCCCTCCCTCAGCATTTAGCCAAAGTGAGCAAAAGAAGTGAGCAAAATTGAGCAAAAGTGAGCAAAATTGAATTTCTCTGCAGACATCCTGTAGCTTTGTGATCAGGATGCACCCTCTTGCATGATATTATTTGCACGGTTCAGCTGTGTGTCACATGTGTTGGCTTCTGTTTGTCTCGTCCCGTGAGCGGTGAGATGTACCACACCTCTGAAAAAGCCCCTCTGCAGAAGGCAGCTTTCCGAGCTTGGTGGAGAGGATAGCCAATGCTCTGGGAAAGAGTCATCTCAGATGCAATAATAATGTGATGTTTCACTGGCTGAGGACAGCAGCTCCTGCTCTTCTGGTGGCAATTGGCAGGTATATGGCTCTACACATTGTGCATTTCTGACAGACACAGCGATTTTTCCAAGGAGCCTTTGGACTTCAAATATTATAAATGTTTTGTTGTCTTATTTTAATCTAGGTTGCCATTTGGTGTAGTTGTCTTTGTGCTCAATACAAGTTTACTTGTGAAGTTTATGTTGCCATTTTGGGATGATAGAACTGAGTCCACAAATTCTTTTAAAAGGTACTTCGTCTTCAAAGAAAACACCCCAAAAATCCTGTACACATTCCAGAGCTTTGTATAACATATAAGAGGCTCTGGAAAGACCTAAATAATAGGACCATTATCTATCTAGATATGTTTGGACATTCCTTTATAGAGCATGTGGAAATATATTCCATTTTCAAATAGATACACCCTCCTCCTGTAACATGAGTCAAGAGGAGAAAGCCCACACAGTTGTTTTGGTTACTTAGGAACTTCCATGCCTGATTAATCAGTTTCTCTCCTCTGCTTCGAGGAACCTAATTGAACTTGTCATTTTATCCCTCTGAAATGTACTCGAAGATTCAAAAAATTCTGGCATTTCTAATATTTATTTTCCACACTTCAGTTGCCAAATGTACCTCCCCTGGGGATACTACAGATTGGCTTCCATATTAGCTGAGATGATCCTGTGCATTTTCTGGTCTTGCCTATGGGGAATGGAACATCTTCTGTTCTTTTGGTGCAGTTTGGCAGGAACTGAGCCTATTCCTATACCATAGTGCTTTCTGCACCAGCAGTGCATCTCCCTCTCTTGCTCCCACAATATCTTTTCCCTCCAGCATCTTCCAATTACAGTATTCCTTCCATTACCATTAAATTTAATATAATCCATCAAATAGTCCCACAGGGGATATCTTTCACTTTGGATTTATCTGCTAATAGACACATGGTAGCAGATGATCTCTCTTCTCTCTCTTTTTTTCTGTGAGATTATTAATTACTAACACAATTTTATCACAGAAACCTGGCAGTCTCCAAACATAGTTTCATATCTTCCTGTTTCATTTGAATTTCTCCAGTGTAAATTACTACCTCACAGTCCTGGTTTCTATAGGTGTCATTGCATTCCAGCACAATTCATTAAAAAATAGAAATAAATTATGTTATTGGTGTGTTTCTTCATCCTTACCTCCCCCTTCATTGTGTGATCTATTCTCTTTGGTGCATTTATACACTCATTTTTCACCAGTTTATAAATGTTGCAGTCAGAGACTTGGATCAAATTCTCAGCTATAGGCACAGGGCTCCCATCTAGATGAATAGCTTCTTAGGTTTAAGGCCAGAAAGAAACATTAAAGCATCTGTTCTTATTTCCTGTGTATCACAGGCCATTACATCTCACACAATTACCCATGTATTGAACCTAATAGCTTCTTTGGCTAAAGTACACCTTCTAAAAAGGCATCCAGCCATGATTTGAAACTCTCCAGAGATAGGAATCCACAGCTTCCTTGGAGGATTTGTTCCAGTGGTTAATTAACCCCACTCTTAAAAATATATGGCTTATTTCCCATTTTAATTTGCCAGGTTTCTGCTTCCAGTCACTGGGTTTTGCTATACATGTTGCTGCTGGTTAAAGAACCTTATAGTAGCTGGTATTTCCAGGACAGTTATCTGTCAGTCTTCTCTTTGATAAACCCTCAAACGTTACACTCTAGGTATCTATAGAAAAATGGATTCTCAAGGCATTAAGTAATTTCTAAGGCTTTTTTGAAACCTTTTTCAAATTTCCCTCACAAGAAATAACATTCATATGTCTGGTCATGATCAGCAGAAGGAAACCCTGCTGTCTTCTCAGTCCAGCTGCCATCAAGACATGGTCATGCATGAAGATCCACTTGGGCCCAGTCCTGGGAGGTGAGTTTTCTCAATCAGTCCAGCACATTAAGTCTGAAAATTAAGTCTCATCCTTTCCTGGACAAGGAGGCTCTGGACAGTAACACAATCTTTATCCAGATGCATACCCTCCCTCTTGCCCTCCCAGCCCATCAGAAGATTGGAAAGAAGAGCCATGCTCCTTCATGGTACCTTGGCTGAGGTGGCAGGCATCCATCATGGAGAACCTCTTTTGGTTTTTGTGTTGCATTTTTCTGCACCAAGAACTGGCAATGTCTCTTCTAATATGGTAGTTCCAGAGAAGAAGCTTTTGAGTGGCCATTCCCTGCTGGCGCTTGGGCAAGGCAGAAGCAGCTACTGAACATGTGCACTGATGTACCTAGCCTGTCCAGACCTAATGTTTATTTTTATTAGTGTTAAGTTGCTGTGAGTGTCTCTGAATGTCTCTTCTAGATAATGAAAGCTTTGCTTCAAAAAGCAAACAGCAAATAGCTTTAAGGAAGTTTTATGAGAAGTGCTGTTGGTTTTGCAGCTTGTGGACCCCAAGGAGAAGTGAGAGCTTGAAGCACTTTGCATCAGGCTCAGGCTGCCTCAGTTCCATCTGTGTTTAATTAAATCCTGGCCAGCCAGTGATACCCATCATCATGCCTGCTGCAGAACACAGTGCAACTGATGCAAGAGGTGAGACCTGCCTGCAGCCTGAGACAAAGGGTAGGTGACTGGGGCAGCTGTTCCTTGTCCATCTATTCAGCCCAGGACCAGGGTGCCACCTCAGAGCTCCTATTTAGCTGCATATAAGCCTTTATGCTCCATAATGGAGGTATTAATGGTGGTTGCTGAAGATTTTAAGTGCCTTTAGAAATTAGACGCTGTCAAACCATGCTGAATTAATGAGGCTTAGGATGCCTGGCATATGGTGGGATTTAGATCTGCTTATGGCTCATGGCAGCACAGGACAAGGAAAGCATCATGCTGAGTTGCCTGTGCAGGATGCACAGCCCCAGCCCTGTGCCTGTACCTGCTGTGCAGTGTTTCATGGCATTATCCTGTAGCATGCATGCAGGGATAGTGACTGGCCAGTGTTCTTCCACTTGTGCCAGCCAGCATGGAGAAAGTGCTTTGACTCTGCTCTTCCAGCTTCATTAGCAGGCTCCACGTATGCATCCCCAGCCAGGAAATCAAAGGCAGTAAACAAATTCAGATTTTCAAAACAAAGATCCTGTGAGGAGCGCTGGAAAAGGTTGTTTGCAGGCTGCTGAAGACAGTGGGGAAGGAAGATGCTTAGTGCTGTGCAAGACTCTGATCTGAGTCTGATGACAAGCCATCAGCCTCAAGGTTTGCTTTTAATCTTGTAGGCACACCAGAGGGGTTGATATTCCAGTTCTATGACCAACTCTCCCCTAGATCCCTGAGCTCAAGGATATATTAGAAATGCCTGTGCTAAGTGATAGTCCTTAGATATTGCTCTTCTGCAGACCTTGTGGCCATGCTGTAAGATTCTCCCTTTGGGCATGTGGAAGGAGGAAAGATGAGGCAGGGAAGAAGCTTTTTTTGATGTTGAAACATTTTGTTTTTCAGGGAGGGGGGATAGCTATTTATTTATTTTTGATGGAGTCAGGACAAACCATTTGTTTGATGGATTAGGCAGTTTTAATATGTCAGGTTGCCTAGGGTACAGGCCAGGCAGGTTAGCTGAAGCAATTGTCTCTACACAAATGGAAAGAATAATGTCCTGAAAAGGCAGCATTAAGGGTTCTGCTCTCTCATCTGTAGACTGTTCCACAATACTTACCCTTTAAATCCCAGTCGAGCCTCTTAAGGAGACCTGAGTTAGCAGTGAGAAGTAAAGGCTTTTGTGGCCTTTTAGCTGCAGACTAAATACTGGTTTTATAATGCAATGCTGCATTTTTTCCTAGCATAGAAATTAATTGATAAAGGCTGGTAGTTTGGGTGGAGTTGTTTGTTTTGGTTTTTGTTCGTTTTGGATTTTGTTGGAATTTTTTTTTTTTTTGTGCTGTTACAAATACCTCAAGCCTCTATTATCATGAGTTGCCAGGTGTAACTGCAATATAAGTAAAACCAGACCATTAACTCAATGACTTGCAAAGGAGAATATTACGAGTCTAATCCTCTTTGGCTAGAAAGCTTACACATAACTGGCAATGTCTGGCTCAGTTTAGGTTGGGGTGGCTCAAGCGTACACAAGGTACACGTCAGTGTGAAGAGAGGTACAGTCTGGACTGCCAGGGATAGTGATGACTACCAGCTGCCCATGTGAGTCTCTGTACCTCAGGGAAAATGTGGGGTGCTTTGCCCTCCTCTGAAAGGACATGGTTGCAATTACTTTTGGGTAGTAAACACATCCACAGCTCAGCAGTGACTGACTCATGCATGATTTGCCTATATTGCTCTGCTTCTGAATGTGGTAGAGCTCTTCTAATTTACAGCAGCTTCCCCTCCTGATTTATTTACCAACTCAGCCTTTAGAGAAGATTGATTTTTTTTATACAGAACTCGGCAGTTTCTTTTTTTTTAGACAATACAGGCCTGTGTAATCAAAGATTGACTTGTTTTTTTCTAAGAGTGAACATTTCCCAAGTGCTCATGTCATTGATAGGTATTCAATTAAATTTGAGAAATGAAAAGGCACCAAGTGCTCATGCTGCTGAAAAGATGGTGGTGGTTGTCATGCCTGAGTGCTGCAGATGCACCTGAAATGTAGTTTGCTTCCACAACTACCCTCCCATTGGCCAGCAACTCCTGCAAAGCCTCTCTGTGCCTCTCTGCAGTGATGAGAAACACACTGCTTCAGTTCCCAGTAACTGACTGCTTTGATTCCCCATAGTGACAGCGTGGAACAGATACAGCAGGACACAGAGGGACCCCCTGAAGCAGGCAGCTGGAGGAGTTTGCCCCAGAAGTGGTGGCCACTTGTGCCAAGGGGTGCTCACCCTGTGACCCAAGGGCAGCTGCAGCACCACCACAGTCACCCTGGCTGCCCTGGGATGTGTTCCAGTGTGAAAAGGCATTCACCAGGCCACGCCTAGAGCAAGGTGAGCCCATCAGCCATGTGGCTGGGAGCTGGACTTGCCTGTTCTGCCCATTCCTCTGCTGGGAACTTTGCCTGTGAAAGACACAGATGCAGTCCCTACAGTTTTGGTGCTTCAGTGGGCTCTGAAATTCAAGTTTCCCTCAGAGCTCCTGTTTGGAAGTGCAGAACACTTTTAGATCGTTCTGATAATGAAAAACAAGACCCTGAAAGTCCCATTGCACGCTTGGCACAGCAGGAACCAAGCCTGATGGAGCTGTTGAGTTCCCGGTGTGACAAATTCTGCTCCAGTTTCCAGCTCTGAAACCCAGGTCATGTAGTCTGGACATGATTTGGCAGGCATAGTATGTCCAAAACAGAAAAATATATTTTTTTAGCTGGATCAGTTCAGCTGGATCTGACTCACCAGGCAAGCATGCAAGCACTTGTGTTGGCACTGTGGAGGTGGCAGCAGAGAGAGAAGGAACAAACTGCCAGAGGGCATGGGACCACAGAAAATGTACATCAGCCCATGTTCTCATGCCTTGGCATTGTTCACTCCTGGGAAAAACATTTTCCTATTTATTCCCACCTCCACTCTTCTCTCTAGAAGGCAAGTGATATATTCCCTTTTGAGATTGCAGTCTATGAATTCCTGGTCAGGAGAAGGATTTAAACCTCAGCAGGGGGCAGCTGACACAGCAGCTAAGATTAGATCTCAAATAACTATTTAAAAACCTTGTGTAATCAGCAAGAAAGGGCAAAGAGCTAAAGCATGAGCATAGAGCAGCACTGAGTTTGAATGCCCCCCTGTCCTTTCTTACCACAGCGAGTAGCTTCATCATGTCTGCAACAATAAAACAAAGCATCTGCAGGGCCTAGTGTTATTTTGAATGAGTTTAAAAAGAAATGAAATTTTGGACACTCACTTCAGATCAGGGCAAAATGTTTTGGATGTGAGAACCCAACAGTTCTCAGCGTATATACCTGTGTAGGAGATCAGCTGTTGGTCCCTGTATTTTCCTTTCTAGCACCAGATGCAACCCCTTGCACTGGCATTGAGTGAGACAACTCAGCCTTTAACTAAGCTAAAGTAGATCTTCAACTTTCCCAGGGGAAAATGAGATAAATTGTTTACCTGCATATATCACTTGCACAGAAAAGTGTTTGGACTAGAAGACTAATTTATTGGTGGACAATGTGGCCTTCTCTGAGTCTTTAATGACACTTTACTGTTAAGCTATTCTTCCTGCAATCTATCTGTTAAGAACAGTGGAATTCTTTTATTGTATGCATATATCCACATTTCAGTCAGCTTCAGGATCCTGAGGGAGGAGTTCCAAAGGTGAAAGTGAAAGCATTTCTTAAACGCCAACTTGAGGTCTAAAGACCAACTTTCCAGCGAGGCATAATTCAGCATGGCAGGAAACAGCCAGGTCCCTTTCCAAGTGCCTTGCCATGGGCACTAACCCTGGGGTACCACAATTTTCGCTGGGCTCCCTGCCAAGGAACCCAGCAACGGCTGCCACGGAGGGAGTAAAGCAGGAGCCTGAATATGGAGCTTTCCTCCCCCGTGACAGTGTCCAACCAACACCCCCACCCAAGCTGTAAGAGGCTGCAGCCCAGAAGGCTTTGCTCTTTTTTTATCAACTCCTAGGCTAGCTATGAAGTCGCAAATTCTCTCTCTTTGCCTCCTTGTCCAGATCAGTGTTTCGCATTCCCTGGATGCCCTGAACATGCTGCAGCAGGCAGTTCAGCAACACCAGTGGCCACATGCAGAGAGACTGTCTCTCCTTCTGCCAGAGCTATCAGGTTTTGAAAGTGCTATAATAAGAATAAATAAAACCCCCTCAAATAAATAGGAAAAGATAAGGAGGCAGATAACTGTAATTTTCATGACTGATAGTATTACTCAATTTAGACATTAACATTCTAGCTAAAGCTTTAAACCTAGGGTTTACTGAGCATGCCTGCTACTAATTTTGCCTACTCAGACTGCATTGGTAGCAGGTAGATATGTAATTTTAAAATTACTTTGAATTATATTGCACGTTAAGCTTTGCAGAGACAATGATCATATTTTTTTTCCCCAGGCAGCTGATGAAAGGTCTTACAGGATTTATTACTACCCTTCCGAAGGTTTAGGAGGAGTGTTTACTGGATGGATCCATAGCCTGTTTAACTTCCCATATTCCTCTATTAAAATGATACCCTTAATCCTTGTTCTGTAACTAAGAAATGACACACAGCAGATTTCCATCTCTGATTCATGACACTGCAAAGTCTTAAATCCTCTCTCTTCAGAGTTTCAGCCAGAGAAGATTATACTTCACCCCTCTTGATGTGCTTTCTGCTGTCAGCCAGGTCACAGCAACCACCTTTCTGGAGGGAACAGACAGCGTGGGGAAGTCCCCAGAGACCCTGAGAGCATTACACACACAGCAGCTCCAGGAACAGCCTGGCATAAACAAGGACAAAGGAGTTTCCAGCTCCCTTTCCTAATCCCTCTCTTCAGTGAGATGGGAGGTGAAGTATCCCAGTTGTGCTGAGCCCTGGAAGGACCAGTTCCACAAGGAAAAAGATGAAATGGTTCACATAACAATGTTAGGACTTGATGCATCCAGATATGGCTTCAAATGGCAGGAGAGGCTTCCCTTTCATGGAAACAGTGGTTGTGACATCACTTCCCATAATAATATGAATAAATATTATTAATAGCATTAAAATAAACAAACAAACAAAAGGTAGAGATACTACTTTATTTTGGGGAAAGATTTTGAATGTGTGTGGCGTGTTTTCACCATGCATACACATATGTGAGAAGGAAAGAAAGCAGCATCAAAACAGTACCAGTGCAAGCAGTCAGGAAGCAACTCTGTCAGCGTTACTGAGAGCAGTTTCGTTCATGATGTTCTCCACCCCATCTGCACACATATGGATAAATGAATTCCTTCACTCACATGACAAGTCCATTGAACTCCTGCCAGACTTTACGATTCTGCATTGACCCACCAAATTTCAAAATAGATTTTATTGGAGGTAAAAACACCCAATGAATATAGAGGCTGTTATTTATTCTGTCCCATCTTTGTTTTAGTGTCAGTGAAAATGCAAATACACTAGAGTATAAAATTGCACTTTCCAAACGCACACTGATACTTCAAAAACCTGGGGTAGGATATAATTTCTGCTGAAGTCAATAAAAATTCTAAGGGACTTTATTGAGACAGGATTCAATACCTTAAAATGCTTTAGCATTAAAGTGAGTGCTGCTCTAAATACGAAAGATGATTTATTGGAAAGCAATACCAGGACATGTCATACCTTGTCATTAAGATTACATTGGGCTCACTATCCCTTTTTCCCCTAACTGAACTTTAAAGATCAGTATTTGATGGCTGCACATATTAAAAGAGTTCTGATAAAGGCAACTGTGCTTCATATTTTGTGCTGCTATTTAAAAATAATTCTTTATATTGATTACCTAAAAAGACCAATGGACAAAAACAGAATGGAGGAAAGCATATATTCTAAACTGTCAGATACACTCCCTACCCTATGCTTTCTTAAATACAGGAATTTTTTTTTCTCTTCCATTATAAACTGTTCCATGATATGATGATTTAATTTTGTAACAAGCCTAAGTTGGATTTTCATGGAAGACAAAACATTAAAAAACCCAACCCTATAAACCCAACAAACTGAAGATGTTTTACTGATCATGTATTTGCATGATGATATTGTGACTTCTAAAAACAGCTGTCAGATAAGCAGAAACAATAAGAGATGTTCACGTGAAGGGCTGAAACGATGACAGCACTTTTGCCTGCATGCTTCCTGAGCTGGTATAGTGTAGGAAAGCAGTTGCTTGGAAAGTTGTCATGATTTCCTCTTGTGTTGTTCAGAACAGACTTATAAATACAGCCAGATGTTACTGTCAAGAGCTGTTGTTTTGTGGCAGCATAACCTTCGTTTTCCAATGACCATGGAAATACAGAAGGAATTGTCTCCTGGCTGCTTTGAAAGTGACAGCTTTTAGCAGAAGTATTCACATTAATTTAAATGTAGTATGCAGCTAAATGCAGTATGTAGATTAAGAGCTAATCTTTTATTTCTAGTTGCTTTTGCTTTGCCAAGACTTTCTCAATTCACTGGTGACCCAATTTTTAAAAGTAAAAATATTGTGACATAACCATGATCCCAAGCCTTGGCAGTGTGAGGTTCATGTTTGGACTTGATGATCCTAGAGGTCTTTTCCAACCTAAATGATTCCATGATTCTGTGACATGCTCACTTTATCCCCTAAGGATGTTTTCAAACCACAGATGTGAAGAAGGAAAATTGCCCAAGTAACGTGAATCTGAGATTAAGTCATACGGAAAACTGATCCTCTGAAATAGGCAGGGACCTTTCTACAGCATTTAGTGGGCTTTTTCAACCCTTCCTTTCATATGTGGATGAGCACCAGTGGGAGCACTTTAATGTGATTCATAGGCAGTGGCTTGGCTGAGCCTGCTCTCTCTGCACAGCTTCAGTGAATCCCTCCTGGACCACTTCATCATTCACTCCCTAAACCCATCAACTCTGTCCCCACTGGCACTGGTCAAAACTAGACTAACTCTTTGTTTGTCTCAGATCTTTGATTACATTTACAACCTCCAATAACTAATTTAGGTTGTCGCTGCTGCTGGCAGCACTATTTTATTTTTTATTCCTTTCTTCTGTTCTTTTGTGTTTTGCTTTTCTGAAGTACATGGGTTTGTCTTAATGTGACATCTTTGAGCTAACATGCATCTGAGGAAGGCAAAAGGAATTTATTGCATTTTGGCTAATACAGAGAAAAGGGGAAATTGCCTACATAATGAAACAGGAGATGTAGTTTTAACTGTCATTTCTCTCGTCTCCATAGTACTGGATACACAAATATAAAATATATGATCTACCTCCTCCTTCAAACATATCAACGTACAATTAAAACCCACAAAGCTTGACAACCTGTTGTCAAGTTGTTTAAGCAGTTGTTTCAGAATCTGACAGACAAACTTATAAACAAAACGTAGAGCACCAGATCGTGGGATGAGGCAGCATCATCACGTGGCTTCCTCAGTTATCTCAAAATTTGGAAAACAAAAAAGCAGAGGAATACTTTTTCTCCTTGAATAAATAACAGTTTAATTACATTATAGAAATAAAATATGATATGGTAGGAATACACTGGAAATCTTACAGAAATACTATTCTGCTACTGGTAAGTAAATGGTCAAAGCTACTTTTCATGACAATCTGAACATTACTTGTGTACAAACTATTATACAGGTTGCTAATGAAAAATATTGCAACAGTTGCAAGAATGTTACCAGCTCAAACAAACATCTAATGATACAATATTCTTCTAAGAGGAAGTAATAATGTTAGATTTACAGACAATAAAGAGTTATGTTCTCCACTTCGAAACACTGGAAATAAAAATCTCAGGTAATCCGATTTCTTTACCTCATATTATCACAAGGAAAAATTTTCCTTTCACTGTGAAACAGCATCCCAAGAGACCCTGTAAACAGTTTATTCAAAGGTAGTATTTGAGATGTCACAGCAACTTCAACAATTTTCCTAATCCACAATTACAGACTTTTTAGGCCACTGCTTGTACAGATGACTTTTTTTTCACTTATTTACATACATTCAGCCCAATAACAGCAGGTAGAACACGCTGTCTATCTCACAATAGACACACTAAAATTTTCATTGAAAGGCCAGTGCAAGATGTGGATAGTGATTGCACAGCACTGAGGAGATTATATCATACAAATATACAATTAGACTGTCGAGAATCTAACTCTGCACATGTGTGACATAGATGGTCTTCTTCATAGATACGTGACACTTGGAGTTGGTACATACACACGTAACTGCAACTAGTGGTGGTGGGTGGATGATGATGACGATGATGATGATGATGGTAGTGTGGGTGGTGATGGAACACAGTATCGCTTGGCTGTGCTATCACTAAGTGAAGGTAGCCAACTGCAAATTAGGAATATCTAAAGCTGAAGTATAAGCACAGCTTATCTTGGAACGGCAGCAGATTTTTCTAATGAAAGAATAGTTCTACTTAGTGTGCAACATGTAAGGAAATTGTTGCCAGCTCTTGAATAAATGGTTCTAAGTGAACTGATGCAGTTCCCAGAGCTTTAGAAAAACTCATTATGCAAATGAAGGTACTGATGATAGACGATAACATTTCACAGGATGCTATTTCTTATTATATCAGTAAGCACCAAGTTAAGTGCCAAGACAGCCCCATTGTCCCATGATTTATCATAAAATTTAGAACTTGAATGCACGACAAAATTCCACGAAGTTTGCATTTAATTCACAAGAAGACAGTTTCAAAAATGGCTCTTAAAATACCCTTAACATTTCAAATGGGCTTTCCCCCACTCCTCCAAGAGGACTGCTTTAGGATGGACTAGACCTAGACATAAGAAAGATCTTTCAGGAGGATTTGACATCCTCTGAGGATCCTCTGCAATCCACTGTTTTGGCTGACTGCAGTGGGCCCCTTGAGAGCATGGTGTCCTGTCCCATCACACAGGTAAGCTGCAGTGGAGGTGGGTGGAGGAGTAAAGTACCCCTGTCTCTTCCAGCTGCTGCTCAGCACCTCACCTGGTCTGATCTCACCCTTACAACAGGCCACCTCTCACCAAGCCTAAACTTGGAGCCACTTGCACCCCCACAGAACCACTGGCTAAAAGGGGCTGGGTGTTGGTTCAGCCGGCTGCTCTGACCTGCACTAAGGGAGCCAGAGAGCCGAGGCTGTCATGCCCTCTCTCTCCCAACCTAAGCACAAGGATGGGTGGCAGGGCAGTATGGATTTGGCTCCGCTCACCCTGTACCACAGAGAAAGTCACCCCTGTTGCAGCAAGTGCCAGGCAGCTAAAGGACTAAGCTGCGTTTTGGCAGAAATCAGCCAGAAAGGTGAGGAAACGGTCTGAAAAAGCAAGGCAGCAGAGAAGAGGATCCCAGACCTTATGACTCAGAACAGAACCACAGAATATCCATGCCTCAAAGACTATCTGGTAGCATGTTCCTTGTGACAGTTCCCAGGCTGCAGAAACTGTTCCACCATGGAATGGAGTCACTATTTGCCTTCAGTAACTTCTTCCTGGTGGTGTCAAACCTTGTCAGTAGTTTCAGAGAGACACACCTCATTGCATGCTATCAGATTTGAATACTCACAGCCTTAAAACAAACTACCATTTACTCCTGGCTTTCTCAGTCTTCAGGAACACCATCAACAGCCGCAGCATTTGTCAGTGCAGGCTCACTCCATGATGTCTGCCTCTCTTTTCTCTTTATTCTCAAGTGCAACTGAAAAGTTGCTTCCTTTAGCACATGGATACACATCTCAGCATGGATTGAGATGTTCTTAATACGGTACTTTCACCAGTAATCAATTGGAAGAACTCAATTTCAGAAACAGAATTTGTGTGCAAAGCGTGCAGCAAGAAGTACAGTTACATTTGGTCATAGTGTCCTACCTTAGCTATGCTACCATGACTCACACTGGTTAGTACACTTACACACACACACACACACACACACACACGTACACACACAGAGATATTTATTTATATACACACTCACAAAATAAGAAAATGTCTAAGTCTGACAATATTTCCTCCTCTTTTAGTGAAGACAAGAGCTTCAGGTATCTCAGGCTCTGAATCTGCTTAGACCTGAGACACAGGAATGTGATACACTCCAGGTACACATAGACTGCACAGTGATAACATTGCACATTGAGTCTGACACATGCTGTCTTCAGTGGTCCAATACCAGCACGTGGCTTAAAACCAGATGCCCATTAAAGGGGCCAACATCCGAGACCTTTGCTTTTCAGTGTTCGTATTCACACAACGCCCAAGAGCAGGGCAGTAGTCTGTGCAACCATAAACATCCTTCTGTATAAACGCAGCGGTATTTAAAAGTCTGAACCAGTGCATTCCTTTCTCACATTCCTCCTCTATTCCTCTGTTGCTGTTAGTCTCATATGCATGTGAAAGTAAAAGGTAGTGGGGAAATAATTTTAGTAGAAGAACACAAAGCCTCTCCTCTAAGTCCACAGAAGACCACTAAAAGTGTAAAATTTCCAAAATATCTCATAGGAATTCTTCAAATACAGTAAGTGTTTCCAATGGGGTTTACATATCACATTTCACGTTATTTCCACGGAATTCTACCTTATCACTTTGTTTAATCAGACAAATATCAATAACATATAATAAAACGGCACACAATTCACAGGACACTACACGTTTTACAAAACCTCTAAACTCAGCACTGCTGCTTTTGGAAAAAATCAGAAACTCCTATTACTTACAGACATGAAATACATTTCACATTGAAATGAACAGCATGATTACAAGGCATTTTTCTTATTTGATGGTATTGGTTTAGGATGCATTATTTTTCGATTAGGTTTCACAATTCTTCTTCACACCCCCAAAGGAATGATTGCTAATCTGGTATTTTCTCTGTGCTCTTTCAGGAAACATTATTATTCAGTAAACACCTTTTGAGAAAAACTTGTGAAAATTTAGCTAGAATCCCTAGTTGTAAAACCTGAAGAACTGGCTGATGGTAATGCTCTTAACACAATCATCGCTCAGCTTACAATGACAAACCAAAAATATTACAAACACATTAAGCCATGGGTTTGGTTTTCTCTGTTGTTGATTAAATTTTTATTTTTTTTAAACTTAAACTTCTTTTCTCACAACGCTGAGAAGTCTCTGACTTACAACGCTTCAGCAGTTGTGTCTGTGGAGACAGACATGGTAACTTTGGCAATCTTAACTGTGCTCTTAATGCAGCTCTCGGCAGCCCTGTGCACATTCCCCGCGTTGTTGGCATGTTTGTGCTGGCAGTCAGACTCCATGCTGTTATCCAGGGGCTGCGCGGTCCCTTCGCAGGTGGGGAACATGCTGCGGAAGGCGTGTCGCAAGTCCTTGCTCCTCAGAGCGTAGATGATGGGATTCACTGTTGAATTCAGCAAACAGAGCATGCTACAGAAGGCAAAGATAGTCTTGATGAGCTTGTTCATTTTCCCAAAGACATCATACACCATGATGGCGAGGAGAGGGCCCCAGCATATGATTAAAACAACTAGGATAAGGACCAAGGTTTTGGCTAACCTGATGTCCATACGAGTTTGATCAGGCCTAGTGATCTGTACCTTACCGTCCTCCGTCGACTGAATGATTATGCTTTTCTGCGTGCCTCGCTGCAACATGCGAACGGCGTGGCTGTGAGCCTTCCACAGAATGTACATGTAGGCATAGACAATGAACAACAAGAGGACGCTGGTGACCCCGATCCAGAACATCAGGTACGTCTCGTCGATGAGGGGGAATATGTCCGAACAAACAGAATTGAGTTTTTTGCAGTTCCAGCCGAGCAGAGGAAGAACGGCTATTACAATAGCGATGGTCCACATCACACAAAATGCTACGACAGCCTTTGGTCGGGTAACAATCCTTTTATAAGCTAGGGGCCTGTGTATAGAGATGTACCGGTCTATTGCCGTGAGGAAAAGGCTACCTACAGAGGCGGTGAAGGAGGCTGTAACTCCACCCAGTTTGAACAAGAAGACGTTGGGGCTATCCTTCCGGTGGAAAACGTGGAAATCCACAAAACTGTAGACAAAAATCACACTGCCCAGGAGGTCGGCCACAGCCAGGCTGCCGATGAAATGGTAGGAGGGTCTACACCGGAGGCTTCGGGAATGGAGGATGACACACAGGACGAGGAGGTTCTCTAGCACTGTGAATGTGCCCAGGGTGAGTGACAGCACGGCGATGGCCAGCTGCTGGCTGGGGTTCAGGATCATAAAACACTCCATATCCATAAAGTTCTCCCCGCACTGTATATTCTCCTCATTATCCTTAAAAGTGGACAGGGACTTGTTGTAAAACTCAGTGATGTTGACCTGCTCTGAGGGAATAATGTTCAACAGGGAATCATCTCCTCCAGTCATTTTTTCTTGGAAAGGATCCCCCCTGAAGGAAGAAAGGGGGAATTTCTGGGGGTAGTACCCCAGCTTGGATGCCATGTCGCCTTTCATGTCTTCGTACTGGATATCGTTGGAGCCCACGTAAAGGAGATCTGTAGTGATTGTTCGGAAAGTTGTATCTGCGAGGCCATCTAGAATTGACTTCATAACCCCAGGCTTGTTGGTTTCACAGATACTTGGGGGATGAAAAAATGCATCGGAGGAAATCCTATATGGGGAAAAGATCAGACTTCATTAACATAAACAGGGAGACAAACTCCATTGACAACTTAGCTGAACTGTGTCCAACAAAATCCACCTTTCCCTGGTATTCAGTGCAGGTCTAGTTTTGCCACTGTGGGAAATCAGAGTGGGTTGAGCACTTATAAAGTAATCACCTGGATTTCACTAAAACTGAATTACGCTAAGAAGTGACGTGAAAAACAGAGGCACAGGGAATTGTGTTTCGCAGGAAAGTAATTCTCATTTCTCATCAAAACCTTCTGAGCTGCTCCACCAGAAAGATATTTTTCTCAGCTTCTGATCGCAAAGTACCTTGCAGACCAATATTCCTTGGGCTTGCTTCATTTAGATAATACCAAATGCTGCTGCAGGAGCAGCACTAAACTGAGTCACTACCTTCATTGTTTTTCTTTCAAAAGGCACCAAGGGCTTTAAAAAATTGACAACAGAGAGGCAATGGGGACAGAGCCGTGCACTCCAAATTTCACAGTTCACTCAGTATGCCTGTATATTTTTATTATCCTGCTATAGCAATCTGAGGTCTATTAACATCCTGAATTTGATCCTGCAAATTTATTAGCAAGGTATTTGATCAATAAATAGATAGCTTCATTACACTCATATACAGAGATCGTTCTATTCCTTCCTTCTACTAGGCAAACTAAGGTATACTGGAATACTTGAGCAATATGAGGGAGGTGGATTACCCAGCTGTTACCCAGCTTGGTCCACAGTTCCAGAAAAGATGACCAGCCCTGTTAAGTCAGTGAGAGAATCAGTGATCTGTTCTTTACACACCAGAAGCCTCAGTCAGGGCAGTTGAAGTTTGCCTAGATAAACACGGCACCAAGTTTAAGCAGCGGCCAAAATTGCAGGCAAAAGGGACCAGGAGCCATTGCTTCTGTGAGAAGCATTGTAATGTAAATCACTTGTACCCCTGGGGACACCCTCAAAAACATTCTGTCCCCTCCAAAATTGGGAGGACCCAGCAGAAGGTCCCCATGTAGCCAGTGGTCTCGGAGATCTGCCAAGTACAGCCTTTTCTCATGGATGGTGACTAGTTGTGGGGAACAATTCCTGGTCAGGATTCCCTTGGGAGAGGAGGCCCCTCAGCACCTGAGCATGCACCAACATGTAAGACAAGTCTTACAGATCTTGTTATGCTGTACTCTTTTATATTACTTTGCCAATAGAAAATGCCTTGAATATGGATTGAACATCTGCTTTAGGGCCCCCTTCCACCACCTCAATGGATGAGAGTGGTCTGAATACAAATAAGAGCCAGAATCACTCCTTTTATGAGCTACAAATGTTCTGCATCTGCTATGGGACATCTTGATGATTAATCAGCAACAGGAGCAAACCAAGTTTCTTCTTGCTTTTAGTATGGAGTAAATTGTTGCACTCTAGAAATCCTAGATGCCTAGAAGCCTATATAGGCTTGTAATGACTTAACTTGCTCACACAACTGACAATAAACAGTCAGAAAGGCTACAAGAGTTTATCTGCCAAAATCAGAGTAATGATCACCTCATCTCTTAAAGTGAAGACATGCACAGTAGGTACCACTGTTCTCTTTTCCCATGAAAACTATAGGAAGGAAGAATGCCTCTCTATAACAATAGCAGTACTTAAAATATGTGAAATCATCAACATTTCCAAAGAAGCAGAGATCACTTGGCTGATGATATATTTATACTGCCCTTATAGCATAAGAACACTCAAGACTTTTTCCATAGCTCTTTAAAGTCTTGCCTTTTATTAAGCAGGCCTGGACATTGAGTATTAAAGGGAAGATGAACTTAGACCTTCAGAACACACTGCAACTCCGATGCTGCAAAAAAGTATGAGTACAAACAACCCTTACTGGGACAGTCACAACACAAAATATACTGGCTGAGTCAGCTTTTGCAGACACAGTTTGCTCAGCAAATAATAATTATTAGACAGATAGACAGTATTAAGGAATTTAATTTTGAGGGCGTGAGCAGTGAGGGAGGGAAATGTCACTGAAGCATACATTAAAAATGAACAGCAATCATCTCATATGGAAGGTATTTTCTGTTTTATATCTGTTCCTTGAGAATTTGCAGATGTTACATGCTGCAATGATGACTCTGCTGACAAATCTGCTTTGGGTGAAGTGTGGCAACTTTATGCTTGGCATTACAAAGCCATTTTAAAACCAGAAGTGAAGAATGTGTTATTAATTTGAAAACTATCCAAAAATATTAAATAAAAAAAGGTAGTTCTGTAAATATTTAAAGATTGCTGTGGTATCCTCTGCTATTCAAGCTTATTTTTGACAGAAGGAAGAGAACCATTTTAATGAGTAAAGCCACAGCCCCATGTCGAGAAGATTATGTCTGAGGAAAGCTTCATAAATTGTATTCAAGTGAGCACTTCTGCTAGACAGACAAACAAATTGTTATGAGGTAGCTGGTCTCTGCTGGAGTCATGTCAAGTACAGACTTCCTCAGAATTAGGTGCCATGCAACCCTTACCTTTATTTGAAATACAAATGAAAGAACACGAGTTCTTGTGTGCTCTTTTGAAGGTGGCAGTGAGTTATGTGACAATATCACTATGCATGCATATGCTATGCTAACAACACGGTTAATGGGATCAGGAGAGCCAAGTCTTACTTTGAATGTCAATGATTTTTTTTTCTCTGTATTTTTACACTGAGATTATTACAGTAATTTTTACCTTATTGTCTCTGCAAAGAGAGTTTTCTTTGAGAGTACTTGGGAGTTCATTAGTAGTGTAGTTTAGGCTTTGGGGGATGCTGCTAACATTAATTTTGGTTTTGTTTGCTGCTGGGAATATCCTAATTGGAAATTTCTAGCAGTATGTGTGCATGCACCTATTCAAGCTGTAGTTGATTTTTATTAAAGTTGCAGTAAAACAACCATTTGCCTGATCTGGAATTACACTTTACAGGAAATTCATTTATTTTAATTTAGATACTGGCTTGTCCCAATATAAGCTCACTACTAAAATGCACTGAAGAGATCAGCAAGGTTTTCCACAGCTGTCTGGTGAAAACAAGACTGGACCTTTGGCACTGCAGATATTGGGCCACAGGTGCTGCACAATTTGACATAGAAAGAAAAGACAGTGGTAGAAGCAATGGTATTGTTCTTGGTCTTTTCATATGGTCAGGTGCACATGTCACACACATTTTGGCTCTGAGCATTTCTGTCCAAACCCAGAATGCTGAGCAGGCAGCGGTCATGAAAACAGACACCCCCATGTCATGCAGCCAAACTGCTCTTTGCAGCTGGCTTCAACACAATCCAAACCCATCCCACCCAAGAGCCATGATCATTTCCACATGAAATACTCCAAGAGCCCCTTTGGATTCTCAGAGGTTCCACAAAGAAGCCCCACACATGTACATCCTCTCTCCATGGGGCTGGAGTGACAGCTATGAGCTGCAGAAAGCTCCCCTCCTGGGTAGAGTGGCAGTAAGGGAGAGCCTCCCTACTCTGCCAAGAACTCTTCTGCTCTGCCAGAATCCACTCTTCCAACTTCTTTGAGTTTTCAAAGCTCTCAGTTTCATTCCTCCCATAAATGAGCTCTACTACCTCACTCATTTTAAAACAGCTCTTAAAGGACTGAAACATTGATTAAATATGAAGGAGCGGCCGTACCAACACTGGCACTCAAAAATTTTGATGTATTTCCACAATTGCATGCAGCAATTCACAGCAAGTACTGAATTATGATTGCAGATAAGAATTAAACAACAGAGAAAAACTTCAGGATCTTTTATCTTGAAACCAGACCAGAACAGTCACAGCTGAGCACCATTTTAGACCTTTCTCCCACCATCCGGCAGCTGTTGAAGGGCACTGCCAGACCAGCTGTGCGAAGTGACTGCCACTAGATGGAGTGGCATTGACAAACTCCCAGCTTGAAGGCTTAGCTGCCTGCAGCTACATGCCTTCAACTTCCATCGGCCCTTTTCCCCTGCCTACTTTACCAGGGATCAAACACATCAGGTGTTAAATATCACCTGAAGGTTGAAGACACACATTGTAAGGCTCTGCCTTTCAAAGTGAAAGAATTAGTGAAGAGTTGAAGGGGCAAGCCTTACTAGTGCCCTCCACTGTGTGGTTACATATAGCCCTAAAAGATGCCTGGCTATCAGAATATAAGTACAGTTCAGGTAAAATAAAAAATCTATAGTACAGAAGAGGCTGGTAACTCATCATCAAGGACAACAAGGAGAATTATACCTCCTCCAGACTTCTTGTTGGTCCACAAGACCAGTTCACTTGGGGGACAAGAACTGACTTCATTAAAATGCTATTACCTATCTTCTCATGCTGTTCTGGTGTAGAAAGAGAGCGTCTCCTACCTATCATTGTCTACAAAAAGAGCTGAATTTGTTCCAATTTTCAAATCAGGATGACTGATAAAGCAATTTTAATACCCTGAATAGAAAGAGTGAGTATTTATGCTGTTCCTCAGAAAGTAATTATGAGCAATACAATGATGATACTGATAGCTGCAAAAAATGTTGACATTGCAAGAAAAGGAATCAAAACAAGAAAGGGAAATCCACAATTAAACCTTTCTGGCTTCCATTTTAGAAAATATTTTGATCTCCATATCTATACGTTTCTTCTATGATAATCATAGTTAATTAAGAACAGGCTAAAGGACAAGTAGGATGAATTCAAACAATTTCTGAATGCATAAAATTATATAAACGCACTCTCCTTGTTTACACCTTATAAGGTTCTAAGTCATTCAGAAAAGGGATTATATTCTGGTAAGTTTGCATAGTGCCCAATACACTGGGACTCCTCCCAAACTGGGTCCACAAAGTACTTGCACAGGAAAAACAGCAGTAATTCACACTCGCACGCAGTCAGCTGTAAAACTGTGAGAGAAATGAGATCTACCATGGTAACTGTTGGCCTCTAGGAATTAGAACTGTCCTATAAAATGAAAATTTATATGGCTAATAATTACCTTATCCCATATGGTGATGGACAATATAGCTTCGAGGACAGAACAAGGTTTCCAAGCCTTAGAGAAAGAAATATGCAGACTGAGAAATGGTACTCTCAGACTCAGTAACACCAACTAAGGAAAAAACACATGTTGAGAAGAATGCGAAGGCAATGTTACTCTTATCCTATTTACTGGTTTACTACTCCATCTCCAAAACTGTGCTACTCCTAGGCTAAAAATGGCAAATATGCTGTCACTCCTAAATCAGGAAAACTTGAATTCATTTCAGTCAGAATTTTCTCTGCATGAGGTATTGGGAAGGAGCACAGACGCTAGGAGAGGAGCAAATAAGGGATGTTATCTTTTAGATAGAGCAAGGCACTATCAGCTATGGGGTAAACTAGGGCATGCAAGTAATGAACCCAATTTTGTTCTTATGTAACATGATCATATCTTTGGCAAGTTGAACTGTAATTAGCAAAAAGGCACAGCTACATGGTTATTTGTGTTAATTAGCATACCGTTTGCACACTAGCAGGATAAGGGCTGGACTGCTCCAACTTGTGGGCAAATGGCTTCTATGTGACACACCCCAGCATCCAGCAGCTGACAACCTGAACAAAAACAAAACAAGAGGGAAAACAAGATGTTAATCAGTGATGAACAATATTCTTAAAAGGAACAGTATTATTTCTCCCTCCAAAGCTGGCAAGATGTGTGTACCAGTTTTAGCGCAGGCAATCTGCAGGTGCAGAGAAAAGGAGGCTGCACCTTACGTCCCAAACAGCCAGAGCATATAACACATGTGTCTAAGATCACAGAAGTTCAAAAGCAAGGCTAAAGTCCTGCTCCTTCTGGTGCAGGGGAAGGACCAAAACTTTGCTCTCTGTGAGCCAGCTGAGCATGCTGGCAACCTCTACATGCTGCCTACTTATGAACTGCTCAAGTTGCTCCATGTTGGATTGAGAACTAAACTTCCAGAAATAAAGGAACCAACTGATATCCCAAGAGGCAGGGTGCATGCCTGATGAGGAGCTTAGCTTGAAGCCCTTTCTCTGAATTAAGCAAACCAAGGATGCACCTCCTGCATCCCACACAGATGCAGAGGAGGAAGAGCGGGAGCAGCTGCCCTGTCTGCCTGTGAAACATCTCTAGAACTCCTGAGGTCACCCAAAACTGCTCAGCTTGTAAACCAGAACCCCTTATACACACATTTCCTACCAAGTTCTAGACAAGATGAACTACTGAAGTCACAAACCAGCAAGGGGACCATCAGGGTCACATTAACAGAAAACTACAGCTACCTGCTCTGCCCAGCTTTTGGGAGAAGGGACAGAAGGCAGAGGTGCTATTGTAAAACTGCAGGATTTAAAGATCTTTCACAGTTTACTTCATGCTATCTTAATTTCATCTAAAGACAGAATTTTGGAAGAGGATGAGGAGTCCTGCTGAAGTATGAAAGACTCAGATGAAAGGAAACAGTAAAGCAATCGTGACCTGGCTGCTACCCTAAAATCAGCTCCAGTTTAGGAACTGGTTTCCCAATAAAGGACTTTCTATTCTTCTTTTCCAATAAAGCAGAATGAACAGATAATATGAAAAGTTTGATATAATGCTACGGTACTTTTTAGAAAGAAAATGTTAATTTTTAAGAAAATGTTAATTTTGAACCCAAACTTTTTTACAAAAGAGTTCATCTTGAATTTTAAAATTCCAACAGAAATCCTGTCATTTCCAGCCTCTTCTCTAGCCATTCTCTAATGTCAAAAGGTGCAGGCACTTATTGCTGAGCAGAATTGACATAAATGTTAAATGGGGACAGAGGAGCCGAGCCAGGTGCAAAAAAGATAGGGGCTGAACACTCAATCTCCGGGAAGTACCTAGGAGAAATGACAGCTTAGTACACAGTGTAGTTTAAGGGAGAGAAGTCATCTGAAACAACAGAGCAGGACATAAAAGACCAGGCTCCATTGGATGCTAAAGGCTAAAGGTCTCCAGGAGAATGTAATGTCTAGAGGATCAAAATGGAGGAAAACCACATTTATCAGGAAGAAAAGAGAGAAAGTGGGAGAGAACCACTCCTAGAAAATAGTTTCCATGAAATGGCCAGAGCAGAACACATAAGGTCACAAATTTCTTGCAGCAGAAAATATTAGTGAACTTTATTAAAAGAGTAAGGTTTAGAGACACGAAGATAGCAAAAACATCAAGCTCCAGGGAGAATTCTCATAAACTGCACAGAGTGTATGTCTGCCTTCTCATCCCCCTGCAACAAACTGGCTGTAACAAGTTTTAATTAAAGTAATCATGAGATAGCAAGGAGATGCTAAGAGCAATGGTAATGTGGGTTAAGTTATCGGTGTGGTAAGGATTGGTAGGAGAGAGAAAAGATAACTACTGTCCTCATACTGGGAATAAGAGATCTCCAGACGAGAGAGGAGCAAAGTGGAGAAAGGTAAGAAAGGAAGACCCAAGTGAAAGTGCCTCAGTGAGGCAGGGATTCAGATTTTAGAGAAAGAGAAGAATTGCCTTTGTGATAGGCTGGAGGAAAGCAGATCAGGTGAAGGAGAAAATTCACGAGAGAAAACCTCCCTCCTCTTCTGAGCTGTGCGAACTTCAGAGACACCTCCATAAGCTGAAAGATAAAGCTAGTGGGATTTTTCAGATCTCACCATAAAGAAAGAACAGATCGCTCTGCAGGCAATGACTTGCTCTTTTGAAAGTCCATTTCTGATCTGTATTCAAACGACAAAGGAAGATGCAAAGGGCTCTGAGAAGCCATCCTTGGTAAGGTCAGAGAAAAGGACAGCACTGCATGCACTGACAGTTGGGACCAGGTTGGTCCCAGGAGAGGTAAGGTGAGCAAATTTGGCCAGGGTCATTAAAAAAAATCAAACCGCTCAAGGAAAATGACATACAAGATATGGACTTCAAAGGTGGAAAGGAAGAGTGCACTCAAATGGAGCCATTGAGTGACCCATACGGTGGATAAACACACCAAAAGTGAAAAAGAGGTTCACAGGCAATGACAAAAAGTTAGTGCACAGAAGGCCAGCAACACATTGCAAAGCAACATCCCTTCTACCTCAATCTTCAAGAGTCTGCTTCTCCTGCAGACTGTTTTTAGGCCGTCAAAGTATTGACAATGCTCAGAACAGAGGATAAAAAGGCTTTTGGCAACTGCGATGGCCCGTGCCACCAGCATTATTAAAGGACAAAACACGCACTACCAATTAAAAAATTAAAAACATTCTTTCATTTCTGGAGCTGTCTGGCCTTTCCTAAGATTTAAATAAGCTCAGATAACTGTCCTCATAGTTACATTCACAATATAATGATATTCAAATATACTGCCTTCACACACACAAATAACTTGTGAAATTATTTGCCAGCATATTAAGCCACTACACCAGATTGCTTGGCAATGGTGTATGTCTTTGAAATATGCAGATGCTTTTCTTTTTTTAAAAAAAGAAGAGAGGGAGGGAAGAGGAGAAGTGAGAAAGAATTACAGTAGAATTTGATATCCAAGTAGCAGAACAACAAATTGTGGAGAGATTCCAACCAATATTACATCAGACTTGGAAAAATAGCTAAAATATACTGAAGGATGAGTTATTACTTTATATATATAGGTATACTTCTATGCATAAACTTACAAATACACATAAACAAAAAACCACATGCCTAGAGGAAGAACTGAAGTCTCACAAACCCTGCAGTTTGTCATGCGTAAACTCAAATTTCAAGTGCTAGAGTACACGCAGAGAAGCTACAAGTGTAGGTACAAAAAATATAGGCAAGATGATTGCTGAACATCCTTTTGAATTCCCTTATACACAGCCCTTTTGGCTAAAGGCAAGAATATAAAACTAGTATATCTATCACTGAGGTCCTGCAAAAATTATTTTGAATGTATCTATACATATGCCACCTAATACATCAGGCATGTACCTAGTCTGGAATTCAGTGCTGCATTCCTTAAAAGAGAGGTATAACTGACTAAGAGCGGTGATTTTTGAGAGCATGTTTCACATACTCAGCAGAAGGTGGGAGCCCCCCAAGATCCTAAACACAAACTTTGAAATGTTTCCTAAAATGCGTAAAGATGGAAACTACTCCAGTGAGGGCTGAACAGGAATTGACAGTACAAACCTGCTCCTGCTCAGTACTTTATAGTGAGCAAACACACCTTTCTTAAGAACATATAATTGCCAAAGAGGAGGTTAACACAGGATGAGGTACTATTTGATGCCATCTAGTCTTGATCTACATAAACAATACATCCGAATTGTATAAAACATCCACTTTCACCAACAGTCCAGGTATAAGAAGGTATAAGAAGTGAACATCATACTAACATGCACTGCAGTGAAACACCTATTTCGTCTGTAATTTAGATGTGGCCAGTTTCACCAAGAAAGGATGTTTCTACTGAAGAGAGCCAGAACTGAGCTTGGGGTGTGCATCACCGTAATGCCCCTGCACGAGGCACAAATGGCAGAACACAATGTGCTCCGACCTTATGTTGCAAGCCCAATCATTTTTCACAGGCAACAATGGCACCTTCGGGAAAAAGGGGGGGGAAAAAAAGTTCTTTCTAACGAGAAATTGATTTATAAGTCATTATAGCCATTTCAAAAGGACAGATCATAGCTGGTTTCAGCAATCATTAACAAAGCCACACACTTTCAAAGGGTGTGAGTTTTGGGAAGGAATCCTTATCCCACCAACAGCGATGGGATGTGCACTTTCAGCAGCAGCACACCATCAGCCTAGAAACAGAGACATACAGAGCCGTACTGAGAAGACAGGTTGTCACATTTTTAACTATGCATTAATAACAAATGCTCTTGCTGTCTATTCTGGCACATTTGCAAGCTTGCTTTTAGGTACAAGGGACTTGCATGCATTTCCACTGTAGATAAGAAAACAAGAGCAGCCTTGTTATGATTAAAAGTGTCTATTTCCCTCTGCCTTCTGTCTTGTGTGTCCATCTGCATAGCTGCTTTGAACTTGGCCAAATCCCAGTGCTAGGGTCACCCACAGTACGAGTTCTAAATCATCAGCAGACTGTGAATTTGCTGCTAGAATAGAGAAAAATCTCAAAATTCTCACCTAAATGGTCGATGAGTGGTTTTATAGAACATTCATCATGTTACATTGCCTAAACTATTTGGGAAATTGCAGCAAAAGATCATTTACTCTTTCATAAGGATTGTCAGACAAAGACAAAATAGATATCTGGAAAGAAATGAAGAGTAATCACCATTGAGAAAAATTAATTCTACAGATGCCTAGGTAGGTGACTATATGACTAGAGAGGTCGCAAAGTTTGCATTTGAGAAGTTACAGTAATTTCTCTTTAAACCATGCAGAATTAGAGAAAGTAGGTGAGCGGAAGACAGTGGATGAAACCTGCAGAATCAAGAATGGCAATGTAGCCATAAAAATCTTGGGGAATACTAAATCAATATATGAGTTTGGATTCTTAGTCTCCTCAACCCAATAGAAAAGAAAACCATGCCAGCTCTCCCTCTCTAGTGCGTAGCATTTTCAGCACCAAAATTCCCAGTGGGATGACAGTCTGCTAGCATTTTGAGACGGCCACATTAAAGGCTGAAA
Organism: Cyanoderma ruficeps; assembly: GCA_008694505.1. NCBI lineage: Eukaryota > Metazoa > Chordata > Aves > Passeriformes > Timaliidae > Cyanoderma > Cyanoderma ruficeps. Next base: position 3,237,694 of record VZDJ01000141.1, read on the forward strand.
GCCAAAAATGGCTTCAAAAAGAAAGAAAAAAAAAGTTATTTCTTTCTAAACTTCTGCTGCCCAATCAAAAACTTGTAATAGGGGAAGTTAAAGAAAGGCTTGCATTGGCTAAGACCTGTCAGTCCTTCAACAGAGCATGAAAGCCTTTAACGTGGTCCTTTATGCAACTGAGCTCACATCATTCATCAAAGAACAACAGCCAGGATCAAAGGCATCCACCGGCTGGTCCTCACAATACTATAACCTTCTTCCACCTTCACCTTGAGTTTTATAGGTATTTTGATCCCATTCCTGTGAGTTTAGGTATCACAGAATGGTCAGCGAGCTAAATTCTCAGCAAATAAGTCAATTTCTTTACCTAGCCAACTTTTTTTTCCCCTTCTGGCAATAGGTGCCCCCTGGCTCAGTCAAACAATTATTACTTTTATGAATTCTGCTTTAAAATGGTTTTATTCAAATGGTTCTGCCTCTTATTCCAAAGACCAACAGATAATAAAGCAAAGCTGTTACTCGTTGCCACAAAACTAATTTTAACCTCAAGCAAATCAGGAATTACACATTCATCTTCTGAACTGTTTAAAGATGTTACATTCAACGTTCATTTCTTTTATGACTGATTTAATAAACTCTGCCTGCATAATAAATATTCCTACTATAGTCACAAGGCTTTTTCCTCTTCTTGAGAAGGAAAAACCCATGCTGATCATTGATACGAGGTGTAATACAAAAATAATTAAGCACAGCCAAGTAATTTTTGCAATGCTGTACATCTTCTAATTAAACATCATATTCAGTATCGCTCTGATTCTTCGCCTTAACAGCAATGCCACCCCCAGCAGAGAATGCCATATTCCTTTAAGAAAGGGTGAACAATAACAATGAAAACAATGTGACACATCTAAGAAAAAAGAAAAAAAAAATTACTACACCTTTAGCAGGTTAAAAAAGCTACACTGTTTTGTTTTGCTTGTTTGTTTTTGTTTTTTTTTAACCCTAGTAGATACTCAAGGAGAAATTTGCTATCTGGCTCTATGTTATATATGTCCCTTTATCTTCTGAAATAAAAAAAAGCATGTGCCAAAACTGTTAATGTTATCATTTGCTGCCATACGGAAAATAACAGTGATGACAATTTTAGAGAAAGAAGGAAAACTATGGACTTCATCTTCTGACACCATTTTACTTAATCAAACTGCAATCACAGTAATGAGCTCTCTCCTACCAAAGGCTTGGTACATACCTCATCCAGGGGTGTTCTCAATGGAGATTTGCAGACGTCTTTGAGACAAAAAGATGCCAAATAAGCCCATCTGGTTACCCAAAATTATTTCTCAACAGATGAAGATTTCACATGACAAACGTTGCGTGAAGTTTAAAAGGCTCACTGTTTTTCAGCTCTTTCCCCCCCAGACTTCCAAATTTCAGACAAAAACAAACCACCAATCAACCAACCAATCCACCATACCGGGATATTCTGAGGATGCTGGACGACTAAGTGACATTTTTTTAACGGAACATCATCGCGCACAAAATTGCGAACCGCCTTTTATTTCAGTTACATCCTCAAAGACAGAGTTTTGTGAGCAAAAGTGCACAGGAAAACCGGGCTCAATACCACCCGCTGTAAATCACCAGAGGGTCAGGACGAGAGGAAAAACCTCCGATGTCAGATAAGGTCCTGTGGGAGCCCGGGAGGCTACCGGCTCCGCGCACAGAAGAATAGACGCGTGTTAACCATAACGCCACCAGCCGCCCGCACCCCCGCCCGCTGCCGGACTCCTCTCGGCCGCTGGGTCCCCCCTCCTCCGGCCGGGCTCGCCAAGCCAAACTGCGCTCCCCGGACCACCGGCTTTTCCCGGGTGGCCGCCGAGCTACCTCCAACTCGCCCCAGCCGCCCGAGGCGGCGCCGCGGGGCCGTGCCCGGGGCAGAGGCGAGACCCGCGCGGTCCTCGGCCCCCGCCGCAGCGTGGGTCGCGATCGCCGCGGGATGCAGCGGCGGATCTCGGGGAGGGATGCTCCGCAGGCAGCCGCCTCCCCTCCGCCCGTTCCACCGTCGGGGCAGGCGGTGTCATTCCCCGAAAACCTCCCTCCCACCCACGCCGCCAACAAACTTTGAGGGGGACGACGGGTCCCTGGCCCCCGACCAGGGGGCACTCGCCGCCCTCCCGTGCCNGGCTCCGGCCGCCCCGCGCCGTCCTTACCCTCCACACGGCACCGGCCGCGTTGCCCGCCTGCTCCGGCCGCGCCGACCCCCGGCAGGGAGCAGGAGCGCCGCCCCACCCGGGCACCCCAGCACTGGGGAGCGCCGAGGAGGCGGTGCCGGTGAGGGGAAGGAGGAGGTGGGAGACTTCTCCCCCCGGCTGCCTCCCCTTCTTCGCTTCCCTCCCCTCGGCGCCTCCTCTCCGACCACCGCCGCCCTCGCTCGCCCGGCTCAGGCGGCGCGCCGGGATCCGCCGCCCTGCCGCCGCCGCCGCTCCATGTGCCGCCCGCCCGCCCCCTCCTCCGCCGCCTCCGCCCGCCGCCGCCTCGGCGCGGGGAGGCAGCGCGGGAGCCACCGGGCGCCCGGCGTGGCTCCGGCACACGCCGCCGCTGCGTCCCCCCCGCCTTCTGCCCCGCTCCGGTCCCATTTATGAAGCTCGGCGCCCATCACGTGTCAGTGTGTGCCTTTTGTCCCGGCCCTGGCAGCACCGGGGCGGACAGGCGGCGCTGGCCAAACTTCGCCCCGGGGGAGGGACGCGGGAACACCGGGGGACACCGCAGGGGCGGGCGGCGGAGAGCGGGTCCCTTTCGGCCCGTGCCCCACCCCGCACCCCGCCGGCCGTGGGCGCTGCCCGGCCGTGAGCCCCGTCGTGCGGGCGCTCCGCCGCCGCGCCCCCCGGCCGGGCGCGGGGGAGCGGGGCCGGGGGAGGCGGCGCGCCGGCCCCCGGCCAATGTGGAAGGAAGGCAGCGCCTCCTCCGGCCCAGGGGGGCGGACGGCGCATCCCCGCCGCGGGGACCCAACCCGGCCCCGCCACCCGCCCGCACCGCGTGGGGACAAGCGGGGACCGGCTCCGCTCTCGCCCCGCGGTCGCGGGGTTCGCGCACCCGAGGGACTGCGGAGGTTGGCTGCCCTCGTGGGGCGTCCTTTCCTCGTCCCATTATTTCTTGCGGAACACCAGGGTTTTGACATAGTTTATTTCCCTTTTTCTCACTACCCCTGAGTCCCGCCTTCGGTGTTTTCGGGCTTATACGACAGTCGTCATGGCAGCCCTCAGAAGTACTGGAGGTTCTCTCATCTCTGAGGGGTGAAACGGCTCCAAAGGTGGGCAGGCAATGGGCATAACTGGAAAGCTGAGCTTTCTTCAACAGCCAGTTCCTAAACACTGTAATATCCAGCTGGCTTTGATCGTGTTTTTCTGCTTCTGCAGTGTCATACATATGTATTTGTCTTCACACGAATTAATACGGAAACATGATAAATATTTATCATTTGACATAGTGTCTAAACACATTAACTGGTCCGTCTACCATTTACCTGAACTGGTATATCCACGCACAGAGGAGGAATATGTGATTTTTCCTTGTTTGTCAGGTTAAAAAAAACACTCATCTCTCCACAAGTGACAGTTAAAGGTTTCAGGAGGCTGTATTTTTAGGAGTGTCCAACTCAAGATGTGCCTGCCATCTCGTAGTGATTCTTCCTCCTGAAGGCTTCTCAAGCTGGGCCCCCAAGCTCTGAGGCAACCAAAATCTCCAGGCTCCATCCACCAAAGCCCATCTGCCAAGGAGCACAGCCTCATTCTCACAATCCAATGCTTTCCCTGCATCTAGTCCCAGAGCGAGTCTGCAAGATCATAATTACTGCCTATAATTTTTCAGCCACTGGCTCTTTTTGATGGTAATCGTTAAATTAACAAGAAAGAAGATAATTTCAAATGGCACTCCCTGTGAGAAAAGTGGAAGGGGAAAAAAGAGGCCAACTCATTTGTCCCCAGCTTGAGTTTCTGGTATTAGTCCGTCTGTTTGGTTGTTCAGAACTGGTGGAACGTAAAAAGAACTTTATTTAGGACTGCGCTAAATCAGACCAGACTCCTCTTTAGCTGTGCATTTCAGAAAGTACTGACTTCTCGGAGGGCTAAGACTTTTCCTTGAATTCTTTGAAAGAGTTGAATACTTCTGCTTTCAATGTGAACCTACCAAGTGAAACTTCTCTTCCGAGTTTATGGAGGGATACATCCCCTCTGCAAGTCACATCAAGTGGACATTGCCAGACCAAAATCAGCCCTCAGAGGGAATTTAAAGGCACATGTTACTGTTCATCCTACCTCCACGTTCTTGGCTTGCTAAAGATTCCCATCCTGAACAGAGCATTACTCCAGTCTCGGAGTAATCCTTCTTTCCATCACTTCTAAACCTGGGTGATAAAGAAGGGCATTGCAGGGTTGAACATGTAGCCATGGCCACATACTGAGGGTTTTTTCCCCCCTTGCAATCCTGCACAATCGCTACTGCCTGTTCAGCCTGCAAGTTCAACAGGAGACAAGATGTATGGGTAGCCAGAAGTGTTTCAAGCAGGTTCTCAACCTTCATAACCATGGGGGACCCTGGGAACCCCAAAGCCTTGCACACACCAGCCCCTCTTCCAGGATCCTGCTTGTAATTTTGCAAAGGGAAGGTTGTTGCAATCCTATGACACCTGTTCCCAGTGGAGCTGGTTTGAAAACCTTTGAAAAAATGGCTTTCCACTAGAAAGTGCAACCTTGTCAAAACTGAAATGCTTTGCAAACTTGTGTTGGTTGCACTGAAAATGTCATTTAAAAAAGAGTAAGTGGTGGAGGGATGTTCCAACAGTGTGGGAACGTCTCGTTGTGACATTTCCAAGCTAAACATTCCAATTTCTTCCTTCAAAACGAGTTTTGGTTTCAAAATACTTCGTCCTATATTATATATTGCAAAATAATATAAAAATTTGGAAAGGTGAGTCACTTGCTAACATCAACCTGAAATTAATGTTCTCCACAGATTTCTTGAGGTAAGAATTCTGCTATTCTGATTTGGAGCAAAATTTTTAACTACAAACACCTAGTGAAACTAGAGTATCTGAATTTTGCTGGCCTCTCAACCACATCATGGAATTTTAGAACACACCTGCCTTTTAAAGTGCATGATTGACCGCGCCAGATACTATTTTCTCGTGACTTGGGCTGTGATAAAGTCAATTTTCTTCCTTGTAGCTGATACACTGCTGTGTTTTGGATTTAGTATGAGAATTGTGTCGATAACATACTGATGTTTTCGTTGTTTCTATGCAGTGTTTACACTGAGTCAAGGATTTTTTGGCTTCTCACCTCTATGTAGACTGGGGGCAAAAGAAGCTGGGAAGACATGGAGCCAGGACAGCTGACCTGAACTGACCAAAGGGATATTCCATACTGTATGATGTTGTGCTCATTTTGTAAACTAGGGGGAAAGCTGCCTGGGGTTACTGCTCAGAGACTGGCTGGGCATCAGTCAGCAGGTGGTCAGCAGTTGAATTGTGTATCACTGTTTTTGCATACTCTAATTGTGTTGTTATTATTACTGCTGTTATTATTATGCATCACTTGTTTTGTAAATCCATTTTTCCCCCTTCCTTTTCTGTCATATTAAAGTGTCTCAACCCGTGAATTTTGCTTTTTTTTCCCCAACTCTCTTCTCTATCTCTCTGGGGGCAGGGAGTAAGTGAGCAGCTGTGTGGTGCTTAGTTGCTGGCTGGGGTTAAACCACGACATATTGCAACTGGGATTTCCTTCAGTTCTTATTTCAACAAGAGGAGGCAAGGGGGTAACAGATGAGATAATCCAGCTGATCCTATGCTCTTTCTAAATCACAAATTCTTGCCTTCTCAGTCAGATATTTTTTCCAAATAGTTTAATTTTATATTTTAATGAAAAATTAATTTTGCCATTTCAGGAGGCTTGTCCTTCATCCATTAAGCATTTTATTTATCTATTTAGTTTGATCTGAAGTGCATTGTGAGACCTTAATGATTTACTTTGAAAAAATCTGTACAACAATCAGGTTAGATGCTTTGGTTATCTCAGAAAGATCACTTGCCTCATGGTTTTGTTCATCCTGCAGCACCACGACTGCTTTCAGGATTTCTCCATCATTTCTAGTCAAGAGTGTTTCCTCCTGCTGCCTCATATAAACTCACAGGTCTTGCTCACTTTTCTCTTTTCATCCATAGGTAGAGCCAACTATCAAACAAGACATAAATTATGCACTTGGAAGTGTGCTCATGGAAGAAGCCAATACACTGGTTTTTAACACTTATCTGGTGTCCTGCCCACAGGCAGATTGATTTTCACAAGGTTTATGTGGCAGTTTCTTAAATCATTTTCAAACAAGAGAGAAGATTTGTTCTTATGTCCAGATCTTAATTTAGAAGACTGTCTGCTTATCCCAAGGGCTCATCTTTATCCATTTTAGGGGACTTTTCTGCTATGATAGCAGAAAAGGGCATCATGGGTGCACAAAATCCTTTCCACCACTTCCCAGGCTTACAGTCTTTAGGGAGAAAGTCTTCACTATAAGTGCAATTCTGCCCCTGCACACCTTGAGGACCACAACAGAAATTCTTTGGACAAGGAACAAAAGATTGAAAAACAAGACTTTAAACCTTGGCCATTTCCTGTGGTTGCCTTCTTTCCCTTAAACCGCAGAGCCTGAGGAACCAACAAGTTCAGGTGCTGCTGCAGTACTCCTAAAGCAACATGATTTTTCAGCTTTTCTACATTTTCTCTGGAAGCTGTTAAACAAGCAAGATCAGTTTGGGATCCACCAAGTCCTGATTCTTCTCCTTACTTTTTATGTGATGTTGGCCCCTTTTTTTTCTGTACTGTTGAACACCCTCAGTTTTCACTGAGTTCAGGAAGAGCAATATGAGCTCAGCCCCTCGGGATATACTCCTGTTTGTCTTTCTGCACAGTTGCTGCCCCACTATGAAATGAGGATAATAATATCTTTTTTCTTCCTTCAGTCTCAGGCTTTTCTGTTTAAACTATAAGGTCATCGAAGTGAGAACTGTCTCTTACTAGTGGTTTCTGAGCACCTATCACAACAAAGTCATAATCCTGTCTATGACCTGCAGGCACTAACACATTGCAAATAATAACAATAAAAACCCAATCAGAAATTTCATTGTCCAGGAGCAGCTTTACTGCCATCCAGCAAATAAAAAAACCCCCAAAAAACCAGTCCAGGAAATGACAGAACTCATGAAAGTGAGTGGGTTACCCGGGGCCTTTGTTAATTGTCCAGCTCCATATTTAGTCAAACATTGGTCTTTTTTGAAAGGGCTGAGCTGCCAGGGGACAGTCGCTGTTTGCATCACTGATGAGGCATGGCAGTGTCCTTGTTATGGGCTGTCCCCACAGCACACTTCAGCCTGTTGCTTGGGTAGTACAGTAGCCCTGCTCCTTCCCCAAGTCTGATCTTGGTTTTTGGCTTTGCCAGCTGCTGAGAGTGAGAGATATGCTGCTGGATTTTGTAAAGCAGGTGTCCACCAGCTAGGAACAGACTGAGACCACTACCTCATCTCACACAAAAGACGCACGAATAGCCCTCATACAGTAATGACTTTGTTTCACTACTACCCTGAACCAAATCAAAACCAAAACTTGTTTTTTTGCATTAAAAACTTGATGCAGGCATTCAGGTCTCTTTATCCCATTATTAACTATCCCCTGAAGCTATCTAGTTCTCCATATATTTTTTTTTTCAGCTTCTTGCTTTGTCTTTTTAAACTGGAGTTGAGCAACGATGAACCAATTTAGCTGCTGTTCTAAGGTTATGAACTCAATGAATTAAGGAAAGAAACACGTAACACAGTTGAGAATGCTGTTTTTAAAAAATTCTCAGTTTACTGCTGACATGTATTGGTAGCCATACCAGTCATAATGCAGTTGAGCTTGATCTTCTGCTCTATTGATATTTTGTGATGTTTTACCTTTTCTGTTAAGGGTGGCACTGCAGAGTACTAACCAGGCTTTTTCTTTTCCTCTGATGGCAGTGATACTGTGCCGTGTCGTGCTCCTTCCACCAATTCCTGACAAGGATAACAGAAAAGAAGGGCCAGAAGACTGGTGAGCACTTGCTAGGAGAAAGCTCTGTTTTAAAACACAGACTTTCCCAGATTCAGAGGTGGGGAATTGCTGACCTGACATCTGTTGCCTGTCACACATTTGCTGATGCCTGGGGAAGGAGCCTTAGAAATGTTCCTTTGGGCTGAAGTCCACTGACTCCTCCTCCTTTCTTTTTGTCTCTGTATGATGCTGCAGTCTCAGCTCTGGCACACTGGACAGAAGCTGCTATGCTGAGTGTGAAGCCATGGCATGGTGCTCCCGTTTGGAGCAGCACCTTTTGCCTCCAGCAGCTCTAACTGGCTCAATGTTTTGAACCATTCGGTACCGCATGCTCTGCTCGATGTGGCTTGGTATTGACTCACTCTTCATTCCAGGTCTCCAGAGAAAATCTCACAAGCATTTTAAAGATCATGATTTTGGAGTCTCTTTCTCTGCAGAGTTTGAATCTGTGTCTGCAGCTCTAGATGTTCGTGAGCTGCTCCACTAATAGTGCATAGAGCTTCGAGTGCTTTCTGTGACATTTTTCCATGTTCTTTCAGAACTAAAAGCTGATTGAGACACATGAGTTTATTTTCTGTCCACTATCTGAAAATTACAAAATGCGGATACAGGTGGGAAAGGGAGTTTGTTGAGGAGGAGAGTGAGTATACTGTGTTAGAGAGGATGGGCTTCTTTGACCTTGGGGATGCTGCTTTTGAATGTTTGCATTGTATTTTTCTAACACAAAGGAACTCTCTGCTCTGCTCCTAAGTGATCTTTCAATGCAGAGAAACACCCTTATTAGTGGGGTTTTTTTGAACATTCTCACCTTCTTTCATTAAATCATACTCTTTACAGTTCCTGTTCACCTGCATAGAACATTATGAGCTGACTGAAAATCATTTTCCTTTGTTAATGTTTTTTCTTCATTGTGCAGTAATGAGGACACAAATCATCTTTTCATTATAAATATACATAGCAAAATGTAAAAAAAAAAGTGTTTCTAAAACAAATAAATAAACAAACAAAACCGTGTGGTGAAGGGAAGGAATTGGGAAAAACAAGATGACAAAGCTTTTTGCTGATGTTCTACCTTTGCTAGTGTACAGGCATCAAAGTCAGGAGAGTCTCCAAGTGATGTTGGGTGCTCTGAATGCTGAGTTTAATGGAAATAGACAAAGGAGTGTATCTGCAACTTCTGCGCGATGCAAATCAATATCACTCATCAGTATGGCAAAAGAAACCAACATAAACAAACAATTCCAACTAAAAACACAGCCTAGGATGACTTGAAAATAGATTGGTTCTTTCATGGAAATATACAGATTTGTTTTCTCTCTTGACTTTTGTTCCCATTTTCCTTGTTCCTGCTAGATATGAAAACAACCCATTATGTCATTTTTTAAATAGGGATGGTATATATCAGTCTGTATGGCATAGATGCTCAGTTCCAGCAATGAGAAACAATTACGAGTTTGGATGAGACCTGCACATTTTCTAGCTCAAGTTTGTTCGAGATGTAGCTGTGCGGAGGAGGCACATTTTCTGTGTATGTGTTTGTACGGCACTTAATAAAATGAGGCCATTATTGGAGGGTGAAGGAGAGACCTCTGTTGCTATTGTAATGGTTGTAAACCTCAGCTAGGATAAAATGCACTCATCACCTACTTCCTCATGCTTCCCCACAGGTTGCAGAGGATTGTGGCAGAGCTCTTCCCTGTTGTAGCACACTTTGTTCAGTGCACAGGTGCAGCTGTACTTAAGGATCCCCCTCCCTCCCCAGGCTGAGTCCTCCCACCAGTTTGTGCTGCACAGGGAAGTGCAGTGAGTCTGGAGAGACCACTTACCCCTGTGTTTCAGAAGGAACACGTAGTCACTCCAAAAGAGAAATAGAAACTTCTTTCTTCTACTGGTGCCAGTCCTCAGGATGTATCATAGTCTGGTCCTCATGAGACAGTCTGGCTATTTCTTTTGCCTCTGCCAGCTTTTTGATGCCTTTTCTACAAATATTACCATAATTGTGGCTACATTTGTTCAAATGGTCAAAGACTGCTGATGCTATCCCTCCCTGCCCCAACAAATTTGTTGTAGTGTCATGCAGTATTCAGCATAAAATGTATAGTTGCATGCTTTTTTTTACTAATAAAAGACTTTGGTCACAGAAAGGCTGCCATTTCAGGTTTTGTTACTCCAGAATATTCACCTGGAATCCGGTGACACCTGTGTGACACAGAGGTCACGGAGGGGTGCATGTGTGTGCTTTACAACTGCTTGTTGAAACAACAAAACCCAAATCACTCAAGCCCATTCAACATTGTCTGTACTAGGATAAGGGAGGAACTGTTCACTTCACAGCCCTACAGTGTCCCTGGATGCATGAGAAGAGAAATTCACATCAATGGTAGCAAGATTCTGAACACGGATAAGCCTGGAATCAATCTGTGCAGTTCACCTTGCAGGCTCAACTCAGGGAATAAAATGGGACAAACAGCTGGTGGGATGGGGTTTCTTCCAAAGAAATCCTTCTGTAATTGTGTTTTGGCGCCACCCATCTTGCAGCCCTGTTGAGAAGAGTTAGATTTTCTCACATCATTTTGAGGTTGTGAAGCGGGGGTTGAGTAATGTTCCTGCCGCAGGTTGTGTCCCTGTAGCCATCTCAGAAATCCAATGTGTGTGTAAGACACATTAATTTTCCATCCTGGGATGGGTTTCTGTGCTGTATAATGATTCTCCAGCTGCTCTTTAAGGCATGTATTTTTGATTGTGCTTATGAGGTGATGCTGAAGAAGTAATAGATCAAAGCACAAAAATAAGGATGTTACCTGCCTCTTAATGTCTGCCTCTTTGCACCAGTGTGCTTCAGGTGCTGGGAGAGCTAAAGCTGTACCTGGAGCAAAGATGATACAGCAATGGTTTTACACTGAAAGAGGGCAGGTTTACATTAAATTTTATGAAGAACTTCTTTGTTGTGAGGACAGTGAGTCACTGGAATAGGTTGCCCAGAGAAGCTGTGGAGGACTCCCATCCCTGGAAGTGTTCTAAGATAAGGCTGAATGGGGCTTTGAGCAACCTGGTCTAGTGGGAGGTGTCCCTGTTCATGGTGGGGGGGGGTTGGAACTAGAAGGTCCCTTTCAGTCCAAACCATGCTATGCATTCACATTATGAAGAAAATACTTAAAAAAATTAAGGAGCAGACATTATGTTTTATCAAAAGGATAATCAACAGTATGATGCGTCCCTAAGAGAGCTCTGTGTTGGAAGTATTCTCTGTGGTTGGCTAGGGAAAGCTGACTTCTGAACTCCAGCCTGGGGAGGAGATTTAGAAATTAAATGTGGTTTTTTGATAACTACCAAATATTTGGATTCACAGTTCATATTGCAAAATACTAGAAAACAACAGTGTTATTTAAGGACTAAGATATGGACTAAAATGTTTTATTACTTATGATCCAATTCCCTGTTCCTGTTTCTGAGGCCTGAGCTTTTTTCTGCTGGTCTGTATTGGCTCCAGCTCAAAGAGTCATATAACTGACTGAGTCAACACCAGAGCTGTTAGCACCAGGAGCCATCTTGGATAAAGGAATCATGGATAAATTCTTCAATTGCTCACCTTCCCTCAGCAATTTATAGAAGCTATTTTTATTAGAACCTTCTTGGGTGCTTCTCCTGCTGCAGCTGGGAGACCACATGATGAGCATTTTCTATTAAACCATAGACAAAAGAGTCAGAAATGTTTTGTTTACTTCACAGTTGGCTTTCCTTTGTTTCTGCAACGTTTGTTTCCTTTAGGGTGACCAGGAATACTAGAAAGTGACAGAAAAGCCCTGACAGATGCTGCAGCAGCAGAACTTCTCTGTTCAGATGGTATTTTTAGATGAAAAGGTGTGAGATGTTTAGGTTGTTTGTCAGGAATTGTTTATTGGTTAACTCTTTTTTAGAGCAACACAGAGAGACCATCTATTTTATCCCATCAGGTTATTTAGGAGGCTGTCCTGCGAGACCACGCTTGGCTATTGCACTGAGTAGGGAATGAAATAGTATGGCAATAGTATGTACTACTCTGTCACCACAAACTAGGAGATGTCTTCTCTCATTAGCAGTGGTACATTTGTGGTTAAGTTATTCATAACTGGAGAGTGACAAAAGACATAAAGCTTTCTCACCTATTCACAGTGTCTAAACTGTGAGTTTTGCCTGCATGCTTGCTAAGTCAGTTTTCTGCTGATTTCAGTGTAATTGGATGACCTTTAAAAAGGAATTTCTATACCAAGGGTTGCAGAATCAAATTCTGTTGTGCCTGATTTTTGTCCTATATGCAAGTCTGTGTAACCATGCCTTCTGTTTGCTTTGTACTGTCCCCCCCAACACACACACCTTCACCCCTTTGGAATGGGTATTACTATGGAAACAATTGTGTCCTTGCTAATGTTAAAGGCAGCCGAGTGACATCCAGACATCCCATATACCCACAGAAAATTGTAATAGTAAATCATCTGACCAGCTATTCTTAGCCATTCTTTTCCTCATGTAAGAGAAGGATGATATATAAAGGGAGATTTTATGAAGGAGCTTTTTTTTGCCCGTACAAATTTATGACCGCTCAGCTGAAGCATAAGAGTAAAGGTAAAAAACCCAAGGCATTTAATGAGTAGCAGAATTAATGAAGCCTAGTTCCCTATGGATCTGTATAGCCTGTGGTTGGATTCTCTGATGACTAATACAATGCTCCCCGTCTGATCACATTGTTTCTTTTAGCAGTGACATTCAGGATGCCTTTGTGCCATGTGGATCCTCAAGTATCTAATAACAATTTAGTTCAAATTGCAGCTTTTTGTCAATGAAGGTACTGACAATGGTCTCTCTCATCTGCCCACAAAATGGTTTTCATCAAACTTGTAGAAATCTATGGGAGATTGCTGCACTCCATCATACTTGTTTGAAACAAACTATCAGGTTCAAAAAGCATCAGTGGGGAACAGACATAAAGACGTTGAATATGTGATCTTGTGAACCTCTTTTTCTTGGGGAATCAGCCTAAAATTTAGCCAGGTTATTCAGTCTAGCAGGCGGGTAATCCTTTGCTTCATGAGATGACCATAAAGATTTTTCAGTCTTCTTTAACAAATGGCTACAAAAGGCAAAGTTGGAGCAAGGGAAATTCACATGGAATATTAGGATCTTATTTTTTATTTTTTTTTTCACAGTGAAGATGATAAACCTGTGGAAGAGGCTTTGCAGACAGCATGTAGATACGCCAAAGTTGCCAGGGAAAGCCCAGAGCTACTTTCTGTAACATCTGCTTTGGATGGGGACTGAACCAGGTGACCTTTAGAGATCCATTCCTGTCTAGAGTTTCTGTGCATCTGTATTACTAGCTACTTTAAATTTCTTTTCTGTAGGCCTTTGTTCCCCAGGAGGAACCACAGTCAAGGTCAAATTCTCCAGGAACATGATGTTTTGATAAATACATGCATGCTGGCAAGGGCAAACCCTCCATGTAAGGGTTCAGATTTTTACTGTCTGAGGCAAGCTAGAGCTGTTCTATTGAATTGTCAGTATTTTCTGAATATCAGTTTTCTTGTTGTTTTATTTAAACTGTGTGTAAAGTCACTGTGAGGCTTCATATTATATAAAAAAGCCCTCCTTTTGACATCTCCCTCTCTTAGAAACTGGAGAGTGCAATGCAGAATGACCACTGGAGCAATATCTCTTGCAGAAAACTGTTACTGCTTTTATTGCATAATTTTGGATAGTATGCTCTGGAAAACTTGGCTGAAGTGGGAGAAAAAAGCAAAACTTTGTTTTTATGAAACACAACATTTTATAGTGTGATTGCCTGTCCCAAGTGTAATCAATCTGTCCATTGAGTTGGCAGTGTTCAGAAGCAGATGAAAGTCTCTTCGGATCTGCAGATTGCAAATGTTGCAGAGCCCTATATTGGGAATATATGGACACAAGATCTTAAAAAAAGTACTCACAGAACCATCATAAATTTATTTTTTCTCCTTTTTTTTTTCTTTCCATTGACCGTAGTGTAGAGGGAGATGCTGAAATAGTACATTAGTAACGAGCCATAAGACCAAAAAAAAAAGGCTTTGCTCACCCTGTGATAGCACACAGAGGCCCATGGTAGGATTGGAGAAAGCACACTGGCAAGCAAAAGCCCTTGGAATACAGGGTTTAGGAGCTCAGACCAAAGGCAACAGGTGGATACAACAAACAGCCAAAGGCAGCTCAAGGTATCAATGGGGCGATTATGAACGGCAAGGCAAGCAGCTGTCACAGCACACCAGCTGCCTTGCCACCCGACAGCTCAAACCGAAGAAAGGCAAGAAAGAAAATAAGCCACTACTAACTGATTGCCCTCCCTGAGCCTCACTGGCAGAGACAAGTCTAACTAGAGGTGCTGCATCATTGTTTTTTGGTTACTCACGTCCTTTTTCACCCCTACCCACTTGCTTGTGGATGTTGTACCCTCATTTGCCTGTCATCTCTTCTATTTAGAGACATGAAGGGCATGAAGCAAAACTTTCCTTACCTTATCAGGTAGGAAGGAAGGGGAGATTTTAGATATTGGGAGATGGGGGAAGGGACACAACACATTAAGAGCAGAAATAGGGAAGTAATTTATTTCTGTAGCACAGCCTGAAACTATGTGAGCATTTGCAGAGACAAGGTTGGTAAGGATCTTGGGGGCCTGAGAGGAGAGGAAGGGGGAAGAGTGGAGTATCTTTTTTTTTGGTGTACTGAGACGCTGCTGTGCATCAGAACAGTAAATGTTCCTCGGTACAGGCTGAAGTGTACATCTATGCCTTAGGGTCATCACAGCAGCAAACTTGCTCATCACTGTGCTGTTCTTCATAATCACACACTGGATGTGGTGGCCACCTCCATATTAAAGACCTAAATGTAACTGAGTTCTTGTAGGTGCTGTGTGTGGGTTGTTGGGCCTCCCATGGTAGGCTGGGAACAGGTTTGTAAGTTGGAGCAAATTGAAATATTCTGAAAATTCCACTGATTGCCGTGACAGCCTCTCTGCTGAGTTATCTTGGGGCTTGGACACCTGTGGTTGACACCTAAAGACCTGCATATACATACCAAAGTTGTAGTGAGGCTCTAGAAAATAACAGATAGAAGTCATAGCAATTACTGCAAGGTCACAGCTGTTAGTTTAGAAGCAAGTTGAATTAGTATGTGTAGAGCTGTGTGCCTCTGCAATAAATCAACCTCCAGTACCTGAGCTAATGTGTTTAAACCTGTGTGATATCTTCATGCTGCATTATTGCCTGCAATGGAGTGCACTTGAAGGGTGCTGGTTCTTAGGCTGATGTTGCATGTTGAGCATTCTCTGGAATCATGATATTACTGCACTTTGCAGGAGGTAACCTTTCGAGTTTTTATCTGGTGGTGAAACTATCAAATATGTAAGGCAGGATTCAAGCCAAAATGTCCTGTATTTTCCCTGCAGTTTCTCTTGAGAAGATGGATGCAAAAGGAAAAGAAAAAAGTGCCTGATTTATAACATTGACAGTCATTGACCAACACTGCTACTCGCATGGAAGGTGTCCCTGGCAGGAGACAGCTGAGGGACACCAGTTTTAAGATTAGCTTCAAGTTTAAAATAACTTCAAAAATCTATGCAAAAAGACAGAAGATGAGAATTTGATGATGCTGGTGCAGAGGTTAGTTCAGAACATGAAAGATGAAGGAAGAAATGTTGTTCTTTAGCAGAAATAAGGCAACGAATCCTCCCACACTGTCTGTAGCCAAATGAAGGACAAGCCTATCCCTGCAAAGGAATGTAATGTGATTTTCCCATACTAATTTTTGTATTGGATCCAGAAGCAATAAAGCACAGAACCAGAATAGTGCACATGGACTTTATTAGGCACAGTGGTGCATATGGGGGCTGCTTCATGTTTTTGACCCCAACAAGTGTCTTTGCTGAATAGGAAGAACTCAAGGTATCTTCATCATTGTTTTTTTAAGGAGTCTCTGCTGTGACCTCCAATGTAGACATAGCCAAAACTCTTACATGTGAATAATAATTAACATGTGGCACACATACTGACCAGCAGCAATAGATCGTGTTTCCATGATACATCTCAAAGAATATACCCAACAAACAATCAGTCACACAGAGACATGCATAAATGTGGTTTCAGAAGAGGCAAGAGGAGGGACTGCAGGCTATAAGGGCATTTGCAAATGATTTGCAAATGTCAGCCAGGCCTTATTTGCATTAACTAATTTTCAAATCAGAAATAGATGGGGGTTTACTGGCTAAATTAAAAGACTTAGGAAAAGAATATGAGAAAGGAGAATAATTTGAAAAATGTAATTGCACACTATAAAATCCGTGAACATTACGTAAGGATTTACAAATCAGCCTTGAATTACTGGTTAGTGGAGAAAAGCATTTTGAATTGTTTTGCTGAAACCTTCTTAGAGTTTGAAAATAATTTAAGAAGGATAAAGGTGATCTCCAAAATGATGTTAGAAATGCACCATCATATTCCAGTTTGTAAGGAGTCTTTCAAAAATAATTCCTGTCCTTGTAATTATTTGAAGTGGAAGAGACAGAAGGAAATTTTTCCTGGAATACAGGTAGGTTAAACTTCGAGCAGATTTTTTACAATTTGAAGGCCATACCCTCAAAATGCCAGTCTTAACAACTGAACTCTTACCAAAACTCCTGCTATACTCTGAAGGACTTTTGGCTGATGGAAAAAACTCACCAGACACTGAGGAATTTCTGGTTTGTAGTTAAAGGACCAGATTAACTTCTAATTGTTTGAAATAAACACAGTATCAAAAATATACTCTCTTGTTAAGTCTTGGGGATTTTTTTACTTCAAAACACAGGCTCTTGGTAATAAATCCATGGCTTTCCTTTGGCTGCTCCCTGTTTTCCCATATCATCTTGAAATCTTTCTCCTTGTAAGTGGATGTAATCTCACTCCCAGTCCATAACAGTGGTGGTCACTGGTGGTGAGCAGTTTTCCAGGGGAATTCATTGTCTGAGTAATTTATAACTGGGCTGAATAAAACAGTCAAAAGTGTATAGAGAGAGACGGAACAATTCCATTGTTCTGAGGGTCGGGTTGGATGACCAAAAGGGTATTTTCTGTCTTGGATTTCTATGCTGATCATGGAAGCACATGGCCTAATGAGCCAGATATTCAAACATCTTTGGGCAAAGCATTTTGGAGAGGAAGAATGTGCATTGGATGCTCAACTTGATGCATCTGAAAGAAAATCAATAGTTTTCCAAAGGCCATAATAGGACAGAAATAGTGCTGGCAGTTCTGGATATTTCTCTGTGAAAATTTGTACCATCCGTTATATAAGCAACCAAGTATTTTTTTGCATCAAAGGCTGTAGTGAGTAATTTTAGTTACTCTTCCCTTTAGATCTTAGTCTTGCTGTCTTTTTGTAGATGATATTAGCATAGCAGCACTCCAAAGTCCTTTTTTTTTTCAAGTAACGTGATTTCCCACTCAGTGGCTTGCACTCTTTCCTGTATTGCAGAATGTCAAAAAAAAGACCTCCAGCATAGAAAATATTCATATATAATATAATATTCCAATATATATGGGAAATGAGGAATAACTTTTTGACAACCCAGCTGCTTTTACCGTATCTGACTTCATACAGAATTAAATATCCTGATTGAAGACCAGTCTTGGGCAAAGTTCTGCCATATCTGCAGGCTGATATGATGTTCAGGAGATAGTTCAGGAGCAGGTGTTTCAAAGCGGGATAATAAGGAAATGTTCCTTTGGGGACCATGTCCAGGGTGTCAGGTGGGTACAGTTGAGGCTGGGTTTCAGCAGGACCAGCTGAGTCATGGGACTGATCCTCTGGTATGTGATCTCACCCATACCAAGACGCCTTAAATAAGAGGAGAGGACTTAAAAATAAGTTCTTACAATTGGGATTTTTCTAAAATTTAAATATTTTTGTAAGAGATTTTTGGTTTGAAATTATTTGATTGCCAGTTTTGTAAACTAGCTTTAGTTTCAAAATATTGCAAATTTTACATTAATAATAAATTAGTGTGTTTTGATAACTTGTTTTGTACTCTCTACAATGCCAATTGCTAAATCAATTACCAAACCAATTATCTATTACAAATGACCACTTTGCTCTGCTACCAATGGAAAACCAAATATGAATTACCAAACCAATTAGAATACCAATTAAAAATTTCCATTGTAATTACCAGTCACTAGTAAGAATAACCCCAATGGCCATTTGGAACACCAATTACCAATTAAAATACCAATTACCAAAGCAAATATCAGTTACAGTAACAGTTAACAATTAGAATACTAATGAATTATTGCATTACCATATCTGATATTGTTAATAATTAAAATAATTATTATACTCTATTCATATATAAAAATTAAATTACAAAATTTCAAAAGCTCTCCAAATCAAAACAGAAGCAAAATCTCTCAGCTGATGGCAATTATATTTCCTCACAGACACTGCAGTATGGGAGGTTCAAGCCTGGGGGCCATTTATGCTGACAATGAATGGGAAATGTTGGAATTCCCCACAGAACGGATGGTTGAGGTTACCATTTGTAACAGCCAGCTCTGCATATGTTGGAAAGCCCACCTGCTCCTGGTGCTAAGGCTTCAGACCTTGGCTTTCCTAGTCCTGAATCCCAGGGGTAGGAGCCAGGGCTACTTGCCATGGGAGATCTGGACAGTTGGGTCACAGCTGTCACAGCTGTCGCTCTGCCCATGCATGACACAGAGGTGCATGTCTTGTCCTCTCCACAGAGAAACACTCCCCCTTGTAGAGAAACAGCTGCTGAAGACACTGTCCCAGCTTTCCTGTGCCTGTTCTGGGCCACAGACCTGGGTTCAGCCAGATCCAGCTGGTTGGTGCTGTGTCCACTTGAGCCCAGAAATCCCCAGTTCCATTCCAGGATAATTTTTTTTGGCCACTGGGATGTTAGCAAGGTGAGGCAATGCCCTCTGTTGTGCTGGTGGGGCAGCCTGACCTGGGGTAGCGGAGCTCAGCAGGGAAGGACAGGTAGGGATGGAGGAGCTGCCGGGCTGAGCCGAGGTAATGCTCCCACACTTTGGTCCCAGGTATGTGGAGTGCCAGGTGCATAAATCAGAGTAATGAAATCCCTTTCCCTCACAGTGCCCAGCCATGAGAGCAGTCTGACCTATGGCCATCCCTAACCCTGGCCACTGTCTGGAAGACCACTATTCGATCCACATCAAAACCTTTTCAGGGCTCCTATAGCTGGCTGAAAATGGCAGGAAAAACATAAAATTCCTTGTGCCAGTGCCCTAGGTCTGTTTCACTAGAGGAGGTATAAGCTATGTTAGTTTTTGTTTAAGCATGCTATGGAGCTGCAGTTTAGCACTCCTGTTTCTAGGATGGGCTCAGGGACTTCATGCACAAAGATCTAAAACTGGTTGCTTATTTCAGTTTCCATTTCTGACCAGCCTCACATCCAGGAGCATCACTGCAAGGCTGCAGCAGCTCCTGTGTTTTCGTGGGAACAGATAAGCTGAGGGACTGCCACATCACACTACATGAATACATAACCTACTCCCCAAGCTATATGAGATCCCAGCAATACACAGACTATTGCTCATTACATAGAATCTGCGAGTCCATATGTTCAAAGGACAATGTGTGATACATTATTCACTCTTGCAGTTACTTTGTAATTACATGTGTTTGGCTAGCTGGGGCACATAACTGCTCCTAGGTGTCAGCCAGCGCGTTGGAGGCTTTTCTGAGAAATTCAAGATATTTGGGTTTTTATGTAGCCGAGTTTCTCCCTTGGGATATTTGGTACAAAACGTAAGCTTTGGCAGAAGTCTATTGGTGCCCCTGTCTCAGGGGGCTTCTTGGCAGATGCCAATTACTGACAATTAACCATCCGTGGCAGATCCTAGGAAATGACAGGCGTGTCTGTGTGCCCAGCTCGGGGATTCAGGTATTAAAGAAGTGTCTGAGCGTGATGTCCGCTTGCATGAGCACAAAGCACAGCAGGGTGTGTGTGGGCGGCGAGGAGTGGCGTGGGACGGAAGGGACCTATGTGGTTACGGATTGCGCTTGTGCCCCCTGTGTCCTTGGCTGTTCTGGAGGGTGGTGAGGTTCTTGGCAGTATTTTAGCACTCCTGGGGGGCAGTATGGCATCTCCTCCAGACTCTGCCCACAGCATCTCTGCAGAGGCCTTTAGTGCTTGGCACAGGCACTTTCTGGGGGTCTCTGCAGCCCTTGAACTAAGGGACTGCTCCAAGAGGAGGGGCAAGGGACTTCTGAAGCACTGTAGCACCTCTGTAAAAAAAGTGGGGAAGGGCAGGAGCAGAGCAGACACCTTGCCTCAAAATCTCACAATGTTTATTAGCTCCTGAGAGAAAAGTATATGAGAAGAGAAAGATTTATTTGGATTGGAAATGAATGTGTAAAAGGAAAAGAAGGGAAGGGGAAGGCAACTATCAATGTTCTGCTGCCGTTCTGGCTTGCTTTCCAAGAAGTATTTAATCTCTTTCCAGATAATGCTTAATGAACTTTTATATCTTTCCAAAACCCAAACTGTTATTCTCTTTTTTTGTTTTTCATTTTCTCTTCAAAATCTGAAGTGCTGGGACTCCTGAAGCGCAACAGAACTTTGATTTTAGTGAGTTCTATTTGTGCTGTTGCAAGTCAGCAAAGCATTTTTCTGTAAGCAATTGACCAAGAAGAAGTACGCCATTACCTTTTGCTGCCATAGTAACTTTCATCCTACACCAATGACTTACAGGCAATATTATCCACATCTTAATCATTAAAGATAGAGATTAATTGTCTGGTTCAATATCTCTTTAAAAATTAAAATCTTTCCCTATGCAATATCTCTTCAGCAGAATTAAACCAGAGTAGACTTCTTCTAGTTTGCTTAAACTGAGGGATGAATGATCATTTTTATCTCTGCAACATCAGAGCATGGTCACTTAAAATAAAAGTGTTTATAGTGCTCTATTATTTCCTCCCCAGTTTATGAAAAGATGGATTAGGAACTACAGAGCAGCTGGCCAGCTCAACTAAGTGATTCTACAGGATTTTTGGTATTTATGAGTCTGCTTCCACTCTCAGTTCTTTTAGAAATATTTGAGGAAGTGTAATGGATTCATGCTGCTAATGGATCCATTCTGGTCTGCTCATTGTTATTGTGTCTTCTTTGTCATATTTGCAACTACAGTGCTGCTTAACTTCTTTCTGAGGTCTGTAATTTAGCATCTTTTTTTAATGGGAGAACCAAAAAATGTAACGCTTGTCCATCTCTTGTTTGTAGAAATACGGGATTGCCCTCCAAATTTATTCACTTCCAGATGAGTTATCAAACTTAAAAGAAAATATTTTGCTCTTGGAAGGACATACACTCTGGGATTACCAGTTTGCAACATAAGGATTTATTATACCATCATGGCTTTGGGGCCAAAGTTTAATTCAGCAGCTTCATGAGACTTACTAAAACTGATTGGTAGTGGAACCTAATTACTGTGCTATGAATAGGGAAAGGTTCAAATCTGGTAAAGGATGTGGACAAATTCTGGTAACCCATTACAGGAGTAAGAGCCTGTGGATGCCTCAAATCTTTAGCAAATTTTTTACACCTGTATTATCTAGGATCTTTAAGTACCTAAGTACCTTACCACAGTTTATCAACTCAGCCTTTATCACATGCTTAAATCCAGTGACATCCACAAACTATGTATATTCCAGGTGGTTCTTAGCACAAGGCAGGGATAGAGATAATGGGGTCATATTATACTGGGAATGTGGTGAAGGCACTCACTCTAGCTGAGGCAAATTCAGGCTGTTTCCCCTTGTGCCTGCAGAAGTTCAAATCTGCATTTTTCCACCTTCCTGGGGATTACCCTGCTCTTGCATCTTGCCTAAAAAGAAACCACTTGCAGCAAGGATTGACACCCACATCCCCATGCTGGGAGAAAGTAAAATATAATAAACTTCATATCTGGTTTTGAAGAATGACCAGTTTTAAGAGGAAGGAGTGGCTACTCAGAGAAAAGGGATTATTTGCTTGGAATCTTTAGCATTCCAAGTGCTTGTCATGAGGATGCTGTGCAAGAGAGGAGGCAGGAAGAAAGGTATACCCCAGATGGATTTTATTCAGAGGTGCAGGGAACTCAGCACTTGTTTCTGGACTAGACCCCAAGAGCCAAGCACCTCAAAATCCAGCATCAGGATTCATAAATCATCACCAGCCCTAAGTGCCTATCTCTAGCAGAGTACACAACCTTTAAATCAGCACCCGGGTTCCTGCTGGTGTGAGGCTCTGGCTTGCAAGAGTCAGCAGAGGAGAAACTGTGCATGGGCTCTGCTCCAGCACTGCCAGGAAGGGAGCCGTACCTTACATTTGCCTCCCCTGCTCCTAATGCCTGGTTCTCCTCCTGGATAACTTATTCTGCTTTCCCAACTACTCAGGAAGGATTTAATAAGCAGAACCTGGAGCAGCTGCCAAGAGGGTGAACCTGTGTTAGAATATGGGTCAGCAGAAAAGCATGTTTACAGAAATGTTCTTTGAGGCTTTTCACTAAAATATAAAGGCCATGTAAGAAAGAAAAGGAGTCTGCTGGGTCACGTTGAGAGCTGTTTGTCCATCCATGAAATAAAAAAAATTCTGTCAGAGTGCAGCCAATGTCAGGAGCCAAGAGGCGAAGTGCCATGTGTGAGTGGTGTGTGTGTGGCTGGTCCTGAGTGGATCTGAGCAGCTCCCAGGAGGTGACAGGAGCTGTCAGCACCTGCGAGCTCCTGCAGCGCTTTGCAGGTTTGGGTGTGGGGCGCCTGGTGCTATAAACGCCCACTGATGGCAGCTGCAATTGAGGAACTGTGAAGCGTAGGAATGACTGTGCCACACATCCGCCCCCTCATTTCACCACAACCCACCAAGCATCCTGCACCCAGACCTGTGGAGCACAGCAGGATCACAGGCAGGATCTCCAGAATGGGGCCCTGTATCAGCAGACTGCTTCTCCCTGTGCCTGCCTTTGCCTTCATGGCTGACGGCCTTTCAGAACAAAAAATGCCACTAATTTTGTACTAATTTTTTACGGGGACCCTGCCAAGGTCAACAGGCCTAAAATTTCACACCCATGTGCTACTCTAAAAACATTCAATTTGTTTGTTCTTTTTTTCACATCTCTATTATCAAGTGGGAAAAATACTGCTTTCCAAAAGGAGGGGTGCAGCCATATTAAAATCCCAGCTGGGTGAACTGCTCACAACAGATCCAGCAGATGCAGGCATGCTGATGGCAGGGTTTTGCATGCCAGCTGTGCCCTCTCTTGCCTCTCCGTGTCAGCTCTGTCACTGATAGCTGGCAAGGGATGCAGGCCCTCAGGAAGCTGTGTGCAGGGTTCGAGACACTCATCTCCAGGCAAGTTTCTGCTGGCTCACATGGGGTGCCAGGGAGGAGCAGATGACCATACTGCCGATGCTTGTCAGCAGCATGACTGTGTTAACAGAAAACCCAGTCTGCTGAGTTAACTCTTCAGCACCAGGCTGTTTAGCTGGGGTTTTTATCCTGCTGTAGCCTTGGTCTCTCTGCATCTTTCAGCCTAAAAGGGGATTCTTTCTCCTTCTGCCCCAGCACACACTTAGAAAAACCCAGCAGGTTGAAGGAGGATCAAATTTTGGTCTTGTCAACCTTGCAAGTGTTCTTTTAGCTTCTCACTGCCCACACCTGCTGCATGTATTCATACACATATGCAAATAAGCAAAGTTGGTCATATGTGAGTGCATACACACAGAGAGACATACACTTGCACCTATATAGGTTTTGCATAGTAAGCATAACAATAAGGTACAAAAGACTTGTATAAAACAAGAAAGTTTTTGAGATCTGTGCAGGGGATTTAAGCCCATCAGCCTGCTTTTTTGTTATCTTTTCTGCAAATCTTGTCTGAAATTGTGCTGCCATCTTCATTCTTTTTTCCCCAAAAAGTCCTGCAGTTACCTGTGGCGTGGACAGATAATTACAAATATTGACTGACTTTAAGGTAGAGAGCAATAAAACATTGCCTAGGGGATAAAATTCCCTGCTCCTCAAGTTGTCATACATTGCCTGAAGGCAAAGAGCCAGCAGAAAATACACAACCAAAAGGAACTATTTTTATCCAAAGACAATTTCCTTTCCCGCTCCTATCCTCAGAGACAGTTACTGTTTGTAGTTATTACCTGTAGGTCTGATGTGCCCAAAAGCCCAGTCACATCAGGGATACACTGTGCAAGGCACTGTACAAAATATAGTAATGCTGTTGATTTTCTTTTCTCCGAAGATTACCTCCTAAAGGAGACTCCAGGGATGAGGGCAAGCCAAGCCACGAGGTCTTATCCATTGCCAGGAACATCCTGTGAGGAGAAGAGGAATTTCTGCATTTATCTAACACTGCCCTCTTACTCCTCTCCCATGTGGTTGAAGAGTCTCTGTAGTTGCAAGTTTCCCTGAGGAAGAGGAGGTCAGAGTTTTTTGGATCCGTCTCAGAAGGGGCAACCCCATCACTCCCACTGCCACGGTTCTGTGCTCCGACTGCAGGGTGAAGAGCTGAAGGGGACCTGTGGAGATGGCAAAAAAAAAAAAAGTGTTTTCAGTCATCAGTATCTCTTTTTCCCAGTTCTGATCTCCCCAGACAGCTGATACTTTGCAGTCCCACAGAGCTGCTATTTCTTAGCAGCATCTTCTTGCTGCTGGCACCTGCACTTTATGTTCTGAGTCAGACATCCATGCTATATTGGCACACACACTACCATTTTCTATGGCCAATAAAAATGTGTTTGTGCCTGTGTTCTTGGAAATGAGTCCCCATCTCGCCTCGACAGCATTTAGCTTGTGAGTTAGTGCTCAGATGGGAGGTAATTAGGTCCTACCGGGGGTCTGGATTTACCGCTAGCTCTGAAACCAAACGAATGCATGACGCATAGCTCATGTTCTCTGTTCCTGAAAGATGTCTCCAGCATTTACCTTTTCTCCCCTTGGAGCAGGTACACCAGCCTCTGTGTCTCGGCTGTAGTTAAGACACCTGGGAGAGCAAGTGAGGAGGATGTTGGCACAGATCTAACACATGTTGTTAGCACAACACACAAGCATATCCCTCAGGCTACTTCACTGCCATTTCTAACGCAAGTGGAGAAGTCTTTTATAACGAAAACACCGTGCTCATTCCCTTAGCCAGGCACAGGGAGCGTGGGTGCATTAGCAAGATTTGCTCTTTCATCTCCCAGTGCAGGTTAAACAGAGACCCTCCTGTATGCCTGTGATCCCAGAGGATGGGTCTTGGGGATCAGAGAGGTATGGCAAACATTCAAGGACTGCAAACCATGTTAGTGGATGCCCACCATGAGTACCCAGACACCTCAGTGGTGAATTTAAGTAATCTAAGTGCTTGATAGGGAGACATCACAGACAGCTAAACAATTAAAATCAAATGCAGAGTTATTACTGTGAGCATGTGAGAACATTATCAGGAGTACTATATACAAAAGAGCACTGTCATACACTTTAATTCTTCTTACACTTGTGGTATGTGCCTGTCTGAACTCCCACAATAAATTCTTATCAGCTGATGCTCAATAGGTTGTGCTACCCTAATGGTGCACATTAACATTTTTTAACCTTTCTGGTTCTGCTTTTGTAATTAGCCCAACATTTTGAAGATTCACTTGCCAATTCTGTCTGATATTTTGATGAAGTAGATCTAAGGGCTTCCAGTATGAATCTGCAGAATGTGGCAACCAGAAAAAAACATTGTTTCAGCTTTGTGTACAGTTACTCTAATTATTATAATGTATAGTTACAAATATTGACATGTATATTTGTGCACAGTCATACACATACTCATTTACACATTCATGTGTACATTCCCTAGAAGGAAAGCTGAGGGATAGATAGACAGATACTCAGCATATACAGAACCTGCTATATTGAGAAACCCATATTTTTTTTAAGTACTGACACTACTGGCCAGATAACGAGCCTATAACCTCCCTCTTTCTCCGCTGAAAGAGCAGTGCTGGAGCTCTGACATAAATACACAAAAGCAGGAACATTTGAAATGAAAGCTTTCTTTCCCTGGATGTGTGTGGTATATCATACTTTAACCCATAGATTGCTGCAGTATCTAGACATGACTAACAGAATTAAGGTCACAACAGACAATGAATCTCAGAGGATTTTTGTACTAGGCTGAAGACAAAGAAAATTACTGACTTTTCAAAAACAGAGCTAGTAGGGAAAGATATTCCGGTGTAGATGTCAAAGAAAACCTGTACTGTATTTTTAACCTACTGTATTTAAATCTGTATTTTTTAGTAGTATTGCGTACGAGTTGAAAATTTATTAGCCTATTTTTTTTTAGCCTCTTGTATTTTTATCTGCAAATTTTAGTGCTATTGTGCATGCATTGAAAATGTGTTCTTATGGACCATTCACAGCCTTTTCCCCCCAGTCCTACCATTCAAATAATTTCACATACTTCTGAAATTTCTCCTGTGAGGATACAAGTCTCTACCACTAAATTATTTCTTGTATGGTATATTCCAGCATTATACTTTAGTGTCCAATTTGATGTCAGAATATTTAAGAAGCAGGAAGGCATGATGATAAAGGATTGACTCTCCACACCCTAAATCTATCAGGGTGTTCTCATGGGAGCAATATAGCCCCATACATTTTGAAATGTAGCATTTCTTATTCATTTCAATCATTTCACCTTTCAACAGTTGCTAATGATGCTTAATATCACATTCAAACCATTTACGAGCTAACCAAGAATGAAAATAAACATTTTCGGCCACTTTGTTTAAATTTGGGAAACTGGCCACATTTCAAGATTTAAGAGACTCTCATTTGACTGACTGTTCAGCTAGTACAGTGTTGACAAATTGCGTGACTGGTGCTGAAAAAATCCAATCCTCTAGATTCTACAGCTTGCTAAAAATGCAGATATCTTGTTCATTTTTTAATACTGCAACGAAACAGAAAGTTTCCCCTGGAATATGTTGATTGAGAAATATTAAAGGTTAACTTTCCCCATGTTGCAGAAGGTCAAATATACCCCCTTCCTGGGGATTAGCTCTCTGGTAATTCAAGCTACAACAAAACATATGCCTTTTCCTCTCTTCTCCTGCAACACTGGCTCTTCTTAGGGTTTCCTGCAGGACTCCCATCTGTTAGACCAGTCATTTTCCTGGTGTGCATATAGCAAGCTCTATAATTATCTAGGTATAGATATGTAAAAGATAGACGATACACATAAATGATACAGATACATATATTCATACACACGTACCTCCACATTTGTAATTCCCGACTCTTTGAAGCCTCTGACAGAATCATGACTGATTTCAACGGAGCCCAGATGTGTGACTTTATTTGCAGGTGCAACTGAGCAGTCTGTTAACAGTAGAATCGATCTGAAATTTTCTAACAGAATATTCTCCTGTTAGAAAATGCTAGTTTGTCCAAAGGGAACTGTTTCATGAAAATGTACTAATTACTGTGACATTTCTCTTGCAGACAGAAATTTTAAAAAGCATATTGATTGGGTCAGATGTGACCCTTTTTAGACATATTTGGAATAGAACATACTTTCTCCAAACTATTTTTCATGTAGAGAAGTTAATGTAGCATTTGATAGTATTTTATGAACTAAAATAGAAGGGGATATGGTTGGTTTATAAAAATAAAACTCCTAAGTATTTTTTTTTTCTTGTGGAGAAATTTGAGAGAGTTTTTCAGTTTTTGCAGCAGATTTTTCTCCTTTATTTTTTTCCTTAATGGTGCAATTCCTAGTGAAACTCAGTTCCAAAGAAAGTAGTTCAATCACAGCCATATCCTACATGAATTTTCTGTGAGGTCAGACTTGAAGCATCTGATAAGAAATTGGAAGATGAAGAGGGAGCCGTGGTCATGTTATCATTAGTCCTGCCTGAGGCACAGCAGAGATGTCCTCCCTCTATGCTCTATGAAGCCTTTGGATGCCCTGGGAGCTAACCTCAGAGGACTGCTGACACCAAAGGGAGATGCCTTTGGGTCTCTGCCTCAGCTCAGAGCTCCTCTTTACTTGTATCTTCTAAAACCTTCAGCATATTTTCAGTGCTTAGCCAATACCAATATCATGGGAACCAGGGAGGAAGAAGCTGCTTGCAGTCCTTTTTAAAAAATAACAATAAAACAATTGTCACCTTTTCTGAGACAACTGCCAGTAATAGGCTATCCTATTTTTCCTCCTATCCTTTAGAAACCCATGTGAATAGATTACTTAAATCTCATTTGCTGTGAAATGTGCTACATGGCCCTTTGTAAGCGGGTTGTGTTCAATGCTGAATAAAAGAACGATATGTCATGAACTTCTCATTATTTTAATTTTCAAACCTATACTTGGTATTTCAAGTTGATGAAAGACATGTGCTATTCACAACAAAATGGTATTGTTTTTCTTCATTTTGAAACATTTTTGCAGTGAAAAACATGACCATGAGTCTTCAATTTTCCATTACAGATAGGCAACTTTATTGTCAGGCTGATAGTTATGGGATTATGTCTTTTCTGGAAATGTTGAAAAAGCTGCCACATTGTAGATAAATTTCAATCTTGCTGGCAGTGGAAATTCCAAAATAGACTTCAGGTGATGCTGTTATGAACAGCAGAATCAATCCAGTAGTTCAGAAGGAGGTAGGATTAGGGAAAAAAACCTAAAAATAGAAGAGCACTGCTCACATATGGAAATTAAAACAGTCACTGATGACTCCACAAAGAGACAGCTCAAATTATCCTCACAATTATCAGGTAGAAGACTGCAAATTATGCTCCCAGTTCACAAAGAAAAAGCAATCTAGAGGAGAAGTGCTGATTTACATAATCAATATCATCCAAATTCAGGGAGGCTGTCTTTCAGCACACACAAAAAGAGAAAGCAGAGCAGTAGACAGGATTTGCACTAGGCAGATAATGGAAGAAGAGTCATGCTGAGAGAAAACTGAGATAAAAGAAAAAGGACTTTAGAGAGAGGAGGCAGGACAGCACCACCTTGCCTGTGTGCCAGTCCAAGTGCCAGCTCTAAGAAAGCTGAAGTGGGGGGGATGATTTAAAGAAACTTTTAAGTTTCTTAATGTCATCTGAAATGGAGAGTAAGCCCTTGGGCTGGCTTCTTTCAGCCTAAAATTGTGCTGGAAGTCACGAGCATTTGAAGATTTCCAGGAGTTATAGGCAGATCCTGAGCACGTCTTTTAACTGCAACATTGAAGTTCTCAATTATATGTTCAATTACAATTATAGATTCCATTACAATTATCATATTCCAAGTGCCTTTGAACTGTCATGATACAATGACTCAAACCTCTTTGTTTCACACCCACCTCTTTTTTGTGGTGTACAGACTCCAGGAGATGGATTAACAGCTCAAGAAAATGGGAAGTGTGCCATGAGTTCAGTCACACTGAAAGAGTCCTTTTTCCCCTGAGCATCAGACCATCCACTGAGCAAACGCCCCACAGTTGTTCTTGCGTGGATCTTTCAACCTGCATCATCCTGCTGCTGGAGAGAAGCTGAGCATTCACAGATGTCACTGCAGCCACAACCCTTTTTGCAGTCGTGACCTGCAAAGTTGATGAAAGCATCCATTTGGGCTTGTGGCTGCAACTACCAGACCTGTAAATGGAACAGACTCGATTGTATGGATCCTGATCATAGTCAGCTTGTTCCAAAGGCAGGAGGTGATTCTCATGGGATTGTGAGCATTGATTAGCAGGGAGCTGGTCCTGCAAGATAGGCTTTGGACTCTATCCACATTCTAAAAAGGGCCTGGACACATTTGCAGCTTTAAGCATGTTTCCATGGCTCAGTGGAGTTGCTGGGGCCTGGTGAGCTCAAGGCTGGGATGGGACCAGAGGAAATTCTGGAAAGCAGTAGTGATGGAAAAGGGTGTGTCAGAGCAGGGTACCAGTGCCAGAGCTCATCACTTTACTGCTGTGTGTGGCTGGACAGGCTGCAGCCCTTTCAGGGTCCTTCCACAGGGAATGTTGCAGGACACAAACTGCAGGAAGTGCAGGCGTGTTTGTGTGCAGATGGATCACCGCAGTCACAGCACAGAAATGCACGTGGCAACTGCAAAGCCATCATTCTCATCAGGCTTCTTCCTTTGCTCAAAAGCAGCTGAAATGAAGTGCTGGAATCAACAGACTGACCTGTGAAAACATATTCAGGTAGAGAAATTCCCTCCTGCTTCCATTGGCAAAACTCCCTCTGACTCCCATCAGGGGGTCCCAGCATGCCACATCCTCTGGATTGCTGAAGCAAACCAAGAACCAAGGCCGGCTGAAATCAGCTGCCAGAAAGTTGACCATGGCTCTCTGCTGCTCCAGGCCACAGTGAATAATGCATTATCCACAACCTTGGAAGAAAACTAAAAATAAATTTACAGGGAAATAATACATTCTTTCTAATCTGAGTCAAACCTAAAAATTAAACAGCTATAATTATCAAACCTAATTTAATTAAAACTAGCTGCTCACCATCTGGTGTTATTTGTATAAATTTGGAAATCTACTATTTCATATTAAATTCCTCCATTTAACAAATTGTATTAGAGAATATATTTCTCCACTGTAATCATTATGTAATTGACCGTTTTTGCAAATTGCATTTCCTTCCACTTGATAGAAGTATATCTTGTACAATAACAGGCAAAAGATTAGCTACTTTTTTCATCAAAACTGAATTTAAGATTAAGATTTTCAACATCAATAAAAATAATTCACTGAAGTAAAAAGATGTAGGATGAACCAAGATTTTTTTATTTCTCAATTTGGTCACTGTGAGTGTAAATGAGAATTCCATTGGATTTTTTTCTGCAGATGCAAGCACATATTCAGACCTATAATATTATATGTGTATTATGTGTATGCATACATTCTATAATAGCTACTGGAGAACAACAGTTTGATTGGAAGAGCACTGTGCACTTTCCTAAGGCACTGTGCAAATGTACAGTTGTAGGCATTTAAAAAGTACTGTCAAAATATATTTATCTTTTTCTCCCAAGACATATAATGATCATTTATGTGATAAGTATATCACTGTAGAAACTGAAGCTAAAATAATTATGAGAACATCATGAGAAGACCACACATTGATTGGCACCTAAACACAAGTGTTTGACATAGCCAGCATGGGAGTCGTGGGTTTCTCAATGACTTCTTAAAAAATTCCTATAATTTTTTGACATGTAGGTATTTCAGAAAGGAAGTAGAGCAATGTATAAATATGATAAAAAACAATCCATTGAAATGGGCTCGACTGGATGTGTTTGCAGAATGTTACACACAGTGGGCATCCACAGGAAGCCTCGGGATGGAGTGGGATCACCACAAAGGGTGGGTGGAGTTTAGGACATAGGTTACTTAAACCAGATTTGGAGACATGGAGTTTATTCCATCTTGCCTACTGATCTGCTGTATGAATTATGTATGAATTAGCTCTGTTAGTCCATTCCCATCACATGCAGACCGTAAACACGTATGGGCAGTGGATGGTTCTCCAGGTGCACTTGGGTCAAGAGCCAGAACCTCTTAGTGGTGGCATCCTGACAGCACTGCAAAAATAAACAACACCAAAATGCAAAGACCAAATAAGTCATTCAAACTGGATGGTGAGAGAAAGGAAAGGAAGCAATGGAGAAGGTGGAGGGAAAAAAATCTTCCCAAAATGTTAAAGAGACACATTTTTCAGAAATATGTTCACACCCACAGTTTTGGCATCACCTGTGGCTGCAAAAAAATCAGTTAATCTGTAAGTCACCTATTTGCAATTCCCTAAAAATAAAGCAGGGAATTCCCTTAAAGTGAAGGCAGGGACACTCTAAACTATCCACAGTGACCAGAGACCCTCTCCAGAGTTACACATTTGTTAGTAACAGGAGTATATATAAAGAACAAGGGAAATAGTGCTCATTTTTGGCTTGTTTGATAAACAATTATCTTCCACACAGAAAACTTGGCTGGTCCAAGCTTTCTGGGGCTCACCAGCAAGCGAGATGCTTCCACCCATCTTTCCCTTAAGCAGCACCCAGGCTTTTCCCTCACCAATCTGGGCTCTCTGCCCCAGAGCTGCCTCATTGCAGTGGACCACTCCATTATACAATAACTCTTTTTCATGACAAATCACTTGCAGAATTTCACCCCCTTTTGACTCATCAGTATTTATAGATTAGCACACAGCAGCACCCATTCCATGACATTTGGTACTTTACTTTTTAACAAGCAAACAAATCCAGCATGGCTGAATTTCACAGTTTGGCTGCTGTTAGATTCTACCCTGATGGGAGCCTAAACCCACTGATGCTCTTTGGACCTGAGCTGCATGGCAGCAGAAGGGGATGAGCAGGGAACAAAGCAGCCCAAATGCAAGATGCTCAAATGTATGCAGAGAATGCAACATGACAAACTGCTAGGTTTGGTTAAATTGGGACTGTTAATTATAGCAGTTTAAATTGGGTTCTGACTCAGATTTTGAATTTGTAGTGGCAAGATGACAGCCTGGAGAAGGTGGTTGTAAATGGCTGACTCAGAGGATGATGATCAGCACGACAGTGCCTTCTGCCTGTGCTAGTACTATGTGTTTATAGGAGAGATGTTATAAGGTGACAGTCACCAGTTCAGCTCCACCCCTTGATCTGTTCACCAGGCATTATGGAGACTGGAAAGACCAAGAGAGCAAATGGAGGAAGGAGCATATTAATTGGGTGAGTACAAAATGGCAATCTGCCATCTCTTGGTGCTCTCTCCTCTTCTTTCCACATGTAATGCTGGTTTTCCAGATTCTTCTGTAGGCATCCAGCTGCTTCTGACTTGAGTTGATGAAATGGCTTCTAAGGTAAGGATGACTGGGAGTTTGGTGTCTCCATGCAGGGGCTGCCAAGAGCATGGACACTTGGGAGCAAAGCTCTCTGATAAGAGGGTTGGAGAAACTGCTTTAATTTCTGACCAAATTATGCAAAATTGAGCACTGGTCCTGGAAATATCAGATGCTGACAACTCCAGTGTCTTTCCTCTCCCCAAAGTACTTTTTTTTCTAGCAGTTATCCTTGAAGTACTTTCAGTCAAGCTTTTATGCAAAATGCAAATGTCCAAGATTCCTTTCCCTGTGTACTAATACGGATTAGCTCAGCTGTTCAATTGGTTGTTGAAATTCATTTGCAAGCATTGTAGGTGACTAAGTTTCATAACTGTAATTTGTGAGTTGCAATCAGGGGTCAAAAATCTAATTCCACAAGAATAATGTAGCTAACCCATGCTTTGATCTTAGAAATCCTTACACCAATGCTTGGCTGAGGGCACTGTCAGCCAGCATCTGAACAGGGAGTGGGGAGGATTTGTTACGAACTACTTGTGACTGAGCTAGAAGCCAGGAAGTACATGCTCTAACATCACTTATCACTTGCTTGTAGAAATTATACATAGAACCTGAAATTATTGTCTTCAGATCTCTAACTCTGCTCTAATAATTGCTAGAATTCAGAGACTAATATATTCAATAAATTACTTTTTTCATGCATTGAGTAGCTGAGAACAGATTGTGATTCCCCCGTCTATTTGTTATTCAAATGAACTCAACAGATACCTTTTCTTATCTTTAACACTGTGGACTGAGAGCAAATATCCACGGCATGTAGTGGCTGGTGCTTTGATAAATCATATGCATCACTGCTGTTTCCTGACAGTAACACTGTGCAGATACCTCAGCTGAATCATTGTTTATGCAAGCATACAACTGGGTTTTCAGAAGAACTTCCATATGTGGCTTTAAAAACTGTTTCCTCTTGCCTTTATTTGTTGTTGTTATATTGTTACCAAAGGTCTATTTTCCAAACTATCACTGAAAACAAAAGGAATTTAGATGGGACCAAAGCAAATTTATTTACTCTTTCCCCCCCATCAAATATCTATTAACATACAGTGATTGAAGCTCTGATGCGATGCAGAAAGGTGATTTATGAAAGGCATAGCTTTCAATGTGCTCCCATTTATTTCTGTGTGACTGTGCAAGCAAAAAATGAAATATGAGCATTTTCTTAGGAAGATCAGGACCTAAGCAAAGATTATCTGAAAACTTTCTGAATTATTCAGCTCCAATAATCACTGTTTGAATACTGCTCCTGAAGATCTAAGTCAGTCATCACAGTTTCACTGTCCTGTAGACAACCCAAAAAATGGAATGTTAGGACTATTTCCATGTGCAAACAAAACAAATATAACAGTGAGCATCCACAAACGTATGCAGTCTGTAAGGGGACATGCCCAAGAGACATTCCCTGGACAAAGGAACAGTCATTGTGAATTTCCCAGAGGCTGCCAATGGGAATTTTTACAATGTAACTAATTTCACCAACAAATATTCTTTTTTTTTTTTTCAGAATAAGTTTTATGTTTTTTGGAAGTAAGCAAGAACATTTCTCAAGGGCTTCCAAGAGGATTTCACAGAGTTTGGACTGCATATATCTGAGAGGAGGAGGATGGGCAGTGACCTATTGGTCTGAGATCATGTCACCCTATTTATTAATCCACAGCAGAATTCCTGCAGATAACACCAGGAAGCCTGACTGCTGGCAAAAAGAAAACACTGATCTTCAAGTGTTAATTGAACTGTAATTGTAATTTCCACAGCAACAACACACAGCTTCCTGGGATCTATTCTTGTGTTGGGTGAACACTTCCTGGTGGCTTTTGTGCCACTCCTTTCCAGTCTGGAAGCCCATGCCTACAGCCAAAGAAGCCCTGCTTTCAGGTTTATGTGCCTGCTCTGTAGAGAAGGCATACAGATCCATCACACAAACTTAATCCAATTCTCAGACCCTGCTGTGAAATAGATGCTCTGAAGGTTGGGAGAAACCCTCTAGCAAAGGCATAAAATCAGTGGAGTACCTTTCCCCAGACACAAACGTATGCTTAGCCAATGAGAAATGTTCTAACCTACGTTTGTGCCTGAAACAACTCAGCTGGAGGAAGGAACAAGGCGCAACTACAGAGATTTACAGTTTTTGATGTCCTCCAGGGTAGAGATGTAGTGACAGATTGCCCAGTCAGAGGGAAGGCTGGGAGAGATGGAAAGAAAAGGCAGGGTATTAGCCCCTTCAGATCAACCTGCAGTCTGGGTGAGCAGCTCTGTTACTGCCCGTGGCCATTTGATTATTTTTCTCCTACACATGCTGTCCATCCAGTTATGGCATATTCCATTGGCATGTTGTGGTACATCACCTTCACCTTTTCCCCCACCCCTCTGAGTACATCTGTGTCTGTGTTTGCACCACAAAAGACACTCACAGGGTATTTAAACCAGAGCTAGCCAAGCTCTTCCGCTGGGAAGCTACAATCAACATTGCCAAACTCCAAACTTGGAAATGCTTCCACCACAGTCAGTAGTTTGAAGCAACCCTGTGCCAGAGTTAGTCTTGCCCAAACTCTTGCTGTGGTGGAGAGGTTCCATGTGGTAGAGGGGCTTAGAGAAATCAGTTTCTGCCTCCTTACCATGGTGAAGTAGTGCAGTGGATGGAGGAGGCTGTGTGGTTCCAGAAGCTGAATGCTGCTCTGGAGAATAAAAAAAAAGTCAGGGGGCAAATAGTAAAATAAAATAAAATAAAAT
>VZDJ01000141.1:3279378-3358284 GCA_008694505.1 Cyanoderma ruficeps
AAAAAATAAAACAAGCAAAAACAACAAGATGACACAATTTGGCCGAATTTTCATGAATCTGACAAAAATTCCTGTCACAGCAGAGTTCAAGTTCGATCGAACTGGGAGGCGGATATCAGACCAGCCCGCGCTGGGTCCGTGATCATCCACACTCCGACATGTGGTTTCCAAAGTCCAGTTTTTATACGGTTTATTTTTCCTCGGGCCAGGATTTTCTTTTGGAAACGGCGTTCTCATTCAGGTTCTGATGGTGTTTTTGCCGAACCTGAATGGGGTTCCGAGGGTTTGGCTCAGCCTGCTTTCAGTTGCAGAGAGGGTCCCTGTCCCCAGACATCCAGATGTAAGTTTTCGGGGTCCCCTCCTGAATAGGAGCAGTTTTGGCTGTTTTGATCCAGGAATGGGCTCACTCTCCTCTGAAAGCCTCAAACATAATCTTAGCTGTTGAGGGCTGTGAGGACTGAGCCATTCGGTCTGGGGATGGGCCCATTTTCCTCTGAAAGCCCAAGGATAATCTTGGCTGTTGAGGGTTGTGAGGACTGAGCTGGCATGTTCTTTTCACTTGCAGATTGGACCTTGCATTCTTCCACGTTCGCCTCTTTGCCTCTTGCCTGTGTTTTCTAACAACTTAAAGAGTTTAATTTCTCAACCCCCCCAATCAATCTGTATCATTAATAACACGAAGGACTGCTTTCCAAAGAAAACTGGTCATGTTTCCTGGTGAATTTACCTGTCTCTGCCCTCCCATCAATCTTCTCTCTACCAACAGCTGTGGTTAAGCTGGCAAACACCACACACTCCTCAAATACATGCTGAAGGGAGCATAGTCCTGCTGGCATTGCAATGCCAGCAGAGAAGCTGTGACAGCCTCTCTTTCTCTGAGCAGCCACTATGCCTGTACCATCCCAGAATGACACTCTTTCTTTCCAAAAAATAGGAAGTATTTTATTTTGTTGGCCAGCAGGAGAGCTGAATCTTTCTCATGCTCATGGGTTATAACTCTTCATGTGACAGGTCATGATGGCAAAGGCATCTGCTTTGCTCTTTGGGAAGCAATTGAATTTCATCTGCTGTATTACAGAGTGCTGTTCAACAAGGTAGCTGATGTTGGAGTTGCTGTCCTGGCCATTTTCCGGGAGGATGATATACTGCCACGCCTAGCCTGCACAATGAACACTGTAAACACACCCCTTGTATGGTTTTATCCTGCAGGACACTGAAGCGTGTGCAGATGATAGAGATGCAGGAAAGCATCAGCGATCCTTCAAGTGCTGAGCTGGGATTTTGTCCGCACTGCCGCACCGTTTTCACATGAAAAGAAGTGATAAATAACAGCCCTTTATGTGCCTCTGCCTGGAGATTCATGGGTGAATCCTCCCCCCTTGTCTGTGGCACTAGTGAGACAGAGATAAGTGGGGGGATACATGAGAAGACCCTAAAGCGTAAGGGACATACCCAAAGCCAATGTTGTGTGTAGTGGGCACCATGCCTGTGAAGTGGGAAAGGAATTGCCGTAATGTTGGAACTAACATTGCTGCTTGAGCCATAAA
The DNA here is from genome assembly GCA_008694505.1 of Cyanoderma ruficeps. Taxonomy (NCBI): domain Eukaryota; kingdom Metazoa; phylum Chordata; class Aves; order Passeriformes; family Timaliidae; genus Cyanoderma; species Cyanoderma ruficeps. The sequence goes on from VZDJ01000141.1 coordinate 3,280,926, forward strand.
GAAACCAGGACCTTTATGTGTCATAACAGTCCTAATGCTCCTAGTGGAGCTAGGGATGCTGGCAGGAGAAAACAGGCGACTGAAGAAATCCATGCACTGCTGCCAGTGTTGAGCTCAAGCAGGTTTGTACAAGCTGGTCGGTCACCCCAGGATGGATACAGGCACTGTATCCCTTTCCCTTTCCCATGCAGAAAAACAGGTTTTTCTGTCACCATACCTCTTCCTCAACCCAGCAGATACATCTGCACACAGCTGGTCAAGAGACAGGAGGGTCAGCCAGGGACTTGCTATGGTACCTGTATTTTCTTTCTCATCAGCAGAAGCACCATCTCTGATTTTGGTTTTATTGCCTCGACTTCCTTAACACCATTGCTTGTGTGAACAATAACATTCTAATGCCAGGAGTATTAAGGCACTGCAGTAAATAGGGGCATTTTTAACTCTGAGCCGTTTTTCTCTCTTCACTGGGACAGTTTATGTATTGTTCAAAACTGAAAGACTGAAAATACAGTAGGAAAACAATTTCTCTGTGGCACCTGTGATGTCTGTTAAAAATGTGTGGGCTACTGAAGGGGAAATGTCCCATCTGCCATGTAAAAAAAATTCAAAGATATCAGCCTCTGAAAAACATGACCCAGGCACTGAACAGGTCTTATTCTATATCCTCAGATACTTACATGACATAGTGTAGGAACGGGGCTTTTTCCAGTTGTTATATCTACATATGCTATCTCTTTAAACATAAATACCTTTCTGCAGAAGATGACTGCGCCTTCACTTCTTTACTGTCAGCAAAGATAGAGACATTTTGACTGGTGGAGTCTTTCAGGTCGGGAGGGACTCCAGAATGTGTCATGATGTCCTCCTCACAGTGATAAGTGGCTCCCAAGGGCCCCCAAAATTGCCTCTTTTCCAGGCTGAGAAAGTGAGGTCCCTCAGCACATCCTCATGGCACCAGTGCCCCTAACCATTTTGCTGGCACTCTGAACTGGTTCCCATTTACCAGTGCCTTTCCTACATGTCAAGGAGCTCAAGACTGGATGCAGTAACAAATGTGGTCTTGTGCTTAAAGAGGGATAATCCCTTGCCTTCAGCTCCCCAGCAGGGAGACACTCACCGCTATCACCTGCATCACATGGAAATATATTTCCATGATATATGCAAGTAGCAGGCAGATAGATAATGATGTCCCAGCCATTCATTTGTTCCTGTTCTGCCCTCAATGGATTTCCACTTCTCAAGGCCTCTCCATATTTTGGGGGAAAGCATAAATGTTTTCTTCCAGAGTCATATTGGCCTTTGGAAGTCTGACGTCACTGTCTGGTCTACTCTGACACAAAGAGAAACTCTGTATAAAATAGCCCTCCTTTTCAGTAATAATAGTCTTAAATAGATTTTGATATCACAGCAGCAGAGTAGATTACAGTATTTAATATAATTTACCTTTCATAGTGGACCTGTGAGACAGAAAACTAGTTCCATTTTGAATTTATGAATATGTAAATGAGGCATGGAGAAACTAATAGATTTATAGATAGAAAGTCTGTCACAGAATAGGAACTTGAACTCATATCTGCTTAGCTATCATGCTCTGTGTTCTGGCTATTTCTTCTTTCCTGCTTCTATTTTGGTGTCATGTTGCCTTCATGGATGGGATGATTTGTATCACTGCACTCTGTCGAGATGTGCAGCAAGATGCAATCTGAGCCCACATACCCATGGAAGTGGGAAAGCACTTGGGTTAATTTATCAGCTCATCAAAACTGAAATGCAGAAAGTTAATTCTTCAAATGCTGATCCAGGAGTACTAGTGGAATAAACACAATCTTCCTTTTATCTATTCTGCTTTTCTGTTTGGTTTTGGCATTGAACCTTCTCTGTCCCTCTTTGCCTTGTTTCTGTGCACAAATCATACATGGATCTCTCCAGCTCCCACTCCCTGTTTCATTTAAAAAAATGGAATATGAAAGGTGTGCAGAAGCCCTGGAGGGAAGTGACACAAACCCAGATGTTGTACAATCTATGTCCCAGCTGCAATGAGCCTGCATGTGGCAGCTGCTTTTGCACAGCCATCAACAACAGCAGCTGGAGGGGCTCTGCTGTTAATGGCTCATCCCCCAGGAAGGAGCTAGTGTGAGGAAAAACAGCAGGCTTTATGTACAAGATACCACATTGCTACGCTTTATGTTTTGGTTTTGTTACAAAACAAGCGAGAACCTAGAGAAAAAGAAAGCAAAATTACATATGGTCCTTTGCCCCAAAAGTGCCATGAGATGTTATTCCCTGCCCTCCAATTAAGCCCTTCCCTTTCTGATTCAGTCCATAGGAGATCAAGGTATTTGTTACTGTATGAACTATTCTAAATACCTTTCCTAAGGCAGTAAAAAATAAAAGTGGTCTAAAAGCAAAATGACAATGAAAAAAGAATTGCGAGCTTTAGAGCCTGTCCAGCAAATGCATATTCCTGGTGGGATTTTTTTCTCATCCTCGAAGAAAAAGGCATATTTTAGGACAAATAAAACAAAATAGAGGTTTATATCCCCACTAAAGAAAAAGTAGTTTCCACCTTATTGTCACTGTGTTTTGATATATGTTTAGTTGTGTTATATCCTAGGATCATCTAATTTCCATATAAAGTGTAGCTACTTTCAGTTTTACTATATAGTGTTCAGGGGAGACTTTGATTTGTGTGCCCTAGGGTAGACCTGAGAAATGCATAATTTTCTTTAAGTCCTTTCTGTCATGCACCATCAGTAAATTCCTGTACAGATTACAACCTGGATGTTTAGTCAGAGGTCTGCACTCCCATGAAGGAGAATGGGAGGGATAATAATAAATGTGTGGACCGAAGTGGAAAAAAAAAAAAGGCAAAAGAAAAGAAAGGAAAGGAAGAAAGAGAGAAATTCCATTAAGAAAGGTTACTGAATCAAGAAGAATTTATCAAAAGTAGACTGGTGAGAGTGTCTCTTGAATTTTTATGAATTTGTGGGGCACACTAGTCAGTCTGCTTTGGACTGTAATTTCAGGTAATAGCAGAATTGGGACCACTAGGGCATAGTCTGTCACTGTTTCTAATCTCCACTGCTCTGGAACAACAGTTACACATCAATTCAATTAATCACCAGTGATAACAAAAGTTGTTTTTTTCCCACTTTAGAAATGTTATTTTTTAATTTTTTTTTTAGTGCAGAACTTTATCAGACACAATTTCTTTTTCCCTTGCGAAGGAAAGCTTATGAAGTTCATTTATACAGAGAGCATAAATCCCATCTCCTACTGTTTTCCCTTGTAACCTAACATGAAATATGGCTTATAGCTCAACTAATTCTCAACATTTAGTGTGAACTGATGAAAGTAGTTCATCACTCACAGGGATGCACCAGGCTTGCAGCAGCACATACAGACCAGGAAAGGTGCATACAGCAGCAAGCGTCATGGAATGACACAGATATACCAAAGCAGCCAGGTATCTTCATGATGTTCATTGAGGATATATACCATTAAAAAATGACTGCCTCCCATTTTACAGCAACACTCTCTCTCTTCCTTGTCATTCTCCCCTTCCCCAGATTTATCTCCTTCTCTTAATGATTCCCTTTTTTCAATTTGTGTCTCTGTCTGACAGACAATACTTTCTCTCCTTGTTCTCCTGGCTTGGTGTCTGTCTTGCCTTGTTTGTTGCTCATTATTTGCACTATTTATTTGCAGGACATAGATACAACAACATGCCCATAATCAGTTCAATAATTCCACTTCAAAACAAGCCATTCTGCTGCCACATATAATCCTGACAACTCACTATGCACCAGCCTGGGCAGGTCTGGCTATTGCATATTAGCTGTGCTGCGACATCAGCCTCTTTCCCTTGCCTCCTACACTTTAATTCACTATTAAATTCCCCATGCCAAGTTTTACCCTCGGTTGCATCACTACAATGGGAAGAGAAGGAAAGGAGCACAGCAATGCAGAATGGATGCCCAGCTCTTCCTGACTCCCCAAACACCACTTTTCCTGGTGAGAACACTTGAAACTGTATTTCCAGCTTGTGACATATAAATTATTAGAGCTGATATTTACAATGTCTTCCACGTGAAGCCTAAAATATACCATTTGCCAGCCTGCAGGGAGGCAGGTGTGACCACCCTATGTAATGGAAGGGTAAACTGAGGCATAGGGCGAGGCCATGAACTTGCCAAAGGAAGTCAGCCCTGTAGCTTAGATCATTATGTGCAGCTCCACTACCAGGTGGATGAATGAGACAAACCCCTGTTGAGACAGATGCACCCCAGCACCACAGCCCCCGTGCCAGCCAGTGATCCCAGCAGACCGGGCAATGCAGTGTTTTACACTGTCCAGGGGCTGCCCTGGAGATGTGACTTGGAGCAGAGCAGAGTGATGGCACCAGGGACCCCCAGGCACTCCACAGGATGGGGAAGTTTTCTTGCTGCTGCATGCAGGAGGATCTCAAAAGATGAGATGGGGGATGGTCTCCATGGCAAACAGGAATTTCTTGCTCCTCTTCCAAGAGACAGGAAAGTCAGACATTAAGTAAGGCAGATGAGGACCTACCCACATCCTTCATAGGGAGGCAGGAGCATTCATGCACAGTTATTGTATTAGTGTGAAAAGAAAAGGTTGAATATGAAGCTTACTAGGCAGCAAATAGGTCTGTCTTGTATCTCTCTCTCTTCTTCAGTCAGGAAAGAACAGGTCTATTTCTCATCATGGAGACCCAAATAACCAGAATGTTTCTTCTTGTGAAGTGGGGGACAGGGAAAATTTCACAGCCCAGTTTCTCTCAGATGGTTTGTGTACGAATCAAGAATGCGTTTGAAGCTGAGCATTCGCGTATAGCTCAGAAGATGAATCAGGGTTTTGGCTCTGGTTCCTCTGCAGAGACAGCAGCCCCAGTGATGACCAACGTGGTGGCTCTTGCATCAGCTCCTCAAAGTGACAAATGTCTCTGACTCAGTGTTTGTGCCAGGCCATACAGCACCACCTGGCTCAGCCTTTCAAGTACTGTCACAGCACAAACAATGGAAAGAGCCTCTGATTTTTGGACACTCAGTGGAGCTGTCAGATAAGTTCAGCTATTGAGATGAGTTCTGCCCTGAGATGGCTGCAAGGTCCCAAGCAGGTGTTGTGCACTCCGGCAGCAAAAAGCATTCAATGCACAGCAAACTGCTCTCTTTTGTAGCACTGACCTGTGTCCCCTCTCCACATCAGGCATTCGCTCTCCTGCCCAGTGTAAAGGACATGCTGTTTATTCAGCACCATCCCACACCATCTCCAAAAGGGCAGTCCATGCACGTAGTGGTGTGTTTTGGGGTTTTGCCTGTTTTCTATATGCATCTGTTTGTTTTATACTGTTTTACAATGATTTTTCCCATGTACCCCATGTTTTACCCCATTATGGTTTACCCCAGTTATCATTGTTAATCGATCATCATTTATGGGACACCTGGGTCCTGTCTCTCACTTCGAGGCCCCATCCTGATGTCTAAAAAGTTCTGGCAAGGACTTTGAATGATTGGCAGGGTCTAGTTTCCCCTTTCCCCTTTGTTCCTTGATTGGTTCTATCGGTTGTCAGTTGGATTCAGGGTTACTCCCTTCCTATTCTGGATTGGTTCCAAGTTGTATCCTCCCCTCTCCCCCACCCCACCCTGATATTTAACGTGAAAACCGTGAGTTCTGTGGGCTTTGACGGGCTGACTCCTGGCTGGAGGAAAGTCGTGTGAATTTAATAAAACCCAGTTGAAGTTCCCTACCAGAGTTCCATCCCTTTATTTTTTACATTGTTCACGCTGCTGCTGAGACAAGGACCCACAGGATCAGAACTGTATTCCAGAACACAGGACTGTACCTTTTTGTGGCCCTGGTGCTAAGCTAGCCTGAAAGAGCAGGCAAAAGCCGTGGGAGAAGCACCGCACCACCGCACACTCAGGCAGAGGCAGCACTCAGACCACCATTCCCAGTGCATCACTGATATGTGACCTCTGCAGCAATGCCCAGGATGACAGGAAACCTCAACGCTTCTGACATGCCAGTTCTGTGCAATCCTGAACAAGGTAAGGCAAGCTCCAGGCTTATTCCAGCCTGTCCTTCAGCACAGACAGGGAGCAACTTACATCTGGGAAGGCGGGAAAGAGCTACCATGTTTGTGCAAGTCTAACCTCTGTTAGGACACAAGTTCCATCATGAACTGTCCATATGTAATTAACATGATCTTTGCTAGAGGGGCCCTGAAGTGATTAGTCCATTTGAGCAGAAGCTGCAGTTATCCCACTCCAGGGCAGTCGCTACATCAACCTTCACTATCCTGCATGTACCTCTTTGTGGCTTCAAGAGCCTTTGCAGTTCTGACAGCCCATACCACCTGGGGCTCAACTAGTACTCTACAGAAACTAAAAGTGCCTGCTCCAGACAGTGTCCCAGGCAGATGGGTCTCAGGAGAAAAGAAAAGGAAAGAAAAGAGGTGATATTTGGTCTGCAGTTTGGAGCCATAGAGGCACCCATGCCAAGGCACATGGCTAGTGTTTGCTGGGGACAGTACTTCCTATTTGGAGATAAGGCTGTGTGCTTTGGGAGAGTGGATGCAGGTGGCTTTAGGAGACCTGTTCACACTTATTTAGTACCTTTGAGTTCTGTTTGTTGGCTGCTTTTAGCTGGGTTTGGTGTGAATGCTTAGGTCAGAGAAGACCTGCTCTGGCTGTAGAAATATTCTCAGCTCTTTTGCAGTGATTCAGTTCCCAGCTGATGCTCCTAGGATGGGAGGGTCTGAGGAAACAATAAAACTGATAGCTTGAACAACTGGGCAAGGGGGTGCCTGCACTCAGAATGCTCTCAGAGGGCAGTAACGTCTCTCCATGCTCTTCTGCTTATCTATCTTAATATTTTTGCACTATAGGTTGTTTTTTTTTTCTGTAATCACCTTCCTAAGCTGTGCCAACTGACTGCAATTTTCTCCATATCTCCCCTCAAATTCATAAACCATGTTTTCCTGGGTCTCTTTTGTGGTTGCTCTTGCATGACCCTTACAGAAAATTTATGTAACAAGAAAGGGCTTTACACAGTAAAAGAGCTGCTCACAGCAAAGGGCAGAGAGGCAGAAGGCCTTGGGTGGTCAGTGACCAGCTTTACATAAAAGCCAAAGAGAGATATTGAGTACATGAGAGAGCAGCAGTGAACAGCTGCCTGCAACGACTGTAGCAGAGCTAAGTGCAGAGTGGGGGCTGTAGCCGAGCATCAGCAGGCTGAGAGCGTTTCACAGTGAGCTGCCACTGCCACTCCCTGGCCCAACCTCTCCTCTCCCGCAGGAGCACTGCTTGTCCCACCCTCCATTCTGCGGGGTGAGCCGGGCTGTGTCCTCATCCCAGACGGACAGGGCTCATCACACCACCAAGACACATCCCTGACTCTGTGGTTCAGGACCTGCTGGCACCGTGCAATCCCAAGGCTGGCAGACCTACCTTTCACAACCAGAAGCTTTTTTGACATTTTTGTTCTTGTCAAGTCAATGAAGTATATTTTTATGGAAGGGTCAGAACAGTGCTGATGAACACCCTTTACCACCCCTTTGCATATTTAGCTTGCTCTGTCTCTCTTGGTGATGTGCCTCTCTCCTAGCTCTGTGAAAGTGGTTTCACTAACCTTAATGTCTGATTGAATCTCTCGTCTCTTAAAATCGCTTACCGCCTCTGCCTTCCCCATGCCCCATCCCTGCCTCGGGGCTGGACTTCGAAGAGTCCTGGTATTTCTTAAGATATTTAAGAGAAACTTATAGAAAGGAATGGAAGAAATATAAGTAGAGCGATGACCCAACACTCTGGGACAGTAATTAATAATCTAGGATCTAGTGCAATGACCTGGATGAATTAGGGATGCTGTCAGGAAAGAATGAAATATGACAAGTATAGGCTCAGCACAGGTAAGAGAATTGCAGATGCAAATACAAAACAGGGTATCCATGAGTGGACAAGAGTAGTGCAGGGAAAGAACCTGGGGTAATCAGTCGTGAAGAGATAAAGATGAGTAGTTAATGAAAAGCCATAATTAAAAAAAGACAAATACAGTCTTGGGATGTATGAGAAAGAAAATAATATGAAAAATATTACCCAGAGTGTTTTGTCAGAGCAGCTACCATCAGCTGAGATGCAGCTACTAACAGTGCTGGGTTTGTACCTCTGGAAGGTGAGGACAGGCATTCATCTTCAGGCTGAGAAACAATACTCAAGGGCTCTCTTCCCTCCCTGGGCGAGCAAAGCCTCTGTTTGTTAACAAACAGACACACAGTGCGAGGTCAGTCAATTTTCAAGCTGTTTCAGGGGCTGAAAGAGCAGGAAGAGTTTAAACCTTCTTTTCTCGATCAGATGGCAGTTTTCACGTCTTTATATTTGACGTTCATTTTTAAATCTCTTGTTAGTACACAGTGGGGTGAGTCCTAAAGCTATAGCAAACACATGTGTGGACAAAGAGTTTATCTCCTGCTCACAGCATGCTCTTGTGCACACTGTAGAAATTATGCACAATGGTGGCCAATGCAAAAGGAGATGTGGCATTGCTGAAATGCAGGTGAGAGTCTGCTGAGCTGCAACCAGGCAGCATCCAATGTCTGACTAAAATTACATGGTGACTTCCTCCAGTTTCCTGAAATTGCTGCTCCCATGCTGTATGGCCAGCAGCATGAGGAGAGACAGGAGGACAGCTCACAGTAGGCAGGATGTCAAGCCTCTGAAGATAGCTGATGACTGGAGGAATTGCAATACTCAAAGGTGAGATGTCCAAAAGTTATAGTGGACTCATTCCAAGTGCTTACCTACCTTATTGCTTTTGGAAATTTTGTCCATCCACAGGAAGAGTTACCTACCTGGGCTACCCAAGTCAGCCCTCTGGGATGGTGGGAGAGTGACCCATAGCAGGCAGAAAAATGTGACTGAAAGAGAAGATAGCTGCTAAATCCCAAAAATGATGGGGTTATCTTAAAGTACAAATCATTCAAGCTAAAATAAAAGCAGAGTATGTTATAGAGAATGGGTAACTGGCAAGACAGGCACTGGCTGTGTCCTAAACATGAATAGACAAGGTAGTCTCAGAATGCAACAGGAAAGGAAGTGCCAGTGGAAATGCCAGCAAACACAATGAATGGAACAGGAGTCTGCTGTGGCTCTTAATAATGCCAGTGGAAAACTATTACTGCCATCAGAGGGGATGAGTACATTTCCTAGAGGTAACCACGTTGAGCTATGCATCCCTTACACTTAGCCTGTGTGGTGGAAACATGAATCCTCTCAGCCTTGTTCCCTGGGGACCCTACCCTGGTCTGACTGTGTCTTGACCACCCATCCATCACTTACACTGGAGCTGGGAGTGCACTGGGCATGGTGATAAAGAGGAAGGGCAAGGGTGTCTCAAACCATCTTGCAGGGAGGACCATGGGACTGATTTTACTTGGTCTCTTCCTTCTCCCTATGTTTGCCCTGTCAGGGGACCATCCTCTGAGGAGACTAATGGATTGTATGTTGGGATAGGAGATGAAACAAGGAGAAAAATATTCAGTGCTCAGGAGAAGAGGAAAATTATGAGGAAGTCAAGGTGACTTATATACCTACCCAACTTCCTTAATCCTATAGAGGCAAGAAGTTACTTTAAAAGTCAATATTCCCTCTGTTTCCTCACCTACTTGTCTTTGAAGTGAGCTCTTGCCTGAGTTCTTTAAATTCCATAAGGAAAAGGGAGGGAATAGGGTTGTCTTACTTCAGGAAAAACATCCCATGCTGATAACTGACTTCCCTTTGATGTAGTGAAACTTGAGTCTCTAAGTACCACCACAGTGAAAATGGACATGCTGGGCTCTAGGCCCATTTTAATGCCTTGGTTTGCCTGAAGCTGTGGAGGGACTTCTATGAACAAAAGTTTGTTGCTAATAGACGGGAGGTTGGTCCTGTCCTTCCTGTCCCAGCTGGGCTACAGCAGCTGGCATTGCCATTGTAGTGGTGGCTTTTTGCTCTTTGGATGTAGTGAGTCCCTACCCCCTCTGACACACAGGAGAGAAAATTCAAGTATTTGCACATCTAGAAAGCAAATGTGATTCATTATTAATACAGACCTGTTAAAAGTGTGTTACACTTTAGAGACTTGAACTGATTGACAGGTCCCTGATCTAAGGAGATTTCTTGCTATGTTTAAGCATCGCAGGACAGGTAAGCATGGCAAACAAAGGAAGGGTTGGATGGAAGAGGTTGAAGGGCCACAAAATTAATATTGTGTGCTAGCATGGTTTGTTACACAAAGGTCTTACACATGCTGAAACTTTGCTGATACCAAGAAGTCTGTAAGACTTCAGAAAAGAATTTGGTGTTTTACTGTTATGAGCAAGTTTGAGTGGTTTCTAGGGAGCTTGCCTGACTCCAAAACCTTACTGAAACCACTGGAAAAAGCAGTTTTCCATGAGGAGGTGTTGAATAAGTGTTTCTTTACTCAGCAGTAATTATGAGCTCATGTGAAGATCAGGACACATAGTGTGGGGGTTTTAATGCAAATATTTGAGGGCCTACTGTTGGGCTGTGAGTCAGAGGTAAAAAGATGACAAGAAATCCTTTAAGAAGTTACAGTCTAGAAACAGCAAGTGGAGCAAACTGCTGCATGGCCTGGGACCAAAAGAGACAACCTATTTGGGCAGCATACTGGCTGAAAAAAGAGGTTTCAAATTTTACTAAGGAAAATGCTTCCTGTGTTCTTGGTGCCTTAAAAAAAGATTCTTCAAAAAAATATCTGATCACATACTGATATAAGGCACAGTGAAGCAGATCATCTGCAGCAAATACAAGTTCCAAAGCTGCAGGAATTAACCAAGGAGATATCCAGCTAACAAGGTAATAAAGTCTGTCTGAAGTTACTGCCACATTGCAGCCCCACCTAGGGCTCTTTATCATGCTTTAGCTCCAAATTCCCTATTATTCATATACAAAATCCTTTGAAATCTGACTTGAGCCCTTAGGTTTTCCATGGCTAAGGACATGTCTTAAAGGTGTTGGGATGCCTCAAAAAACTGGCTTTGAAGTGCAGAAACATTTCCTGTCCATATTGCAGACTTTTTGTAATGATCGGTGGGGTAACATTGGCTGTGATCCTTTCAGTTCTTTTACACTCCTACCTTGGAATGCACAAACCAGCCTCTGGGGGGGCTTTTCTTCCCTTCATACTGAGACCTGTGGGTGCTCAATTCCAGTGTACAATTAACCTTTGCTAATTTACAGACCTCTCAGTCAAACAAGGCAAATCCCATTGGAGCTTGCCTTGCAATGGCCAGGAAACCTTAGTGAATCTGCTGAGAAGAATGTCATGCACAGAGGTGCTCTCTTTCACCCCATTCTGTACTTTTCCTGCTCTCTGTCTATTTAGCCCTCTGAGACATACATGGACATGTTTTGCTTTCATAAGCACAAACCACCTTTATTCCAAAAACAAATTTGCCTTTTATTTAGGTATCTGAATAGAATTGCACTAGATAATTGTGGTCCTGATTGTCCTCATAGGCAGTACAAATGTGTCTTCTTTGCGTGTTTTGTTTAATTTAGTTTCATTTTTTCTTTTCTGAATGCCTATATTACGGGGAAATACTGAGCCTACGCAATGTATGCAAACACAATTCCTTGTTTGAGCAACAGGAATCACATTTGGGAAACATTCTGTAATCCATCAAGAGGTCTGACACTGTGTTATGAAAAGACTTTTCTGTATTTTGGAAAACCTTTTTCCCAACAAACATGCAAGTACATTGTTTGATCAAGCAGTAATTACACTTTATCTACCTTGTGTATTCTCTTAAAAATAAGAGGTCAGAGAATAATAGTTCTCTCCAGTTTTAAAATGAATCATTTAACAAATGCTTTTAGATGCAAAGATATGGTGAAAGAATTTTTCTTACTTGAAGAATTTAACATTTTGCTGGAAGAAAAACCATGTCCATGAAGTCCAAGATGACAGGTAACGGGACTTATTCTTTTGGTGTCACAGATGTGTATCCCACACAAATGTACTGCTCCCCTGTTCTTCAGCAGAATCACTCTCAAATCGAGCTCTGGTGCAGTTACTTCAAACTTCTCCACTGATATCAATCACCTCTGGATTAGGCCTTCAGAGGATAAAAGAAAAAGTACCTGAATCTATTCATTTGCATACTTGCCCCTCATTGATTCAGTATGAAGAAAAGGGGACTTGGCACATGGTGGCAGAAACTCAGTAGATTATGCAGAGGGAGTGAAACAAGCTGGGAGGCAGGTAAGACAGGTATAGAGCAGCTGTAGCACTGCAGAGTTTACCAAATTCAGTCTCACAGATCAATGACATCAAGTGGGTGTGGGAGGAGACCTTGATCAAACTAGTACAGAATTCTCCTGTTCCTCACCTACAGGTTCAACTCCTGAACATGATTACCACAAAATATTACTGATCTCAAGCACTGATTTAGAAACACCTCAAATACTTGGATATTTCTATCAAAAGCAAGCAACCTTGAGCTTTTCTTCTTCCTCTTACCAAGAATTAAATTAGTACTGGGATTGAGTTCTCCCAGATTTGCCACTGAGAAGACAACTTCCAGTTCTACCCTAGTTCTCCTGGATATCTTCTTTTGCTACCAGGCAGAAATGGACACTTCCATAGGCCAGTTCATCCCACATATCTTCCATACCTCCCACAGGAATGTAAAGTACTTGTTAAACTTTTAGGTGGCCAGTGGTAGGTAATATGAATGTGTCCTACAGGTAACACAAATGTCTCCTACAAGGACATGGGTATTACACCATGCTTGACCAGAATTTTGTTTACTGTACACTGTTGGCCCCAAAACTGCATAGCAAAATTCTTTTCTGTCTTGGCCGGTCCCTTGAAAAAGATTAGATGCCTGGCTGCTTTCAAATTCATTTAGAAGTCCAGAATGCAGCCAGATAGCACAACAGTCAATCATGACTCCTTTTATTAGGATCTCATCTGTTTTAGGATGTCAGTGGAAGTTCTGCTTAACCAACCAGGATAGAAGTTGCCCTAGGCATTCCCCCCTCCCTCTGGCTGCTACAGTGTTTTGTCAGCAGTTCCTGTATTTCATTTATAGTTTTAGGAACACCTTTTGCTGGAAGTTAGAACAGTGAAAGTAAAAACTGGAAAGTTAAATTCAACAATAAGTTAATAAGGATAATTAGGCAATAGTGTAGAAACACCATTTGTCTATGAAAAGTTCTGGAGATGTATGGCCATGTTAGAAAAGGCAACAGTCAAAATAATATAATAAGGAATTCTGTAAAGCTAAGGGGTCAAAGTGGAGACCCAAGATTTTCTACCTGCAATTTTAAAGCATTTCTAATGACACAGGACTTTTGAAGGGGAAAATGTGTCTTTCAAGTTTGCCCATTTGGCAGACAGTAATTCAGCTGAGCTAAGCAAAATGGAGCTGACAAATACCACTATCCTTAGTGATGAGGGTTTTTCTCCTTTATTTTTAATGAATACAAGAAAGACCCAAAATTTTTCCTACAGAAGACCATACATGGAGATTTACCAGAAAACTCAGGGTCACTGACCTGTTGTAAGATGGAGCAAAATAGAGCTACCTAAATTTTTAACAAGAAAGTAAGACCTGAACAGAACAGAGCTCCAACATGCCATGCTGAGCTGCTGCCAAGGCTAGCCATCTTGAGGAGCTGCAGCCATGGGTTAACCCTCTCTGAGTCTTTAGCACTTGGTGGTACAGGCACACCAGGACCATGAAACATCATCCTTGGGTGATCCAAAAGCTATTTTCACCCAAAAAGTTGTTCTTTAAAGTGAAACCCAAGTCTGCAAAATTATTTTTCTCTTCATATCTTTTAATAGAGATGAGCGACATCCTTATTTTCTTTTATTTTTTTTCCCACTCAAATGAACAGCCTTAATTCTAGATTCCCTGCAGCATTTTGGGTAAATTTCCATTCCTTCCTTTTTATGAAATACTTACTCCTGGAAGGACCAAGTGGAGCTAATCTAAATAAGTATCATGAATAATTTTATGAAGACAAGGGCGATTAAAAAACAAGTCTCAAATGTTTCTGAACCTCAGACTAATTTCTACCTCATTGATGCTGATGCTGCACATTGCAATTCTGAGATGGCCTCTCATGTCTCCCTAATGTTATTGATTGGAGAAGGTGCAAAGATGAGAACCAGGCTCTGCATTTCACATTTTAAGGTCACTTTTAACAAATGAGCTCATTTCACACCAAGCTATCCTAGAGCATCTTACTATAATAAACATAATAATTAACAAGCCCTCTTGAGTAATTTTCAGGCATGGGGCAGTTGACCTTTTGTAAGAACTCCATGCCTCTCTGCTAGCTTATCCCTGAGGGTCTGTCACAGCCATCTCTGCCCATAGCCCTGCTGGGAAACCTGCTTCTCCTCTTCTGCCCTGTGCTGCCTTGGGCTGCATCCACTTCCTGCTAGCCAGGCATCCCATGGGTGTTGGGAAAAGGAGAGCACCAAGCCACCATCTGGAGCTGATCTCAAAGCTCATAAAACTTCCCCACATGCGCAGGGTCTGGGTAATCACACACAACCCTGCATGCAGATGGTGCAAAGCAGCAGGCATTTGGAAAACCCAACAGCACCCAAGGAAAGCCAGGGGTTTTTTTATTTCAATTAGTTTATAAGAGTACATGCATTTTTGAAACGTCATAAATGATGAAGTAATTTGCATTTAACTCAATTATTATGTTGTGGAATTCACCAGAGCTCTTCAATTCAGGTTACAAACTGTATTTTCCTAAACGAGGACAGGCTGCATGTTAGTCACCAGTTTGTCTCAGGGATGCTTCAGCCTGGCTGGAAAAGGAGGGGGATCTGCACAGTAGTCCCACTGCAAAGAACATTGCCAGCATGTTGAGGGAGGGGGTCCTTCCTCTCTCTGTGGCCCTGGTCAGGAGTACTAAGTTCAGGCCTGGTCTCCCCAATACACAAGAAACATTGACATACTGGAGTGCATCTGGGAAGCATCTTTGTGTCCCTCTTCTGGACTCACTCCAGTGAATCCTGGAGAAAGAAAACCATCTCACCAGCTGGGGAATTCCAGCTTCCACTACAGGGAGGGGGCAACCCAGCCTGAACGTCAGTGCAGTTTTCTAGAGAGCATGGGCCCTGGAAAGTTGTTTGGTATAATGAACACAATCCACATTTCCCAGATGGATGGTAAAGATAGAAAAACACTGCTGCCTAAGGAATTTAATTTTTTAGAGCTAAAGGGTTGTCTCTGTTGGGAGAATTCTACCCCTCCACACTCAGGCCCTCAGTGATGCTCCAGGAGAGACGGGCTGGCTGCAAGAGCCCTGCAGCCTCTGCCGTTCTGAGATGATGACCTTCTTCCAATGGCAAGATATTCCCAAGTAAATAATCATTCAACTGGGACTTCCTAGCAAATCAGAACCCCTGAGCTGTCCCAAAGCTGCAATGACTGTAATAAACATTCAGAGAAAACTTCCTGGATGTCAGCAGAGGATAGAGCAATATCCCTACAGTGCTATGACAATTTTACCATATAATAGTAGTTCTTTCCATGCCCTGTAACTGCAGGTATAGTGGGATGATGGGATCGCTGTCAGGTAGTGGACATGCAGTCCGAACACATGACAAAACAAGTGTTGTCTTATTTGCCTTTGGTTAAAGATCATGATGATGTCTACACTTGCTGTATCATGATGAACCTGGTTTCCCAGTTTCCACTTCCACTTTAGAAGATGGTCAGTTAGCTGCACTTACACATTGCCAGTCATCCTTAGCTTAAGAAGAAAAAATTCACTTCTAAATTATGACTACCATGTCCACTCTTGTTAGAGATTCTGCTATTTACTTGTATTTCTTTAAGATTTCATTTCTCTTATCATTGGAATTACTATAAATAACTGTATTTGGTAATATTAGACTATAGCTGTGCAAAAATATGTAACCCCTTGTTTATAAACCTAGAATTGTGCATCTAGGCAATATATCGCCCAATAAATTTATTTGTTTGTCTTTTCCCAATGACAAATCACTTTCTTCACACCACTGTACTCTAACCTCATAATGGCTTTCATTATCATAACATATTCAAAGCCTCTGCCTGTGCATGTAGTAAGGAGTGGTTACTATAATAAAGATAAATGGGATGGGAAATCTGGTAGTTACTGCTAAGATAAGTTACAATCACTCTTTAGAATAAGAGTTTTGCATTCATTTGTCCATTAGAAGTTAATACATTATTTGGATTAAAACCAGGTATTAGCATCTGGGCTTTCCCAATTCTATTCTGAAGGACTGCATAGAATCATAGAAGGGTTTGGGTCATAAGGCACCTTTAAAGGTCATCTAGTCCAACCGCCCATGCAATAAGCAGGGATGTCTTCAACTAGATCGGGTTGCTCAGAGCTCCATCCTGACTGTACCTGAACTGTTTCCAGGGATGAGGAATTTACAGCCTCTCTGGTCAGCCCATTCCAGTGTTTCACTACCTTCATGACAAAAAATTTTTTCCTTGTGTCTAGTCTGCATCTACCCTCTTTTCGTTTAAAAACATTACTCCTTGTCCTATTGCTACAGGCCCTACTGTAAAGTCTTTCCCCATCTTTCTTACAAGCTCCTTTCAAGTATTGAAAGGCCACAATAAGATCTCCCTGGAGGCTTCTCTGCTCCAGCCTGAACAATTCCAACTCTCTCAGCCTGTCTTTGTAGGATAATATTTGTGGGCCTGTAGCATGGTGCCTCCAGCAAAGATTTTTCATCCCAAACTTAAACTTTTCTCTGTCCTGGGATTTGAGATGTGTCCTACCCTGCTATAATGATCTCTTTATTCGCTATATCATGATAGTCTCATTTCAGAGGCTGACATGCCTTCCCTGCTGGAGATATCAATAATATTGTGATTTTTAGCAATGTAGTAATGGACATAAAAGCAAATCAGGCTGCTAAGAGGTCCGGTTAAGTAGGAGGGGGCATTTTTTGCATTTGCTGTAAGGAATTGGCTTATCCGGAAGATGATGCATGGAGTAATTTGTTTTTTACCCAGAAAGGACAAATAGCTTTATTTCAACAGAGAAGTTCAAGCCATCTTCGTTTTAGCTGGGGAAACAGATTATAAAAGATATCAATGCTTAGTAGTTTGGGATGTGTACAGAGTAACTTCTGGGATCATTTTGCTTTAGGGAATTTTGGTAAGACATTTGCAATAGTAATATAGCAACACATATATACAATAATGATGATAAGGTAACCATGACAATGATGATAAAACAGAACAGATTCCAATACACACATGTCAGCCACAGAGGAGAGATCCATGAAAATAAACAGTTTAAGAAAATGAGTATGTCAAATGTATATGCTGAAGCCTAAAAGCCACTTGTGGAAAGGATAGTTTCTTTACCTGATAGAATATCTTCTACCCTCTTGTTCTATTTTTTTCTTGTTAAAGACATGATGGACCTGAAGGGTATAAAAGGCTGTTTGATAGATTTAATTTCTTAATTTTAGCAACAGAGTGAGTTAACAAGGATTTTGGCTTCTGAGCCAGCCACGCAAATACCACAGTAATAATTTCTGTCTGATTGGACAGGTGAAGCAAGTGCAGGACAAAATGTTTGAGCATTTCTTCTTTTATCTCTGAATAAACCTGAAGTCAGACCCAGAATTTCTTTTAAAATTAGAGGCAGCAGTTTCTGTCTGAGATGCCTGTATTATCATCAGCAGCTGACGGTGGAGCGGCAGATCTGGGAATGGGGATGATGTGCAGGCCATGTGCCGTGCAGCCCAAGCTCAGGCACATGCACAGCCTCTTACTTGTGCAGTCACAAGAGCCCAACCAGGCTTTACAGCTCCTACTACTGTTGAGTCCCAGTCTCTCTCAGTCGTACACACAGCATGTCACCATCCAGGTAACACAGAGATCTCATAGATGTAAAGAAGAGCAGCATGTAAAGAGGAGGAGCCCATGAGGGAGGGCCTTTAGAGATGAAGAACAGTAGTTTTTCAAGCAGTAACCAATCCCAAAAACCTGATTAAGAAAAAATTCCCATTGATTTTAGCAGGACTTTTCCTGTATTGGACTTAAAATATTCAGCCCACTGCAATGTATTTCACAAGCCTTTGATTGCAAATATGGTTCACAGGTACATAGCCTGGGATTAGCATTGTTAAAGACACTGAAGTTTCCACTCCTCCGTCTTTCAGGCTTGCAGCTTCATGGCAGTATCAACTGTTGCTTTTTTCCTCCTTGAAACAGAAAAGAAAAATACAAATTTGCAACATTGCAAATCGGTTTTGCACAAGTCCTTGGGCCAAGGCCATCTCTGATGGAACTTTGTTGCCTGGAGTTGTATATGTTTACTTCCTGCATTTCACTCCAGAAGTGTCATCACTGTAGGCAGTAAGATGATTTGGTAAGAACAATTGCAGAGATTATGACAGAGATCCTGATCTCAAACCTAATCCAAATCTCTGTCTAATACTCTTCACATTAAGTCCAAATCCAACGTATGATGTGCTAAGTGATGCACTTGGCATCTCTTAGACCAGGCAGCAGAAGGAGATGAATGCATAAAACAGGAAATGGATCATGGCCAATTAGTGGTGCAGAAACTGTGACAAGTCATTTCCAAAATAACAAATGAGCCTGGCAGGCTGGCATGTCTTTGTGCAGTGACCTGGATCAGGCAAGTGTTGAAGACCTTATCTGCGTGGGCTGGTTTTGGTGTTGCAAGATGAGCTTGGGAGGCCCTGCTAGTCTGCAGGCACAGAGCAGCTGTGTGAAAGAAAGAACAAGAAGAACTTGAGATAGAAGTCAAACTTGTAACTGCAAGACATTTACAAATCATTTGAACTATGGTCCACATTACTCAGAGCCTGCTTCTCTCCAAGAGAGATATCTATCCAGCAGGGAGGAGAAAAGTCAGAGCACAGGTTTCAGCCAATTCCTTTAACTGATTTTGTTTTCCCTTCAGTTTTCAAGAGGGGAAAAAAGGTATCTGAGGAGCTGGGAACATCTAGTCAGATAAGCCCAACTGAGCTCAGAGCCCATCAGGGCAGGCAAAACACAAAGAAACCATACAAGATGCTCCCTGCTGGAATGGGGCTGCTGGATAAAGAAGAGAAAGGGTAGAAGGGGAAACAGAGGAAGAGAAAGATGATGGGATTTGTCTTGTTTGCTGTTGATCACAGCGGTGGGCACTGACCTCCCAGGAAGAGGTTGGTGAGACAACATGATGCCCCCAGCTAATGGTTGTCCTGGTGGTACTCTCTGGTTCATCAGGGTGGATCCCCAATGCACAGAGAGAAGAATTTGTTCTGATGTAAAAAAAAAACAAACCTAGTGACAATAACACTAGGGTTTTGATGTTTACAGATGTCACTGTTAAATGAGAATAATCAAATTGGTTCACTGTAACTTGATGTCGAGGTGAAATAGAACAAAAGATAAAGATACCAGAAGCTTTCTTTTTTGTGATACCAGAGAGCACGTAGAAGAATGGCAAAAAAAGTAAAAAATAAGAGAACAGGGAATAAAGACATTTGAAAAGCTCTTTCTCACAGCTTTGTTTAAAGGAGAGCTATGTATTTATATGTACTTAATATTTCTTTTTTGTTTTTCAGGCAAAGAACAGGTGAGAACTCAAAAGAATTGCTTTTTAAGTCCCACTGTATTTTCTTTCTGTTTTTTAACCTTACTAGTTCTGTGACTCAAAAACATCCTACATCAGTTGTGTTTTAGATTTCTTTCCATCATTAAGGCCTTCCGCAAATAATCTTCTCCACAGAAACTCTTGGAGGCTGGATAATAAATCCTGTAATTTCTAGAACCTGATACATGAATTGATGAGGTATAGGTGAAAATGAAGACAAAGGCAAGTTCCTAGCAAAAGAGGCAGTTGGAATCACAGCCTGGAATTGGGCTGTACAGTGCATATTCCTGACACCAGGCAAGTTTTACTCATTCTTCTTTCTGAGCTTATTACTGGTGCTATTACAGATGAACATGTTGACAGCTCATCTTAGGAAAAGAAACATCTCATCTCTGTAGAGGACCACCTGCAGGATGGGGTGTGTGGCTGCATAATCTATACAAATCCTTGGGCAGAAAAATTGCATCTGTCTAGACAGACAGGCAGAAAAATCTTCAGTATTATTGTCTAGATCTTGAAGTCCTCAGTAAGAAACAAACCTAGGACTACGAGCTACAGTAGGTTGTGCTGAATTTTTGAGCATTATTATGTTGAGATTGAAGCTGTGCAAAGAAATTCTGATCAATGTTAATTTTTCAAGGTGTTCATGTAAGTTTTAACCATGAAACCCTTACTCTTCAAAATTCTTCACAAAAACTTTTTGAAGATTTAAGTTGCTCAAAATACATTCCAGCAATGGTACTTCATTTTCATTACATTTCTCAGAAACGTTGTTACAATAGAAAATAGAATACACAATTAAACAATTCAAAGGAACATAATGCCTTCAAAACTAGAAACCTTGATGTTTAATTCCAAAAAACATGATAGTTCTAAACAGGATAGTCTGATATCAGAGCTACTTTTGTTGTTCAGATTGGAATTTGGCAAAATCAACATGGTTATATAATAGAAAATGATATTGCTAGGTTTTTTCCTGTCCAGTCCTCATGGACATCTGCTAAAATGTTTGCAAATTATTAACTATTTATCAATATTAACATTTTTCCTTGCTGTATAACAAAGTTTATCAAAAAAGTAATGTAGCTTGTTCTGTGACATACTTTCAATGGAAAACAGCACTTTGTTTTATAGGAAATTTTATACTGCTTACAAAGGAGTTTTTTATTTAACAAACACACTTTGTAAAGTTGCACTAAGGCACCAACAAAGACTGGGAAAGGACACAAAAATATCTGACTGTAGAAAAGAATCAAATTATTTATTTAAACACCACACATATTCAATAGGAGATTGACTACTATGCTGTAATAGGATCATAACAAAATCGATTCTATAGTAGGTACATGGGGGAAGTGACACGGTCACATCGCACGACCAGCCTTGGACATGATAGCTCTGTAGATAAGAAGAAGCTTTAGGAAGAACAAAACAGAAGCTTTAGGAAGAAAAAAAACCACTTTAGAATTCAAAAAAATGCATGCAGAAACCCCAAAAGCTGCCTTTTACTAGGTAGACAAGACACTGTTGCTTATGACCAATGGACTTACTGTCACAGTGGAAGTCTGGGATCCCTTGTGAAAGAAGCTTTCTGAATTTGAGATGGTCAAGAACTGGAGCTGTACAAAGGCACTGAACTCCAGAATAATCCAAACACTGGGGAAAACAGGAAATTAAGTAAGTCAGGAGCAACAGGAGGGAATATTAGAAGTTAGGTGGCATCACCCTAGGACTGAAGACCCGGTCAGACTTCCAAAGGAGTGGAAGGGCTGTGTTAACTCAAGGGCTAGATAAACAAAAACAGAAAGAGATGCAATAGCAGGACATAGGAGTTTATCCTTAAAAAAACCAGCTGTGAGTTGAAGTTTGCTAACTGGAAAAGACAGAGAAGAAAGAGCTGGGTGGACACAGTCAGCTGACTATAGCTATGACATTTCCATAGGTAAGATACGCCAATGGAGCTGTTTCCACGTGATACATGAACAGAGTTGTTTTGGAGACTTAATGTGACTTTTGCATGCAACTGTAATTATTCATCTTTCAGAAGGCAGCTTAAAACTAGACCAGGCAAATGAAGAACTGTTAGGAATATCCAAGGAATGGAAACAGCTACGCAAATGAAGTCTAAAATAAGTTATATTTTTATATATATTATATGGTAATGAACCATAAATTCAGTGCTTACTGTTACAACAACATGATGTTTTCCTGAAAAGATTTATACCTCTTCCTGCAAGGAAGGGGTGTAAATTGGCCCATGCAAAACACCATGCCCAGGACTGCTTACTAAAACTTAATCCAGCTGTTTTTACACTGCATTTTATCAGCTAGCTTATGGCAGAGTTTGGCATGTATAAATTCAGAGAGCAAATGCTGAGACAGAATCTGATTACCATGCCTAAATATGCTGAAGGTGGGAAAGGGAAAGCAATAGAGAGGAACAAGAACTAATGAAGCTCCAGGACTGTGTTAGCACCTGGACAAGAGATAAAAACTGGTCATAATTCAGTCTGGAATTGTGAAGCAGGATTTTACCTGTCCAAGTAGGATAGCTGGAGAATGGCTGTGTAGTAGAAAAAGCAGGAGCAGAAAACTTGATTGGTTTTACAGTTTCATCAAACTGGAACTCAATATTTTAAAGGGATTTCATGGCATAGATCTTGGAAATAATTGAGATCTGGATGCAGTGATCCAGAACATTGCTTCTAATTCTATTTTACTAAAATACAATTGTAAATAAAATGCCCAGAAAACATGAAAGACAGCAACAACAACAAATCCTCTGAAAAAAAGTAAATTGGGAAAATTAGAAAAGAGGTACAAAGGGCAGCATCATGGTTCCAGGAGAAGGAAGAATCTGAACTGGAAAGCCAAATATGCATAGGGAAGGGAGAAAGCACTAGGCAACACATCAGAGCCATTCTAGTAAAAAAACCCCACAACAACATTGTTTGTGTCAGAAACACTGTGATTTAGTGTCCTTATTAATAATATAAGAAATATGAGCTGTACACAAAGGGCTCTCACAGATGACCCTGGCCTGGGAGGACCTGAAACGCGAGTCAGAATATGGAATTAGCAACAGAGTGACCTACTGAGTCTGGGGACATTACAAGGGAAAATAACCAGATGACTTTCCACTTGTAAGCATGATAATATACCTGAGGCAAAATCCTCCAAAACACTTGTAGTCAATGGCAAACTGCTAGCAGGAATACTGAAACACTTTGCAATGAGAGTGAGTGGCCAATTGAACATAAGTGCACATTACAGTTTGGCTGCAAAAATGCTGATGCAATTTTAGGGTGAAGTTCCCTTGATATTTGAATCAAAGGCAATAGAGATCTATTTTCTACATCATTTTAATGCAAATGTATGTGGAATAATACACCCAGTTGGGGGAGTTGCTGTGCATGGACAAACTGGTAAAAGAAGGGTGGAAAACAATAAAAAATATCAGGAATCTAGACAGACAGCCTTACAAAGCAGATTTAAAAGCTCTGTGTGTATGAACAACAAAGGTCCTTTCAGCCCTGTTTTTCTGTGACTCCATGCTAAGCAGATATAGATTCAGAAGACAGGAACGCCAAAGGGGAGGTAACACTTTAGACTATTACACAGAAACAGAAGTGCCAAATGGGGTGAAACTAGCAACATGAAACCATAGCCTGAGTAGCAGGAAAATCTTTCAAGATGTACTCAGCTGTAGAAAAGCTGCTGGGGGATATGGTGGAAGCCTGGTCACTCAGGATTTTTGCAAGGCTGGACAAAACATTAGAAAATGTACCATAGGGAGCAATTCTCTGCTGGCCAAGACCAGTGGAGCAGATGATCTAATAGGCTTCTTGCATCTCTAACCTCTACAGTTTTATGATTTCTTACTGTAAAGCAGAATATTTCAAGAGGAAAAAGAAATAAATACAAGGTAAAATATTAGATGGTAAATAGCCCCAAAAAACAAATAAAACAGATGGAGAATGAGTGAAGTTCTGTCCTTTTGCCTTTCTGTATTTAAAGGAGTTGCTTCTGGCACATTGTTTTCTTGTCAGAGGCATTTCATTTTCTTTCTTTCACTTACCATTTTGTCTCTCACTACAAAAGCAGAAATAGCCACTTGAGACTGCTGATGTCTTTCTAAGGAATGATGCTGCTCTCATGCTGTGGAACAGCATCAAGGCTTTGGTCAGTCCAAGCATAAAAATCTCATTTTTTCTTTGGGAACAGATTTCTTTTTAAATCAAGCCCCAAGCAAGTACATACATCATGGTATATTCCCCAGCATAGCAATTCTGTTCCTCTTCTGCATTTCCTTCCTCCCCCCTTCCAGTACAGACTCTCATTTTGCCGCCTTCTTCACCCATTGCTTTTGTGGAAGCTGAGCATTCACAAGTCCATACTACCTTTAGGGAGAATTATGTGCGAACAGCATGTCCAAAAAAACCCAGGGACAGTAGTTCAGATTTTTCAATGTGCAGTCATTTGTCCCATTCATCATTAGTGGGAATTGTGAGACCTCTGGTGACTTTGAAATCTTGATCAGCACATAGGTCTGATGACAGGCAAACACACTTTCAAAGGGAATAATAAACTGATTTTCAGAAGTCATGGCAGCTTTGACATACAAACATGTCAGCTAGATAGATATGTAACACAAGACTATGCACCTAGGCTGTTACCTCTGTCTGCCCTGGGGCACTTTCACAGCACGTTCAAACAGCAGGGTATGATCCACATGACATCAACAGGCTTACTGAAACCTTGAGGCATTGTTTCAAAATGCTGTTTGAGCAGGGGCTTCTTTGCTGAGGTTTGTTGGTCGGGAGTTTTTGTAGAGAAGGAGCAGTATAGGTGGTAAATATAAGAGGGCAGTTTGTAATTGTGTGCCTCAGAAAGAGCTTCCCAAAGAGGAAGCTTCAGCAATGCTTCCTAAAGACAGATGCATGATGTTACTTCCTCAAAACCTACTTTTAGATAGCAGTAATAATCTAACTGTGATTTTGGTCACAGCAATACCTTTAAATTGGGTGGGGTTTTTATGGGAAAATCTGTTTCTATTTCTTGTGGAAATCACACCTTCTATATATAGACTACGAGTATTTTATCTATCATCAAACTGCAGCCAGCTTCAGGTGAGTAGCTGTGATTTACCCCAGAGCAAGGCTGCACTTGCACTGTGAGGAGGGAGCTATTCAGCCTAGAGACTGAGTTCAGGATTTTAGAGCTTCTGCCTTAAATTGCCGTGCACATGCTGGGATAGTTAGCCTGTCAGGACTAGGAAGTTCCTAGGGGAATGTCCTCCAGCACATGGCTAGTTTTCAAAAGATATGCAAACCCAGCAGAGATGCTGTTGACTAGCAGGTGGTCTGAAGATGCTTTGGGTCCCAGTTTCATTCTTCTTCTTTTTGCCATGAGTCAGTCCTTCCCAACCTACTTCAGTCCTTTAACATTTTGACTTCTGGAGGTGGTGCCAGCCCCACTGCAGCTCAGGACATGCTGGGGAAGGAGAAAAAAAAAAGAATTAAAATCAATGTGAAGCCTGAAATAGCCTTAACACAGGCTGTGGAAGAGTACAGTTTCTCTGATGGCAAGCTTGTGGTCAGGGGCTTGCCTGGAGTATCTGAGGGAAGGGGATCTGCCTGAAATGGCCGTCTCACAAGACAAAGGGGAAAAGAGATTCCTATTTACCTTGTAAAACTACTGGCAGCACATACAGATTTGTCACAGTTTGTGATATTAACGATAGCAATGGGATGTGGGACTTTCAGATTTTGCATCTCAGCTTTACATTGCTGACAGCTCACTGCTCATTGGTTCCAGTTTGGGGGTTTTCTTGTCTATTTTTAGTTATCTAAAGATCTGGCATGTGCTCTGAGCTTGTCATTTGCCTTCCTTTTAAGAATCAGTGGAGAGAGCCATGACTGGTGAGTTGTCCCATCCTGTCCTGCAGGATTCTGAGCTTGAGTGGGGATGTCACACTGGGGACAGCAATGTTCACTGATCTACAAGCAAAGGTGCTTGAAGCAGACTGAGAAAATGGCTCTGCTCACACAGTTAGGAAATGTGGTTCTGTGCTCAGCTAAAGCACTGTATGTCAGTGAGAGAAGATATGAACCAAGTCTTCATGCTCAGGTTTGCCCAATGTCTTTAGACATTGCAGTAGGGTCTCTGATATTTTTATCTTGGCATGTCAGTGCATGAACACCCTTGCTTACACAGGATAATCACAGGGACATAAAAAACAATACAGGCCAGGAAGATAGAAACACTCGCAAACACCACTTCAGACAAAACAGAAAAATCAGCATACTGAGTCTGCCTGACTTTTAAAAATCCTCATTTCCTCAGTCCTGACAGGTGTGAACAGGACACCATCCTGTTTGGGGATTGTCTTCTAAAGGAAATATGAACCTTGATTTTAAGTTAGAGAATGACATGAGTTCAAACCATCTGGCTTGTGATACAGCTTCAGCCTCCCTCTTTACAAAACTAAGGCTCAGCCTTTTTGTGTTGCTTTGAGGACTGTCTTTTGCTCCTCTTCATGCTATGTGGTCCTTGTGTTCATACAGCCCCTGGGGGAAAAAAAAAAATTAAACCCAAAATTCATCCAGGGGATAAAAGGAATATGTTGGTGACTCGTTACACCGCACAGAGTGCCCATTACTTTTCTTGACTTCAAGGCTGTAGTCACTCACAGAGAATGGGGCAATAATATTTACATTGGGATTTCAAGGAAGACTGCTCCTATAAATTAGTAAAAGGCATGAGTCATCCTAGCACAGTGTTTGATCCAAGAGATGCAGTTATCAGCCCAGCATTACACTCTAGCATCTGTCCAAAACACTGCACACCCTCATTAGCACGCTATTCCTGGGAGCTAAGCAGGCTGGAGGTTGCAAAGAGGTGCTATTGTTATACCAGGAGTAATTCTTATGTTTTATTGATACCCAATAAACTGTGTGTTAGCCTGAAAGCACAGAGAGAGAGAGAGGGAGCGGAGGGCTGGAGTAGTCTATTATATAACACTCAAACACAGGGAGTGGAACTGGCCAAATCCTTTTCAATTACTTTTTTCAAATAAATGTCAGGTTTGAGGAGGAGGACCATCTGAGCAATTTAATAATTAATAAGAATACATTCATCCTGCTGTACAGCTGGACACATCACCTGTGAATAAATCCCCCAGATAATATATTTGTGGATCCTCCTAATATTTCTTCATTCCGCTTTTTTCACCAATTTNTTGGTGTCAGTCTAGTCCCAGTTGTCCTGGGATTTTCCTGGAAATCATCTAGCAAGATAGCCACCTGGGGCAAAGGGAACAAGCATGTGGACCTCAGGCACTTGCCTGTTCAGGAGCAGAAGAGATGGTTGCAATGATTAGGGCTCGTGGCAAGGCAGGGAACCTGGCTGGTGAGCTGCACAGATTAGGTGATGCGATGTGACTCTAGAAAAGACAGACAAATATGGGTGCTGTGCACAAGCTGGGAATTACTGTGGGTGCCAATTAACCTTGCAGATCACAGGGTTTATTAGGCTGAATTATTTATCCCAAAGATAAAACACTGGCAGAAAGTAAGGCATCATTAAATAGCGCAGCCTTACACAGGGTTTAGGCAGTGAACCAAATTTCCGAACAATTTAATTTATTAGGGACCTAAACTGTACTAGATTATCAAATCAAGTGGAATAGAGGGAGGCAATGCATTTTATGTTCAGTGCCCAGAATGTAATAAGTGTGTTATTCCATTCATGCCATGTCTCTCTCTGCCTGAGTTATGAAGAGAAAAGGATATTTCCTCTGTAGGGTAATTTTCCATTTTATATCCATTTTTAAAAACTGCCAAACAGTTGTCATGAAGGAAAAACATTTCTAGTTTATCACTGAAGCTTGAAACCTGTTAAATGTTAATGTAAAATGGAGCACTACGTATAGTCCCAATACAATGGGAAGAAGCTTAACTGTTTGAAGTCTGTCTTTGTGAAGATTATACCCTGGCAGAAAAAGACAATAGGAGAGTTTTGCCTTGGGAAAAGAGAGATTGACAGGTCTGCATATTTTTCTGCAATCAATATTGTAGACAGAGCTCTTCTTACACAGTGGGGTTCAATTAAAGAAAAAAACATGAGAATTTGGGGGAATTCCCTAAAGAGTTCAAACCCTTTCTGAGAGGAGGGAATGTTTTTTTTCAAGATGAGGTTGCATGAAAAATTCATGCAGTAGATGGATACGTTCATACAAAAAGAAATTTGATAAATAAATAATTGTTTTAATACTGAGTCACATAGCAGTTGCCCATCCATATTGACCACTTTAGTTGCAAAACTAGCCCTTAGTGTAAACATGTGTAAAATTAAATCATCCAGAAAAACAAAATAAGGCAAAAGGTCATACATGTTAACTGAAGCAAGTAGTTCATACTAAAGTCTCTCACAACATCCAGAAAATAAGAAACTGTCACATGCAGACAAGAAACCGGTACAGGGATGAACACAAAGAGACAGACAAAACACAGCATGAAAACGGGTGATAAGCAGAGATTTGCAGCCATCAGGAAGGAGAGAAGAGGAGGCAGCTGCAAAGACAGGAGGCCGGAAAAGATAGACAAATTGAGCTGGAAGTATATACAGTTATGATAGCGGCTATGAAAGCGATTACATGAAGCTGCAATTAGCTCGCTGTACTCGACTGCTATTCAGTCATACTTTCAGCCCTCTCCTCATTTTCCCCCGTATTGACTGCATGAGAGTCAGTTATCTTTGTTGGAAAAGAGTTATGTACAGAACACCTGGGATGGCAAATAAAGTGCCAGCCTGGTCTAGGGTGTCTGCATCTCCAAGCCATGAAGAAAGGCAAGATGACACGAGCTCAGGGAGAACTCATCACCAAGCACAGCCTGCATTTCTGATTCACTCCTTCCCCACTAGGAAAGCAGAATCAAAGACAGAAAACTGCAATACTTTTTCTTCTATTAATTTCTGTATCTTTGGTACCTCTCTCTTGCCTTTTTTCCACCTTTGCATGGTTGTTTTCTGTGTTGTCTCACATAATTTTCTTTCTTCAGACAGTTCTTCCCTCAGATATCTTACATCTCAGCAAACAGTCCTGTAAACCACTTTCCTTTTCTGCACCTTTCTCCAGCTGCCTTCTCCCCTGCCCATGCCCCTTGCTACAAGAAACCTCCCTTTGTGTTTCTTTCACAATCTCTCTCTGCACAGTCACTTTGGCTATATGATTCTGTCTGCTCCAAGAGAAGCCCAGGGATATAAGGGTGAAACACCCTTTTTTTTTCAGTCGCTGGTTAAGCAGTTCCAGTGCTGGCATGATCCTAACAAATTAGATGAAATATTCTGGAAGAAGCTAGGAAAAGTCTCACAATCGCTGGCCCTTGATCTCACAGGGGACTTCAACTTATCAGTTAACTGCTGGAAGTATGAAACAGCACAAAGGAAGCAGTCTAGACGGTTCCTGACACAACTGGTGAGTGAGGCAACTAGGAAAGGCAATCATGAAATGACAGAGACTTGGAGAAGTAAGAAGGACGATCAGCAGAACTGCTAGCTTGGACTTCTGGAGGACATACCTTGGACTGTTTAGGAGCCTGGTTGAGAGAGCCCCTTGAGAGGCAATAGTAAGGGCAGAGGAGTCCAGGAGAGCGGGATGTTTTTCAAGAAGGAAATCTTGGAGGTGCAGGAGCACACCACCCTATGTGCCAAAAGACAAGCTATTAGGAAAAACCAGCCCAGCTGAAGAGAGAGCTTTGGCTGAAATTAAAGAAGAAAATTACCTTTGGAAGAAGGGGCAACAACTTAGGAGGACTACAAGGATGTTGCATGAGGTTGTACAGGGCCAAAAAAGGGGGGCAAAACTCAATTAGAATTTAAGGCTATGGTTTACTGGTAGACTTGGTGGTGCTGGGTTAGTGGTTGGGCTCAATGATCTTAAAGGTCTTTTCCAGTCTAAATGATACAATGATTCATTCTCTTTTCTGTTCTGTGAAGGGGTCTCCCAAAGATTTGCTCTGAGCGGTTGTCTTGAACTGCCCCCCAGTGACAATGAGCTTGGCTTCCTAAGCAGAAATAAATGTGAAGAAAAGTCATGCTTCCCATCCTATCCCACATAACAGTAATTACCTTAGGAAAAGAAATTTTTTCCCTTTTTTTTTTTTTTAATAAGACAAAATTAACTCTCCCTCAGCCTATGGCTCTACAATAACCCATGCTCTGCTTTGACTCATGACTGAGTTAGTCACCTTCAAGTTAATAGCATAATAGCATTATGTAGTAAAAAAATACTGATTTTTAAAGAATTAACTGAAAACTAGAGGCTGATGGTTGTGTTTAGTTACAGGATACATTCAAACCACATTGCTTAGTCCTAACTGTGTCCCTTACTACACTACAGGTTTCACCACGAAAGAGCCCCTCTGGGAAGGAGTCTGGTGAGCAGGAGACCTACATGGCTACTGCAATGGTGAAGACATGTTTTGGCAAATAGTGCTTGGGCAGACACCTAGGTTTATGTAAAATAACCTGAATCTCTGGTTTATAAATCTGTAAAATTCATCCTTGCAGTAAAAGGAGAAAACTTATGTGCCTGTGCATTTTTAAGGTCTTGTCCAAAAGACCCTACTACAGAAAACTCATTTAATCTACCTTACAGGGATGAAGGGCTGAGTCAACCCCGCTAGGATTTGAACCTATCACTCCAGGGAGCCTAATTATTGTAAATGTGGTGCTTAAATCACTAAACCCTTCTCTCCTGCTCTAATCACTTCTCAAAGAGTCCATTTTGATCCCCGAAGTTTACGCAGCACCTGTGATAAAGGCAAAGTATTTAACAAAGTCTCTTTAAGCTGGGTATATCATTATTCATATTACAGCAGGTTTAAAAGAGCTGGGCAAGGATGAGAACATTGTGCTGCAACAAAGATCACAGTAGCAGCATCATGAATTGCTTCTCAGTTGCACTCTCTCTTTTCTTTCTGCTACACAATAGAAAAATGGAGTGAGAAGAGAGCTGAGACAAATTGTGTGTGCTCCCTCCATGCTGCGCCCCTCACCATGGGTTTACTTGAAGGAGGTTTCATGTCGTGTGTCTTGGCCCCAGGCTGGTGCACGGCTGGAGGGTGACAGCTGAGTGAGCCTTGTTCCCCTCTGTACCCGCGCCAAGTGTCACCAGGAGCTATGCACTTGGGAATGTTCCTGATAGAGGGGCATGACTGTGCTGCAGCAGCAGGGGAGGCTTCGTGTGTGGGCATTGGGAGGGCACTGGTGCTGCAGGGTAGCAGCCGATAAAGTATCTGTAACAGGAACTGCTAATGACAGCTGTTTGAGTTTCTTTGCTTATCTCAGGATGTTGGTAGTATTTCTGCACAGTTTAGAAGGCAGAAGTGGAAGCTGATGAGAATCTCTTGACAAAGATCCTGGTTGGAGGTGGAAGGAAAAGCAGAGCTGAAGAATAAAAGGAAGATTTTTTTTTTTCAAACTCTGAGCCTAAAAAAACACATATACCATGTTCCTCCTCAGAGATAACATTGCAGCTAATAATTTTGCCTTTTATTCCCTGGGAGAAAAGGGAATTTTTGTCCTCCCCTTCCTCCTTCCATTACCTAGAGGGGATGCATTTTTTCCTACTGACACGTAGATAGACTAAATCTGAAATGCTAATGGACTGGCAGTGTTTGCAGTGGGGTGAACAGTTTTCTGCTGGAAGGCTGGTTGGCAGGATACCGTCCTGCAGTCATTGAATCATTGCACTGAATCACAGCCATGTTGGCAGGATCCCATTCTGAGGAAGTTCACAGTACTGTCAAACACCTGCTGTTGCCATTGAATGGTATTATGCAAGATCTGAAATTCTATTTATCGAAATCCCTATTTGATTTTTTCCCCCCTTCTTTTCAGTCACTAGTCTCAAACGACTGCAGCAAAACCTATTCCCAAGAGCATTTTAATTCAGCCTTATGCCAGCATACCAGTTCTCACAGGATGAAAATCTGTTCTTTGTGCTGATGCAGAGATTCCAAGGTAGCATAGGATACAAAGACACACAATCATTCCTACAGCACGTGCTCTGCAGAGTTACTCAGGTAAGAAGATCAAACAGACTTTGACTCACAGAAGGCTAACCACTTTTATTTCCCTTGAAAGCCCTAGTCATATAGCCTGGTGGGAGAGTCCACTGCTATAAATAGGTTTTGTCTCCTAGTCTTCTTAGAAATGGTCATTTCAAGTTTGAGCCTCATGATGGGAAGCTTGGCTTACACACAACTAGGAAGTGAACAATGCCAGGTTATGAGAGTCAGAGAACAAGTATATTCTTCTTTCTATCAGATCATAAGATACAGTAATTTAAAGTGGTATTTCACTGGTGTGATCCATACCTTCTGTCCTGCCATACAGCCCATTTCACCTTGATGTTTTGGAGCCCTTTCTCAAAAGCAGTAGCTCCACTCTGTCTCTTTGGCTTTACTCCCAGCTGGAATCAAGCATCTCTGGCTCATCCCTGCCCCAGGGCAGCCCCAGCCATCCCAACTTTCCAGCCACCTGCATCATGACCAAATCTTCTTCTTTTTGTTTCTATGGACCTGCCATCCTCTTTCCTGCAATCCTCTAATTTTGGATATTCTGTTCTGCAAACACCACTCCCTGACTGACTCTTTCCTCAACCAATGAATCTGGTCTTTCTCTTCCTGTCCACACTAAAAAATCTACTTGGTTAGCAATTCATGAGGAGATGCCAGCGAGTTATGCCAGAATGCAACAGAGCTCTTCCTGTCAAAGCCTGGTTTGACTTTCCTGCTGGTTCTTTCTTAAGCCATTGGACAACATTGTGACCTTGCATCAAATTCACAGTCTGTGTTTGAGCTTCTCTTAGCTTCTCACACCCATCCCCTAGCTTAAATTTCACCTCCCTTTTTAAGTAAAAATAAAACCTAACTTGCTTATCCAGTTACACAATAAAACCCTCAACCAGGAGCTCATTAACTTAGGTCTCAGTTCTTGCTGCATCCTTTACTTTAGCAGTAACACAATCTTACCTTGCCAGTATTCCTCTGAGCACCACTGCAAAACTCATTTTTGTAGCCTGTCTGTTTGCTCATGTCACCTCTCATTGTGAATCCCTCCACTGGCTGCCTTTTCTCTGTTGTGTAAAGACATTGCTTGTCCCTGTGCTGTCATTTTCTTTTTAACACTTAAAAGGTGATTTCTGTCTCCCATTTGCCTATGGCTCTCATCTCTGCTGCCCCCTTTGAATCTCAGACAAGTCCCTTTTCTTTCATACCATATTCTCCTCCATGATAACACCTGGAGTTTCAAACAGCATGTCCCCGAAGAGGTGTAAAAAATGCCTTATTTTTGTCCTTGAAATCCTTCCTCTACACTTGCCTTGCATAGGAGAGTTACAAAAGTCTTCATTATAGTTAGGCTGGCAACAAGTTCTTCATGATGACCAAGAGCCCCTCTCCAGCTGTACACTTCCCTCTTCCTTCCTTCCACAAGAAGTCACCACCTCTTCGGCAGGTTGTGACACAATACAATTTAGCAACCAAAAAAAAAATTCAAGTAAGTATCTTTAAAAGAAACCAAACCAACCAACAATCAAACAAACAAAAAGCTTTATGAAAAACTGCAAACCACACACAGTTTTACACATGTATTTTAGAACAGAGCCCCAAAATTAGTTCATAATTGTAGGAGGGATGTGACAGAACCTGGAACTGGGGTGACAGAGATTGGCTGTTGGGATATCAGCACTGGAGAGAGAACTGTGTCCAGACTCACTTGCTCTCCCCAGTCACGTGTAGAGCCTGTGGCAGTGCAAGGGCCTGGACCCCTCTCACAGATCCCCAGTCAGTGCCAAGCACTCAGGCATTAATCATCTGCACACTTGCTGTCTTCAAGCTGATACCAGCTATTCACTTCTAAACTAAGAGCTTGGAAACAATGGCTTTTTAAACCAGGAAGCAAGATAGTAATTAACATGACCTGTCTATCACACAGATTATTAAACTGTATTACAAATGTTTTGTTGCTGAAGATTAATTATGTAAATCTTCACAGGAGTCTCACATAACTGAAGGAAATATAAATGTTTGTTCATCAGCTCTGATTTTTAGCTCTCAACTGCTTTCTAAAGGTTGTTGGAGTTCTAGTCTGCTATCAACATCACAAAATTACCATTAGCAATAGCCCCAGTGCTTTGTGCTGCATGTTGCTAGTAGCTCTGTGTGCATGTGGCTGACAAGAGCTTGTCACAGAGATTCAAACACTGTCTGAACCCACAGACATGGGAGGTCAGGAGCTGCAGCTCTGGCTGTGGTCACATCCACTGTAACCTGCTCCTAATTCTGTGGCCAAGAGTTGCCAGGTGGTTCATGGAGAAATATTGTTTAGTGAAAAATAAAAGAAGCTGAATTTTTAAGACCATTGGAACATTAACATTTTTATTATTATTATTACTTTTTCACTGTGTAACACAGATGCCATTCAGAAAAGGAACTTCTAAGGCTTGCATGGACTCCTTAGAGCTTTTTATGTACTGCTGGCAAGCAGAATTAGTTGAGAAGTATTATTTCTGCTGAAATTTTCATGAAGTTCAATGAAATTACTTTTAGCATGTCCAAAACTCATAGGCTCAATAGAAAAAAAAGTGTTTTGGCAAGATGGTATTTTGTCAATAGCAAAGTACTAACATGAACCTGTGTCTTGAGGACTTTGTGGGAATGTGATAATGTGTTCAAACTCCAGCTTCAGTTTTTGCCACCAGCATGTCCACTGCTCAAAGTCACAAGATTTTGCAACCCAAGGGCTCTCCTGGACAGAAAGGAGGCTGTGGTGCCAGTGGAACACCTCATTACAAAAGCACATTAAGAAACAAAGTTTTAAACAAAGAGCAAGTGTGCATTTGAAGTTACAAGGGAAGGTGAGCATACTTGGCCACACAGTTTCAGATTCAGGATTTCTCTTTTGTACTCCAGGCCTCACAGCCATTTAACAGTTTATCTTTGCTGTAGAATTGAGATTTTCTTTTAAAAAATGAATCACTTTTACTAGAGCTAACCATGGGAAAATTATATGACAAACCTTTGTCTTGTTGATCCCACATTTCTCAGTACATTGTTGACCCTGAAACATAAAGGCAGAAATAAAAGATATCATTGATTTTCAGTCCTTCCCTAATGATCACGTTAGCAGAAAAACCCAGCTACCTTGTTTGTTTTATACAATCTCGAAGCACCTCCGTGCCTTCTCAGGAGCCAAACCCAGCACTTATTAACACCCTGTTCCCCTGGGCTCCTTGTGGAACACTTGGTTGCTGCTGCTAGTGGCTTTTAGGCATAACTGCACAAAATTAAAAAACAAGCGTGTTAAAAAAAAAGCATGCAAAATTAACATGTGAACAAACAACAGGGGCCACTCAACTGATTATATTTTCACTGTCATGTTGTATTAATTAAAGGTTCCTGTCCCATAATTAAAATGAAGCAGCCAGAGAAACTCCACCATGTTATGCAGGGTGGCTGAATCAAAGGCTTGCTCTGAAGGGTTTGCAGTTATGCTGCCAGGTAGTACCAAGGGCTTTGAGTGAAGAGATCATTCTGATCAATGGTATTCAGAGCTTGGATCTCAATTTCCATGAAGTATAGGCTTGTGACCCAAGGTTTTGTTCTGGCCCCATCTTTAATTAGAACCTGTTTTGGCTTTCCCTAACTCAGCTGCAACACTTGGCATGGACCTCCTGCATATTTAGATGACAACTAATGAGGATTTTTATTAAACTTGAGCCTCGGCTGGGTGGGAAAAGGGAACAGCTTTTTAGCATCAGATGGAAAAGGCTTTTGCCTCTGGAATATTTCTCAGCACGGAGCAAAGAACTGGGGGAGGAGATGGTGATAGGAATGCTGTCAGTGCTGCCACTAATAGGGCCTGCCTGGGGCACACTGTTTGGTATCCCTTGGAAGGTGACCTTGACTGCTAACATTTACATTTTAGCAGCCATTTGGCATATTTGATTGTGTCTACAGCAGAAAACCACACAATTCTCTGCGAGACATGTAGCTCAGATCAATGTCTTCAATGCCACTGTCCCCCCTGTCCTGCCATTCTCTGATGTTTGCTATTTAGTCTGAAAATGCACGCTACAAGAACACCACAGCACTGCCCCTTCTTATTAATGTGGGGAATCGATTCCATCAAGCACTGTCCATACAGGCTGACTCAAGGTAGAATCTGCAAATTAAAGGCCTTCTCAAAACAATTAAGTGATTGAACTGGGTAAGAAAAGCTCTCATTGTCCAATGAACCAAACAGCTGGCCATTATTATTTGCCTTTGGTGAGATTTATCAGGCTTGGACATGTGGGAGAGACTGTAGGTGTCTGCCAGAGGTATTGCTGGGTCAGATCCCAGAAAGCTTTGTGACTGCAGCTCCTGTTATTTCCTTAATCCACAGGATCTGTCTTGCAGAAGGTGGAGATTTGACAATAACTCCCAGTCCTTTCTGTCACATGTTTCAGAAGTTCAGCAGATGGCTGTGTGCTCCTACCACCTGGCCAAAGGGTGCTGTCACCCTTCCAAACACATGGCATTAGCACTTCTGAGGGACAGGCCAACCCACTGAGGCTGATGTGCTTTAATTCACAATATCAGAATGGCTAAGAGCACACATGGGGCTAGATATGATGGCTTACCAGATGGGTGGTAATTTGTTAAGCTGCAAAAGCTTTCAATTGAGTAATCAGAAGCTAAGGTCTTCAGCCAACATAAGAGTCATCTGATTTGTCTTTAATATAATTGTAAAAAAAAAAAGGAAATTAAAATGTTGGGCCACAGTGTGTGCTAATCCTTTTATTTACTTCAAAAATAAGAATCTCCCTCTGCCTTCTCCCTCTGTTGCTGAAAGTTCAGTTGCTTATCAAAATCGTGATGCCCTTTGTCCTGGTACATTACTGTAATGCTAAAACATATGTCATATTAAATATTAACCAACTGCTAATTAGAGCATCATTTGGCCAGAAAAGAGATAGCTTCCTATTGTCAATGGTTGTATCCTCAGCAATACCAGGATAAGCTAACTTTGCTCTACAGTTTGCTTATCCTGTTACTCCATCAGCCTTGAGCTTGAGAAGCATTGCATCATCCCCTGAAATCAGTCTTGTGCTCCCTTTTGCACCCCAGTTTATATATACTGGGAATCTCCACTGTGGACCATATTGCCCAGGGTGTGACCTGATGAATTGAACCCTGGATTTCAATTCAGTTTTCCAGCTGTCCTTCCAGGTGAACACAGGAAAATCACCTAATTTACCCTGTGTTTCTCTTTCCCACGTATAAACTACAAAAGGGAAAACATGGATATTTAAGTTATTAAGGTTGTCTTCTCACTGCAGGTCATAGGAAGAAATACACATTGTAAAATCCCACGCTGGAAAATCTTTGTCAAATTGTTGCATCCAGCTATACTGTTGACAAATTCTTAAATATGAGATTGGTTCATTCAACACACCTGGAGATGATGAGTGGTTTACAGGCTACAGTTACAGTGTGAGATGAATAACTGTCTGATTAATTGAACGGTGGTGATTTTTCAGAATAAGATGTGTAACACACCTTCATTTACATGGCAGGAACCTCAGGCCTTAAAATATTTTCCAGAATTCTGAGCAAAACTGGCTTGTCACTGAGAGCTGCAGCTGGGGCAGCTGCAGGGACAGACCAGTTGGAAGGTCTGCAGAGCTTAAGGCATGACAGAAGCCCAACCTGCTAGGGGAAAGGACAGTGAACACTAGAAATTCTGACCATACTGCAGTTTGGTCACTCTTTATCCTTCCAGTAGAGACAAGATGTAAAAGTTAGCAGTTGAATTAGTAATTAACATTCCCCAAGCTTCTTGGATGTGGTCCTGGTTTTGCAGCTTCAGATATACCAAACTGAGCAACCTCTAGTCTCACAGTCTGGCCCTATGTACCATGTTTCCCAAAAATCCTAATGGTACTGGTAAAATCTCTGAGGCTTCAGAGCAGAAGTCAATCATTGGCAACTCAGGGCTGGAAAGAAACTCAATAAACAGCTTGTCCAGACTGGGTGCTCTTCTGAAAAAGCACTAGATACCTGTCTTACCAAGATAGCTGAGTGTGGTGGATGAGGGTTCTGTGTTCCTGTGCTCTTCAATACCTTCATGAATGTCTTGGATGCAGGACTGAAGGAATTCTAAGCAAGTTCACAGATGATACAGAACTGGGAGGAGATGTTGACTCCCTTGAAGGCTGGGAGGCCCTGCAGAGAGACAAATTAGAGGACTGTACAATCACAAACTACATGAAGTACAACAAGGGAAAGTACCAGACTCTGCACCTAGAATGGGGCAACCCTGGATGTACAAATAGAGCAGGGAATGAGATGCTGGAAAGCAGTGCCACAGAAAGGGATTTGGCATTTTTGGTCAATGGCAAGTTGACCATGAATCAGCAGTGCCCTGGCAGCCAGGAGGGCCAATCCTGTCCTGGGGGCCATCAGGCACAGCATTGCCACCCAGCCAAGGGAGGGGATTGTCCTGCTGTGCTCTGCACTGGGGCAACCTTACCTCCTGTGCTGGGGGCAGTTTTGGGTGACACAATGTAAGAAAAACATTATTATAGAGTGTCCAAAGTTGAACTATGCAGATGGTGAAGGGCTTGAGGGAAAGGTGTGTGGGGAGCAGCTGAGGCCATTTGGTCTGTTCAGCCTGGAGGAGACTGAGGGGACACCTCACTGCAGTTACAACTTCCTCATGAGGGGAAGACGAGGGGCCGGCACTGATCTCTTCTCTGTGGTCACCAGTGACAGGACCCAAGACAATGTCCTGAAGTTGTGTCAGGGGAGGTTTAGGCTGGATATTAGGAAAAGGTTCTTCATCCAGAGAGTGGTTGGGCATTGGAACAGAGTCCCCAGGGAGGTGATCACAGCACTGAGGCTGACAGAATTCAAGAAGTGCTTGGACAATACTTTCGGGAACATGGTATCATTCTTGGGCATGGTGCTGTACGAGGCCAGGAGCTGGACTCGATGATCTTTGTGGGTCCCTCCCAACTCAGCATATTCTGATTTTGTGCAAAGTCCTCTACCCCTGAATTAGAAGGAACAGATATAAGCTGAGCCTCATTGTACACTTCCCTTCTTGCTGCCCTAAAGGCTGGATGAGATAAGAACTACTGAGACACATATCTTTGGGGCAGGAGCCTGGGCTGACCATCCTGGCCATACAGCAAGGCTTAGCTATCAGCTTCAGAGCTGAGCCAAGGAGAAATGCTGATGGCTACAGTCAAGAAACAGCAAAGCAGCATGGTCTGAAGAGTTATCCCAAAGTTAGAATCACTGAGGAGCAACCTAATTCACAGAGCCTGTGTGGCCAGATCCACCATTAGCACATCTCTAGATCTGCTTACTCGACACAAGCTGTTACAGGTGCGAGACATTAAGGATTAGCCTGGATATTTCAGTGTCTAGAAGATTGGGTTTTTTTCCTGTCTTAAAGAACTCAAAAGTCCTGCTCTGTTTTGCAAAGAGTTAATTTTCTGTTAAGAAAAATAATGCATAAAAAAGTATTTTCATTGTGCAGGCCCCAGGTTTTTGAGATGCTTCAGTGGGCTACTGGGAAATCTCTTTAGGACAGAGTCTGGCTGAGCTGTCAGATTGACTGCTAGAAGCACAGCCGAGTTTCAAATGGACGAGCAGTGTGTGTGCGAGACGCATCCCAGAAAAGGAAGATGTTTGACAAGTGAAGTGTTTTTATTTTATGATGGAGAATGAGCAGGAACATCAGACAGGTAAATTAGCCTGCCAAGCATGAGAGTTCCTGAGTGACAGGCTCAGCACCAGCCCTGCTTGCTCAAGAGGATCCAGCATTCATTCTACTGAAAAGCAACTCTTTAAATTGTTATTTGCTGACTTTTCATTACTGATTATAATTGCCATGTGCAGGTTCAGAAGAGCAAAGGGAAGCCTTTGCTTTGCAGGCAGGGGAGAATGGGACGTGATTCTTCTTGAACCAAACAGAAATGGAGGAAGCTGGAGCAAGTTAAAAAAGCTTGTAAATGGTCAGAATAAAAACCAAACAATCTGAGGCAGAAAAGCAGGACTAACACTGATGTTTATCAGAATGTTGTTATTAAAATCACAAAATACCAATTAGAATATATGTCAAGGATTGACTCCTATTAACATGCTCTAGTAATGCAAGCATCTTAATATTGGAAATTTTAAAAACATAGCCCTGTAATTTGAGATTATTTACTACCATGTTACTATACAAACATGTATAATTAAGCATTTTGCTGAGTGCTATGATAAAGATGCTCAAATAAACAGACTAGAAGGACAGCATGAGGACGTTGGATAGTGTGACATAAATTGTTTACCCATCTGAATAGGAAATGCCTTCTTTCGTCACAAGTGCCAAGGCCGCTAGTGAATGTGTCCTTTCATCCCCAAATCGGTGAAGAAAAAACCTTGCAGTACAACATCATATATTTTTTCTGGACTGTATTCAGCAAAGTGTTTAAATATGTGCTCTAATCTTTTACTATTCAGCAGTTAAGTACTTAACTTGTACTAAAATCCAGGAGAAAAGATATGCTAAATCAGACATTATACAGTGAATATTTTAAAGCAAAACTATTTTGGCAATGCTTGCAAACACTTTTAAAACTTTATTGGGACCATTTTGAGATCTCTATACTTCTCAGGCTCTGGTTTCTGTAAGGTAAACTGCACACAGACCAGAAGGAAAAAATATTAAACTTAATTAATCCAAAGTGATTCATAAAATGTCCAGAATAAGTTTCCTGTACCTAGGAAAAGGTCTCAGCTTTGAAGTCTGCTATTTGGACAATATTCGGGGCTAAAGACAAAAGCTAAATATCTTGTCAGAAGTCTTTGATGTTGTAAACTTCACAGTTCTAATCAGTAAAATTATAAGGTATTTGATCCTCAAGCAAGGCTTGGCACAAAACTGAGCTTTGCGTGCAGCAGCAGTGAAAACAGAGTAACTCCAGGGGTGAAATCAGGGAGGATCTTTGGAAAGAAATAAATAGGCAGGATATCCAAAATGGCAGCAGCTGGAAGCTGCTCCGAGGTGGGATGTCAGGATGAACCCCCTGGGAGATGCGATACCGCTCACAGGGCAGGGGAGGAGGTCAAATGTGCAAGGCCCTGTAATTTGTCAGATGGCTAACACCATCATTACCTGTGTGTGTGTGCACAGGGCATGCTTGACAATAAATTACACTCACAAATTTCCAGGCTAAATGTCCTGTTATTGGCAGCACAGAGCACTGCACCCCCCCATTAGGAGATACTGTTTTATAATGGGCAATAAAAGTTGGGTCTCACAGCGTGAGCCTGAAAAAGAGTCACTGCTGAAATTAGCAGTAATGTCAATAGTTTGGATTTTTTCTGCATATTACATATTTTTCCTTTTTCTGACTTAGGTGGGAGGAGGAGCATAGGAAGAAGTGTGGGCTTGAAAATGGACAAAGTGGAGAAGGGGTCTGAGGCTGGAGCAAGGGAGGGGAACATGGGAGAAGAAAAGGTCCCTTGCTACCCAGTATCAGGCACACCAGCCTCAAACAGCAGGCATCACTGAGAGAAGCCAACACCTTAGCAACAGAAGAAAGGAGGTGAGAGGACACAGAAAAGGGAAAATTAGAGTCTTGCTGTTCCCAGTGGAGACAGGATCAAGCCCATAAGGAAGGAAAACCAGCAGCCACTTCCATAAAGTGACTGCAGGGAGGAGATCCGTCCCATCACCCTGCTGGATCCAAGAGAAGCATGTGACTTATCACTGTTGTATTGCCCTGGCTTTCCCACAGCCATCCCAGGCTCAAGATGAAGGGTCTCTTTGGCAGCTGACAGATGGCACTCCCAACACTTTCAGGGCTGGCAACCAAGGAATTACAGTAGATGCCACTTCTCCAACTTAGATAAAGCCAGGAACCTTGTCAGTGGCACTGTCACCCCTTATCCATGCACACTGATGTGTTTCAGTCACAGTGAGCCTGCCCAGAGTGGGAATAGGAGAGAGTGGTGAACACAGCAAAAATATCAACACTGTGAAATTTAAATATGCTTAAATTTTCCTACATAAGCTGCACCTAGTGCTTTCCTAAGAGTCCAATACTCCTGTTTCTCTAGACCCCTGCCTTGTAACTCCTAGAATGGCCATCTCTTTATACCCCGTTGAAAAACATCAGCTGCTGCACTGCTACCTCTGATAATCAGTGAGGACATTTGGCAATGAGATGGCAGAGAGCAACTGCAAGGTAATATACACTGAGAGATAGCAATTGAACTACCCACATGCATTGCTGGATGCTGAATTAACTGTAACCATTTAGAAAAAAACAAAGCTCCAGGCAGCTTACTGAAAACTTTACTATTTTATGCTGGTCATTGTCTCAGACTCTGTGGGGGAGAATTTTTAGTATTATTTTTGTTCCATTATATAAATTGAAGACCTTTGCTCCGTTTTGGTTATTTCAGATTAAAAAAGTGATATGGTAAAAATAACAGGGGCCTGGGGACAGGTGACAAAGAGGATTAGAGGGATAGAAAAGCCAGTGTAAAGAAGAGATTGAGACATAGGATTTGTCACAGTTCCAGGGTTAGCTGCTCCTCTGACCTCTTTCTAGTATAGAGGCATGCTCTGCTTCTTCAGGCCCCTGTGGGAGTCTGTCTCTCTGCCTGTCCTTTCCCTGCTAACAGTTCCCTGACAGCTTAGTGAACATGTCTTTCAAGGAACTTGCTTTGTAATGTCCAGCATGCTTGGGATCTTTTGACTCCTGGCCTTGGTGAAAGAAATACATAGCTGGACTCTGGAAATAGCATCCTCCCAACTCTGGCTGTTTTGTCATGACCCCTACCATGCTAATTGCTAATCTGGAGGCACTGTGCAGCCTTCCAGCTAGTTAGTTCCCCGCTATTAAACTGAGCCAATGTTTACATAGAGTAGTGTCACTGCCACTCCATCACATACCTTATTCTTAGTGATTTAAAAGCAACCCTGTGTCCTCCACACTCTGGTTCAGTGATGGTGACACATACTTGAAGCTTTTTTCCCTTTTTAAAAATGGGGGTTATGTTTCTCCTTTTCCATTTAGAGGGAACTTCACCAGACTCCCATGACTTCTCAAATATGATGGACCATGACCTAGCAACTTCCTCCACCAGTTCATTTACGACTCATGGATGCATCTCATCAGGTCATGGACTGAATCACAGAATCATAGAACGCGTAGGTTTTGAAGGGATCTCAAAGATCACCCAGTTTCAAACCCTCTTACCCTGGCCAGGGATGCCATTCACTAGATCAAGTTGCACAAGGCCTCGTCTAGCCTGGCCATCCCTTCCAGGGATAGAGCATCCACAACTTCCCTGAGCAACCTGTTCCAGTGCTTCACCACCCTCTGAGTAAAGAATTTTTTCATAACATTTTTTCTACTCTTCCTTTTACCACTGCTGTACCAATAGAAGTTTTTCTTGTTGTCCTTGACGTCTCTGGCCAGATTCAATTCTCTCAGGGTTTTAGCTTTCCTAACCTGTTTGGACAATTTCTTCTACTCCTCTTAGGCTACCTGTCCTTGCTTCCTGTTTTGTGTTTGAGTTTGTTCAGGAGGAAATATTTCATCAATGCCAACTTCCTGGCATTTTTGTCTGATTTTCTCTTTGTTGGGATGTGTCTCTCCTGAGGTTAGAGGAGGTGGTTCTTGAATATCAACCAGCTCTCTTGGGCCCTTCTTCCTTCCAAAGCTTTATCCCACAGTGCTCTGTCAAGCAGATCGCTGAAGAGGCCAAAGTCTGTTCTCTGGAAGTCCAGGGTAATGACAGGTATTAGCAAGGGAAATTGCTCTGCTCTTCCCCACTCAAAGCTGCATGGTTGAATGAGCATGACGTGGAGAAGCTCACCTGAGGCTGTTCTGGTCCCCAGGGAAGATGGATTCAGTACTCCTGAGACACTGAGAGAAAGCCACCAGGCTTGTTTCATACAAACCTAGAGGGCTGAATCAACCCACCTAGTGCCTCCTTTTTCTAAGGATGTTCCAGGTTAGCCTGCTGCCATCAAAAGTAAAGCAGGCACTGAAGAGTGAAGAAGTGATCAGCAATTTTGTCAATATATAAACCTTCTAGTTCTAAATACCCTGGTCTGTGAATGGTTTTGTACCCTGACTTGGTGTCAGTTGGTCTCTCAGCTGCCCAAGAGAAAAAGCAAAGTGGCATAGCTCCACTTTTGGCTCCTAGTTGCTTACACATATCAAACATCAAGATGATGCCACTGAAGTGTGACTGTTCCGAGGAAAGCAACTAAGAAAAATATTCCAAAAACTTTCCTTGTAGGGGCAGGCCACCAACCAATCCTTGTGAAGAGTTAATGGAGAGAGCTGTTTCTGTAAAAAAAAAAGAATGAGTTATGCCTTCAAGTCTCTTCAACTATGGAAATATAAAAATATCCTCATTTTTCATTTTTGTATTTATAACCCTGTTTTGCAGAACTGGCCTTCTTTTATACAAACACTTACCACGGTACATACCCTTCCTTCCTTTGCTGTCATAAATTATTTTGTGGATATGCTCTGTGAAGTTACTAGCTGTACTTTTGCTATTAATCTTGGCTCTAACTTCTAGATTTTGTCTCCTTGTCAATCCATCTTAGGCAAGAGAGACAGAGCTTTGGTCAGGGCTCTTCTCCTCTCAAGGGAGCACCACTCTGTAAAGCGTCTGTAACAATACACCTTTTAATGATGCTCTCCTTTGGTTTTTACTGGGCTCATTGCAAGGCTTGTACTCCATTTTCCTGTAATAACTCAACTGCCACCAGGTTGGTGCTCCTGACAGTTACATCCTTTCCAAGACTTTTCTGACTTGCCCCATCTGGAGCAGGGAGATGCAAAGAGACTGCCGTGCTCTGGGGAAGTGATAAGGGCTCACCTCTTCAGTGACCTGGAGTATTTCCACTGGGCATAGGATCGGCAGCAGCCAGCAGAAGAGCACATGAATTAATGCTCCCTGCAGCTCCCTGGGGTGGTGTTATTCACTCGTTTCCCTGCACTTTTTTCTGCAGACCTGAGCACATGTATAGTTTGTGCCATGTTTACCACCTTAACCTCTTTCTTTAATGGACTGTATCAAAATAGAGTCAAAGAAAATTCGTTCCCTATACTAGATGCTAATACAAATAAGAGA
The DNA here is from genome assembly GCA_008694505.1 of Cyanoderma ruficeps. NCBI lineage: Eukaryota > Metazoa > Chordata > Aves > Passeriformes > Timaliidae > Cyanoderma > Cyanoderma ruficeps. Next base: position 3,325,819 of record VZDJ01000141.1, read on the forward strand.
ACTCTTCAGCTGAGTGAATTCAGATGGTAAAATAATTGGTGTAACTATACTCAGGATGAATATATGCATGCAGGATGCAGTCGAAACATTTATGCCCTTTACATCAAAGCACACAACTCTACTCAATAAGAGCATTTTTGCAGGCTCAGCCAGTGGAAAGAACTGATAAACACTTGAGCGACCCTCATGTATATTTAATCTGATAGGCAAGGGTGATGGGTGCACACACAAACACAAACACATATGTACCTTCTTCTATTGCTATATAGTACTTCTGGTGTATTTTAAAATATCAGAGACTATACAAGTAACTCCCTACCTTGCATAGAATAGGGGGGGCAAGGAGGACCAGTATGATAAGGCAAAGGCCATGCATGAAAATGTAGTATCTGGGATTCTGTTTTACTTTTACAGGTCAGCACCTGATTTTGGTAAAATATGTTAGGAGGCTAGTGTCCTCCCACACCCAGATGGGCTCAGGCATGCCTGCTTCAGAGATGAAGGCAATGCCTGCAGGGTAGGATGGAATTCAACAGCAGCCATATCAAGAACAGAAACCAGTATTTCGTTGAAAACAGAATAAAGCCAAAGAAATCCTTCTCTGAACAGCAGGACACAGAAATGTGAGAATATCCCTTCCCTTCCCTTCCCTTCCCTTCCCTTCCCTTCCCTTCCCTTCCCTTCCCTTCCNGCAGGGCACGTTATATCTGGCATGATATTTTATATCTTGATAAAGCAGGCAAGACCACATAGATATTCCACTTCTCCCTCTTTCCTTAAATATGAGCTCTCAAAAAAATCTTGAAAATAAAGTGGTGGGCTGAGACTGTAAGACCACCATGACTGACATAGAAGTCCTGTCCCTTGGAGGGTCCAGGCACCATCCTCCCCTACCTCATTCTACTAAGCAAGGAAAGTAGTCAGCCATAAGTGAAATCTAAGAACTAATTACTTAGGGCCGAACATAATTTTTACTAGGGAGACTGCACTATGACCTTGAGAGTTTGCTGAAAGAAAAAGAATGGAGCCTCTTCCTTTGGACATGGTCAGTGGAGGAATGGCCCTGGTGAGACTACCTTCACTGGCCTATTCCCTGGTGACCCAGGATATGCAGAGAAGGGCAGCAGTGGTTCCTGACTTGTGAATAGTTAAAATTCTTTTCAAATTTGATAAACCTTAGGGCAAAATTTTCCATTGATAACAAATGAATGCATGCAAAGCTGGTAACCTCCAAAACTAGGGGTGTGTATCCACCCTACCAAGAACTCAGTTGGCAGCTACAGACACAAAGTGCAAATTTTAGGGAAACACACCCCAGAAAACCTAGGAAAGCTGTAGTGCACTTTGTCATGCTTCAAGAATTTTATCCATTGCAAACAGGGATCAAATTGCTGATAAGCAATATTTTTACTTAAGGTGGAAAAAAACCCCCCACTCTGACAAGGTAGAGTTGCAATAAATAATTAGTAAAATATATCTACAGCTCAAACAAATTCCAGTCTTCTGGAGGAGGCTGGTGGGTTGTTTTTCCCATCTCACTGTAACCTTCCCTCTCAGTCTGAGACTATTAACTTCTGACAAGGTGTGAGGCCTGATTTAGACTGATCCGATCTGATGGAGTGACCTATTTCTATTACCCTTTCCCTCTCTCCTCCTGCTGCTCACTTCTCTGATGGCCACTCTGGCTCACTCCCACAGCTCTGCCAGCAGCTTTTATATTTCAGCTCTTGGGAGAGTAATGATAATAATGAGAACTAGACATGGTTTCTCAGCTCGCAGGAATTTTTAAAGCCATTCCTCCTGTTACAGGGAACTCTTACACAATCCCTTTCTTTTCCTTTCTTTACTTAAGGTTATCACTCTCGTTGTAGCAGAAATGCCCCTCAAACAAAATTGTAAAACAATCTGGCTGCATGCTAGCCCACCATTTCTCGACACCTTTTCTCCCTTCTCTCCACCTGATGCCAGTTGAGGGTCACTTCTCCTGTGGGATCCCCACTCTGGGAACACAGAGGGGCTGTGGGAAGCAGAGTGAGATGGTGTCGCTGTAAGACACAAAATGAAGGACACGCACACAGTCAGGTTGTCGGCAAAAAGAGGGAAGTTTATTTTCCTACTTCAGTTTATATAGATTTTGGACAATGACCATGGATTGGACAATGAGGTTGACACCTCTACCACCACACTGGTCAAATTAGAAGTCCATCAATTGTCCCTACTCAAGAGAGCAATGATAAACAAGAAGGAGAGTTTACAATAACATCACTTTGTTTACATGAAAATCTGTGAGAAACTCCACTACAAAAATGCAAACATTAGAAGGCTGAAAAAGATCAGGGCGACAGGATGGGGGTGTCTTCACTCTTGACTTGGACTACAGAAGGCTGCACATATTTGCCTAACTCTTTTTCTAGAGCAACTATGCAGTGTCCTGTTAGGTTCTGAACTTGTCCATTCTTGGACTTCTTTTATGACTCGCTGTGAGAAAAAAGCCAAAAGCTCCAGAATTTTGGGGATTTTGCACATTTTCTTTTTTTACCCTTGGATTAATCTTTTTCTTTTATTTGTTCGTTGGTGGGATTTTTGTCTGCATTCTGCAAGCTACTGCCCTTTTCAAACTGCTTGACAGAACACTGCTTCATGACACACAGTCAACAAGCAAAATATTGAATGGTTAAATGCTATTTTCTAAAACAATATGGGACAGCTTCCCAGCAGGAAATGGATCATGGCCAGGGACACTGGGAGAAAAACCATCACTACCTCAAGTCAATGCTGGCACTTGATATAACATTTGGACTTAGGGTTCTAATTGTCTTAAACCAGGATTTTTGTGACCTAAGAGATATACTTAAAAGGTTTAGATTTTTTTTACAACTAGTCTTTATACTAGGACAGGCTGAAAGAGCTTGAAGTTTTACTATTGATTCTGACCTAAAGTGATATTGATATGAATTTTAAATATGTGTGTGGATAAAGAAGGTGCAATGATCAGTTCAAATATAGTCTATTAGTGCTTGTTCAGGCAATTTTGTATTGTATAACATGATAAAAATTGGACAAGACCTTATTTGGTTCCTGTGTTTGAAGCTTTAGCAGGTATGTGCTTTTTAAGTTTTCATGTCTAATCAATACATCCTGGATTTTTGGATAGGTCCCAGAGTCAGTGCTTAAGAACTGATGGAGCTTAAATGTTGTGACTTTACTTCATAGTGCTGTTGTCCCTTCCATTTCTGTATAATCATTGTCGTTCTGGAGAAACAAGGTATTGTATATCGAGGAGCATATTCAGAGGTCTTTTGTGTTTGCTTTCATCATGATAATAACAAAAGTACTGGTGGTAGCAATAATACAGGCAGTAATAAAAATAAAAATGCATGTCCCCAATAGCACCCTATTGTGTCTGAGCTCAAATCTTTATAAATGCTGATAATCTTTTCTCTTCCTAGAGCTAGAAGATGCTTTACTGTTTCAAGTTGTTCTGCACAGAAACTCTTTTCAAGGTTGAGGCATTGTTGGAAGCTAACAACGGTGGCTTTGAAATATATCATTTAAGCTGGAGAGTGACAAACATCCTACCTTACTCCTGGGAGAGTAGCTGTGCTTTCACTTAATGAGGTAGCTGAAGACATCTCTGGTCCTTTTCCCACTTTGAGCCCAAATGCCAGAGGCAAAATGGTGAGCTTTCCTTGCATGTGTGCAAAGATTCCAAGCTCTGTGTCTCTATGCACTTGCAGCTGTTGTCACCTTTCTGGAAAGGTCATTTTGACTTGCATAGTTATTAAATCCTGTCTCCTTTGTTCTACCCAGATCAATCCTAGGCCAATGCACTGATGAAGCAATGTCTGATTCTGTGTAAAATGGAGGATGATGGCAAATATTGTTGGTAGGCAAAGGCAGTTTGAGCTTAACTGTATGCTGCTTCCTTTTGAGAGCATGGCAGCTCTTGGTGTCAGGGCAGGTGGGTCTCACTGACCATTGTGCCTGTTAGTACCACGAAGGGTAGCAAAGTAAGAGTGCAGCTGTACCAGTTATGGTAGCTACCTGATTCAGTGGCACCAAACAGAAGCAGACAGAGAAATATCACCTAGTGATTTTTGCACGCATGGTAGCAATGAACTCTCCATCTACCCCAAAAGATGCCTCAACTCATTTGCTTCATAACAATGGCTGTGTCTTCTGCACTTTTTTCTTTACAATACACACTTGAAAAAGGTTTATGAAGAGACCCTATGTAGCACCTCTGTATGTTATATTCGGAGTACATGCTCAAAGAGAATTCTTATAAACTCTTCTTCACATAGCACTTGGATAATGAGTACGCCCAGATATAGGGTAGATGTCACATGCACATGGAAGAATTCATCCATGAGATACATTACAGATTTATGATGCACAATTCATTAGGTTTTGTTATCTGATTCACCAAGTTTTCAATGAAGACAGATTGCCAAACAGGAAAAGAGGCAAAGAAAATCCAGTCAATTTATTCTGAAGTATCCATTCTCTCCATAGGACATTGTTTTGGGAGAAGTATGCTTGAAATCAGGGTGTTTGCAGTTGGTTAATGCCACGGTTTGATTTGATGGCACTTGGTCGTCGTTATCAAATGGTATTTATTTCATCAAAGCAAAGGAAACAGAAACTTGTCCAGAAATTGGAATCCTTGCTCATTAATCTAATGAGAGCTGTTTTCTCTTCCCATTTCTCTTTTATGCCTGTTGGGGACAAGAAGGCTGTTTGTTTTATCATCATTGTCCATACAGCTATCCCACACTGCAGAATCCATGATGACTGCATTTTTGAAAGAGTGTCTCCCCAGGGACTGTAATTATTCATCTTTCAGGAGACACAAGATCTATAATACACAAGTGCTGCAGACAAGAACTAGTTTACAGGTTTATCTCATGACTGAAAGTATAATCCATCTTCTCTGGCATGATTTAGGAGGTGCTGCATAAGAAAAGAAAGAAAGTGGGCCAACCCCATTTCAACTTGTATTCCCCTGTTCACATAGGTCTTATTCTTTTAATTTCTCATTGAAGAGAAGTAATGCTTGAGTGAGCAGAAGAAATGGGCCCTATTTCCTGAATCCTGTAGCACACCTTGTAGCCATTAGGGTTGTGCCTGCACCAGGTTTGGACTCCCTAAGAGCTTTCTTGCCCTAGCAGCGACCCAGCCTGGCATCTGCTCTGTCATGAGAAAGCAGAACAAGGAAGGCCTGTTTCTGGTGGAGATAGTGGCTCAAGATCTGGAAATCCTGACAGCTTCATGAGGTAAGAATCAAGCTATTCGTAGAGAACTTGAGTGTATGAATGGAATTTTCCTAATGTTTACATGGTAGGTCTAAGCCTCTGAACAGGAATTCCAAAATTTCCCAGGTTTCCTCTAAGGAATGATGCCTTAAGACACTTTCTTGAGTCTTATCCTTCCTCTTTTGCCAACAAGTCAATCATTTCCCACTATCACTACAACTCCCTTCCCAGGAAAGTTTGTTCTGAAAACAGGACTTCAGGTAGTTTAAGCTTCTTGGAATGCAGTTTAGCATCTAAAGACACTGAAGACACAAGACTACCATATGTTAATGCATCTGTTTGGAAGTCCAGGTTGGGTGTTGAAAAGAAAACATGAAGGGACATAGTTCCAAACTGAGAATTCATCTGCAGAATAATATGTCATGTATTACTGTGTTGCCTGCTTAGAACTTATTTTTTTTTACCTTTATCCCTACATACTTCTAATTTCCATGTATGCTAAAATCCCCATTAGAAACAACCCATTCCTCTGTGTTTCTTCTCCCCACACCCTACAATAACCATCTGTTATTCCTAAAGGGTAAACATAGCTTGTCTTTCTCATTGCGACATAAAATGTTACTCAACAACCCTACAATATTTGCATTTTCTATAAAAACCTTGGCCAAATCTACTTTCTGTGGTCTTGCACACAGTCTTGCCTGCTCAGAGGGCACCAAGCACTAAAAAACCCACTAAAGGATTGTTAACAGAGAGAGCACAGGGTCTCTAGCATTGGGTACATTAGGAAACAGGTATCAGTCCTGGGTGCTCACACTACAAAGTATTTCAAATACCAGAGTAACACAGGAACAGCTAAACTGTGCTCCAGACATCTAAATTTAAGGATTTACGTTTCTTCTGATGCAGCAGATGACATTATCGATTCTGAAAGCAACAGAAGGAGCGTACCACTCTCCCTCGTTTTTGCCATTAGAGATTAAATCAGCTCTGCTGGGTCTTTGCAGATAAAAAAACCCAAAAAACTCTTAAGAAACCAATTCAAATTTCAGCAGCAGTCTTAAAGGACCTAAATATAACCACCTCAATTTCAGCTGTGGTTTCTAAATACCTCTAAAATATATTAAAATGGGTACAAACCCTAAATCTAGGGTTCTCTGAACATATAAATCCAAAAATCGTTGTTGGTCCTTGAGACTGTCTCTGATTTTGTTAGGCAGAATTACTGATTTTAGTAAGGAGCCATCTTTTGAAATCAATATCATGGTCTGGCCAATATTTAGGAAAAACTTCTTAATCTCTAATATTTATACCCATTCAATTATGACCATCTGAAATGAACTAGGTTAAAAATAAGTCTTATTTATGTTTTACCATTTCACACCAGTGAGCGAACTGGTTGATTTATATGATCATTGGTGTCATCATAGTTTATAGAAGAATTTGCTTACAACTACCTTAACTTTCCTGGCTCATTTGCACTTGGTGCAGACAGTGGAAGGCTGCAGACACTACAAGAAAACAATCATAGGCAAAAAAAACCCCCCTCCAGTCAATTAATTAGATAGTTTTCATAATTGTGACACAAAGAAATAACCCACAACTAAATGATTTTTTGGGCTTCATCTACTCAGACCATGTCCATTAAATACTACAGTCTTCCAAAATCTTACTTATTCATTTATTGTAAAAGCATATTAGGTTTTCAGCTCACCTCCATTTTCATGCAATTTTAGGATGGTAAACTGCAGCAGGAATTGATTTGTCTGGACTCTGCTAATTCTCTGTACCTGCCTCCCATGTTACTATAGTTTCTCCCTGACACCTGCCCTTCTGTGACATTTTTCTGGGAAGCTGACCACTGTGCTTCAATTTATTAAGCCCTCCACATGAAGATATCAATTGCCTCCTGGCAACAGGAGCATTCATTATATGTCTTTGGGGGACAGGCACTTCCAAGAAAATTTTCTGAGTGAGGTACGCCACTTGCTGTTAGCTCTTTAGAAAGGAGGACACTTTCTACCCTTTCTTTCATCAAAATTATTCAAAGGCAGAAATACTGACATTTCTGTCAAAATGGTCGCACACCAAGAGGTGAAGAGGCAGTGTTAGAAACAACATGTACAACAGTTGCACCCCAGTTTTTCAGGGCAAAAAGAGTCTCTTGAAGGGGAAAAGCACATATGCATGACTCTGTTCCTCAGCTGGTTTGTGGCTTTGGCTGTAAGATTTGCTTGAAGCCCTGATGAAGCCCAAACTCCCAGACCCCAGGGACATGTTCACTGGTTTCTACGTTTTATCACTTGTTTACATGAAGGAAAACAGCAAACTTAGTCTTACCAATTATTTTAAAGAACTGGACTGGGGTGTTTGGGATATTATTAGAGGACTAGACACTAATTCATAGGCAAGCCTGCTCTTGATGAAAATCTGTTGGTGCCAAGAGGGTCCAGCCATTGCAGAGCTCAAAAAATGCATGTAAGTGACTGTAAATTATAAAACATAATTTTAAAAAGAATATATATTGTAAAATTGTCTCTAACAGGACACTTCAATTTCTGGCCACCAGGATATAGAATTGATGAGCATAAAAGAGACACAAGGTTAGTAACAAGACAAAATTATTTGATACTGCATCTGAAGAATTTGTAATCCAGATTTGGAGTTCATATAAAAGCTTAATTATAAAGTGAGAAAGCTGAGAAAGAAAATGCCCTGGCACACATTAACTTTTGAAGCCACAAGACTGCTTGTGCCAACACTCCAGGTCCCACTCTTTTAGAACACTTTGCACACAAAACCTACCTCACAGCTGCCTCCATTGTCCCATTACTTCCCTGATCTCTTCTGAGAACATCCCCAGGATGTCTGGCAAAGAGCAGATCCTGCCTCTGCAGGGTGTTAGTCAGCTGCTGGTATCCCCACTCCTGTGTAGCTTGCAATCAAATTCAAAGAGAAGTCAAGGTTGTTATAACGAACAATACCGGGGAGACAACAAAGGTAAGTTTTAACAAACCCATGCTTTTAGCATGCCCAGTGGCAAGAGTTTCTTCCCATAGCATGTTCCTACAGCATTGAGCAAGATTGTGCCTGGGATGAGGAGAGGATGTTCTGCTAAGGAGGCTGTCATTTTGGGCAGCAGCAAAGAGGCTGGAGGAGCAACAGGAAGGAAACTGTTCCTTCTTGGCAGCAAGGCAGAGACCATGAGCACAGAGTGGGCAGCACCACAGGGCAGGTGAAGAAATATCTGGGCAGACAAAAAGAACTGCCTGTAGCAGAAACCAAAGAAGAAAGGAGACTTTCCTAAGAATCTAGAGAGAACCACAAGAAATTCATAGATCTTGAGAAAAAACCTGAAAATTTCTGGACAGACTGAGGACTGAGGAAACTTCTATTAACCCATTTTGCTTTCAAGCCTTTTATTTAATTTGTTTCACCTATCTTGGTTTGTTCCGCTGCTCTGTTCCTCTTGTGGTTCAATTTGCTTCAGAGGGTTGTTTTATTTGTTTGTGCACAACTGTGTAACAAAGCACAGCTTTGGATCTTGGATACCTTTCTTCTCTATTAATATGCTTGCTTAAAAGAAAATGAGAGGTGTGTCCTTTTGAAAGTGTTAGTTATTTTGTTGGACCGACCCAATGATACAACTGATAGAACCAAAAATAAAGCCAAATCAAACCGACTTAGCAAGGCTGTACATCAAAGAGCACGTAGTAACAGATGAGTAAAGCTTTTCAGCAGCTTGCCACTATGAGTTAACCCAGTAATATACCACATCTAGAAATACTCGCCATTTCACAGGCTGTTGGATCTGCTTTAAACAGCAGATAACTAGGGGAAAAAGTAAGATGGGATGAGGTGTCCATCCATGCATTCTTGGAAGGGATCAGTCCATGGATATTAAGTCAGAGGCCACATGTGTGATGGTACAGTGAAAGTGATTTTTTAAGACAAAATATGGGCTTAGATACCTTGCTGACCACCCATTTGTGGTTAAGTGAAAGGACATACATACATCACTGGAAAATATTAATAGCTAGTCTTCAGGGAAAAACAGTGGAATACAGTCAGCATTAATCACATCCCTGACTCTATCTCAGGAGCCAAGAAGAGGTCATTTTTTTTCCATCAGGAACATCTTGGTACTTAAAAGAAAAAATGCATTCACACTTAAAGGTTTCTGTGGTGTAACCATAGAGATGTGTTAATGTAATAATCACACAGAGCCATGTAGGGGCTTGTGCTGCTTTGTGCAAAGGGGGTTAGAAAAGTCCAACCTTTCTCTACACAAATGCACCCTTCTATAAGTAAAGATAAGGAAATATGCAAGTTTTACAAAAGCAAAGGTTTTACTAAATTAATAAACTTAGTTCCCCTAATTGTTTTGTTTGAGGTCTGAAATTGTGACAGAATCTCCACATGGTGCAAATCAGCACACCCAGGGTAGCTCTGGGGATTTGCTCCTGCTAAGAAACCAGTCCATCACTTCCTTAAGGCTCTGACATTTTGAGGACCGTGTTACTACACAGAACAGCAATTCTGAAATGCCAGAGCAATCCCACTTTATCACCACATGATCCTGCTGAGTAAAATAATAAAGCTCAGTTTCTATGTGCAGTGTACATTTCAGCATGCAAGTTTATTTTTCTGCAATGACAGTTTTCTTCCTCCTCTAATTTCACCAGGAACTACTATGGGCCTGCATACTCCTCGGGTGATCCTGGCTCAGCAAACTGATTTGTTATAGTTTCTGGACAGAATCAAAATCCATTACACTAATCAGATTCTTTGATAATTCCGTAGAGCACCGCTCTCAGGTGTGGTGTGGAACCACAAACACAGATATTCTTAGCGTCCAGTAGCTTTAAAATCTGGTGAGATATCTTAGTGGATAGCTCATCATCTCTGCTGATGTGTGCACACATACTGTTAACAGTATACTGAGCCATACTGAGCAGGCACAGTAAAACCCACCAGAATGTGCTATTTTCTGTATTTGAAAGAAGTGAGCCCACCTCTGTGGGAATCCATCCCTAGCACAGCTAGGTAGTTGCAAAACCATAAATCCTCTCTAAACTCACTTAAACAAAGCAACAGATGATCTAATTTATTGCTGGTGACAGTCCTGCTTTGAGTTGCTGTAGGCAGCCCCTAGCAGCCCTCTAGCAGTTAACAGGAAAAAAAATTCCTATTGGACTTGAAATGAATGGCAGGTGTTTGGGGAGAGGGGTGGAAATAGCTTAAAATTTAAAAAACTACACAAACATTTCCAATTCGACCCAGAATTTGTCCCCTCTAATATTGAAAAAGTTTCGTTTTCAGCTTGCTGATGTATTCAAGAGCATTATTTCTCTAAAAAGTGAGAAGATAATTGCCTGCCTGAGAATGAAAATGCATTGTGATACCTTTAGCTGGTTTCCATTCTGCCTATCCACAATACTCCTTTGAGTTTGTGATTGCTGATATTCACGATGTACCGTAACAAAATGTTATCTTGCTTTTGTGCTACTGAAAGGGTTGTTAGCTGTTTCTTTCCTGTGGCACCACAATATACATAATTGTACTCACTGGCAGGCAATTCTCTGACTGCTTCCATCTTCCATCTTATTACTGGCAGAGCTGTATTTCAGCACTGCTCAGACATGCACTGATGGGTGCCGCACTCTGCATCTGGACCTGTCCAGCAAAGGGCAGCAAGGCTCCTGAGAGGTCTAGAAAACACATCTTTAAGGAGAAGCTGAGGGAGCTGTGGTTGTTTGGTTTCAAGTAGAAAAGGCTCAGGGGGACCTCCTTGCTCTCTGGCACTCCCTGAAAGGGGGGTTTTGGGGCCAGTCTCTTCTGCCATGCCTGCAGTGACAGGGCTAGAGAGAATGGCCCTAAACTGAGATAGAGAATGCTCAGATTAGACATTATAAAAATGCTTTTCACTGTTAGGGTGGTCAGGTATTGGAATAGGTTGCCCATGATGGTGGTGCAGCTGTTCAAGAGGCATCTGGATCTGGCACTGGGTGATGTGGCTTAGGGTTTTGGGGGCTCCAGTGGGAGTGCCTGGTGGACAGTTGGACCAGATGATCCTAAAGGTCTCTTCCAGCCTTGATGATTCCATGATTCTATGTAGTCAAGACTGCACTTCTGTATGTTCCAACTTGCCTGCCCTGGGAGCTGCTGCAACATGGCTCTGAAGCTTGCTTGCTTGCCCATCAGGGTTTCAGAATGTGGAAAATGTGGACAGTTTGCCAGGGACAAAGAACATACCATACACAGAGGTCTGCCCAGTTTATCCTCTCTAACCCATATTGCTATATCCCCTCCACAAACTTTATTTAACCAAAGTAGCTGTCATAAAAGGTAGGGAATAGTCAGAGCTCTGACTGAGCTGCAGCAGAACATGCTCCCAGCAGTTAGGAGCAATAAGGAAAATCCTCTTGAGTGCTCAAGCAGGGAATTAATTATTTCCAAGCTGTATTTTCACAAAGGTGTTTAGACTCCTGATAGTGGCATTTTTCACAAAGGTGTTTAGACTCCTGATAGTGGCATCTGAAGGACTGAAAATCAGAGAACTTGCTTCAAATATAGACATATTTGGTAACTTTGTGCAGTCATATTGTTTCAAGACAAGTGTTTGACAAATGAGAGCACAGTGAGTGCTGCACAAAGGTGATCTGTTCAAATAATGTCACAGCCTGAACGAAAATACCACTATCAGAACTAGTCAAGTGTGCGTCCATCACGACTAATAGCAGGCGTCAGTCCCCACTGAGTGACAAGCCCTGTGCTCTGGGGCAGGTGGAGCCCAGCAGAGCTGTGGTGGCAGCACACCAGCTGGGACCCTCCAGCTGGCCGGGGGCCACGCCAGTCCCGGGGCTGTGCAGGGCAGCCACAGGAGCAGGGCTGGGAGACTCACAGTGCTGGTGAGGAGGCAGATAAAGCACCCTGGAAAATATAGGTCAGAAGCCAATGCTAAACTAACACGAGGAACCAGTTCATTTACTGCTTGACAGCTGTAATGGGTGGGGTTGGGTCCCTGAAGAACTCGCACTGCTGCTGTCCACAACAGCATGGATGGGATCAGCAAACATACGAATATTAATGGCATTGCAATTCTGCTAATTTTCATTTTAAACCCCCAAAACTATCAATCAAACAAACAGAACCAAAGGTAAAACCTTAGTTGAAAAAGGTCTAGTGGAGAACTGAGAATTTCCTTCCTTTTCTTGGTTTAAATCATGCCCAATTCAAGTTATATGAACCCATGCACCTTGAATCTGTATGGGCTTTGTTGTGGTTACCAGGAAAATAGGAAGAAATTACTGTGCCAGTGATATGTTTTCAATTATGAAATAAAGGGTAAATGACTATAAAATATGAGTGACTTGTACAGAGAATATGTGATATCTTTTCTCCTTGTCCTGACTACTGCCCCTGTAATCATATAAGTAATTGAGAAGAGACTGCACCAGCCTTTATAATTCCCCTTCGAGGCACTTAGAAAGGATGGGAATTCATTCTGTTCCATTTGCAGCCAAACTTTACAATTCTGAAATTTCCAATCCCAGAAAATCAGATTTATGAGGTAAAACAACCATAGGGGCAATGTGAGTCTGATGGAGGAAGAAGGCTGATTAGGTTATTGGTGTGTCCACAGTAATAATCATGTTTAAACTGGAACATGGCAATGTCCTTACCAGGCATCCTTGATCAGACCCTCTAGAAAGAAAGTGGGAAAAAGGGGAAAAGGTAAATCCAAAGAGGGAACATGGTAGAAATAATGTAGAGCAAGCAATATGGGAAGAAAATGCTGCAGCAAAAAGCCAGCAATGAGCTGCACGTTTTCCCTTGTATCCAGGATCAGTCAATTCAGCTCGTGGTTTGTTCTTACACCCTTCTTAACTGCACAGGGTGCCTGTTCAGTGTAATACAAAATGACATGTGTTTCTGTATTTTAGCTGAGTTTTTTAAGTTCAAACCACCTTTAAAGTACATTAGCCATCCTGTAACACCTGACAAAGAGGAAAGGCTGGGTACAGTTCTTCCTCCCCAATACACCCAGTCTTCTGCACCACACTCTCTGCCCCCAAAAAAGACATGGTAAGAAAGAGGCGTTTTAATCTTTACAGACCATTTACTTCAATGGGCTTTGGATTGCTTGAGACCTCCACTTTTGTATTCTAAAGAAACCAAGAGAAAGCTCGTGAAGATCAGAGGCAGCTGAATGTCTTTATGTATAAAATAGCTTGAAAGGTAGGGCTTAACCCAGCAAAAGAGAGAAAAATTCACAGTTCACCTACTCTATCAAGTCACAGATTTGTAATTTTGACACTTGCGATAAATCTAAAAGAAAAAATGTTAAAATTACATACGGAAGGGAGGAAGGTCATGAGTCTAAACTAACAGCCTGAAAAAAAAATTAGTTTCAGGACTTCAATTGTCTCTACAGATTTCCTCCAAAGACTGACAGCATGTGCCACTATCTTACTCTAATTTTCTCCAAAGGGAAAATGAGACACTGTATTAACATTGAATTAATCAGAGGAGCCAAATATATCCGCATGCACAACATAGCTGTAGCTCCCTATCTCAGAAAACTTTCTACCCCAACTGAGCACCAGCTGGAAGAGAAATTCTTGCAATGGAGCCCTTTCTGTTTAATCCCTTAATCTTCTCAACAGTAGGGATTCTCTCTTAAACCCGACTGGAAAGTAACATCTGCACTGTTGAAAGAGAGAAAGCACCAGAAGGCAAACCAAGGAGGTCTCAGCTCCCTCTCTCCCACTCAGTAGTTTTCTCTTGAAGATGCCTGTTTAAGGACAGTTTACATTTAATAGCAATGACACAGATCAGGCAGAACCCCAGAGGCTGAAATATTTTCTATTTCTGAGCAGTTATGGCTCCCCATTCTTATGCTGTGCAAAGGCAGGAGAACTTTAAATGACAAGGAGACCATATCCATTCAAGAGATGGATTAACCTGCAGAAACTGATTATTAACCTGTGTTGTTACACCCTGAAAGTTACTACCTATCCTCCCTTCAACCATCCCTTCTTATTATTCATGGGTAGTATTTTGACAGCATAGACCACAGTGATGTTCCTGTCTGTAACATGTCCTGACTGTCAGTCCCGGGGCTTTATTACGGGTTTCAATGTCTCTCTTAAATTCAAGGTTAAGCGACATAGTAACACAGATTAGTTGAGGGGCTGCCTCCCAAATGCTAGGTCACAATTTCATGGGTCTCCTGGTTAACTTAGCTTTATAAATCCCATGAAAAGTCAGGCACAGCATTCACAATCTGGTTATGTCTTCTTACAATCTAATAGAAAGGGGAAAGCATCCCTCTCTAATTAGAATTAAATGTAGAATATGTATTAATGTATAGAATTCCTATGTATAATGTATTCAAAATCTCAAACTACTCTGAACTCAGGTGTCCAGATAGGTTGCTAATGTCACTCACTTAATTCTGTTCTCTCTTTGAATATCTGTCTTGTTTCCTCTCTGCCCTATTCCTCCCCTCCCCTCCCCTCCCCTTCCCTTCCCCCCTTTTTAGAATTCTCACAATTCTGCAGTACAAATATCTGTTGCAGAAAGGAACAGTGATGGTAGCTGGCCTTATGTTGTTAGACTAGCCTGTTTCTGAAACAGCACTCACAGACAATTAAAGCAAACTTTTTACCAATGGCCAAGAAAATCTTCACAGAAATTCTTCACACTTACTTCTTTAGTAACCCTTCAATTTTATAATAGTAATCACTTGGAGAACAGAGCATGACCCATACCATATATTAGGTTAAAAGCTACTTTTTGGAAGAAATACTGAGTTGTGAGTCCAAATCAGGCATACACTGAAAAAGGCAAATGCACAGTAATAAGAATGCACTTTTTTGGCCTTCCATCTGAAGTCTGTAATTTATCATAGGTTGCATTGGATATTCTGTGACTTCTGGTGAGGATTAAACATGAAGAACGCTTTAGTTTAGCGTTCTGGGCTCAGGATCTGTGGCTTGTTTTATGGTTGCAGAAAAATTGATATGAGGCCCAGAGCTTCCTTCAGTCTCAGCTGGAAGCTTCTGAGTCCACACCAGGGTGAGACCTGCCCAGGAACCAGTGAGTTACTGAGCTGTGACACCACAGAAACGTCACCCCAGGTGAGATATTTAGATGCCACTGCAGTGGTGGTCCAGAAAGATATTCAAGGGACTGGGGATCTAAGTTTACAAGCAGCCCTGAAGTCCTGTGAGCATATGTAGGGCATCATGCCTGTAGGTATTCTCTTTGTTCAAGAGATGCTGACAGTAGCAAACACCTCCCCTACTGAACACACCACACTTTCCAGGTTGTGTCCAAAACAGACTAGAGACTTGAGGGAGACCTTCTCTTCTACCCTCTCTTCCAGCTGGATCAATCACACAGAAGACACAATAGTGTCAAAGACTCTCATAGAATCAGGTTTTAATAAAACATACAACTAATAACTTAAAAGACAGGTAAATTCTTTAAACAGGGAAGAATTATGTAGAGTGACTGAAAAAGATGAACTAGAATGGCTAGTAAACAACCTTCCTTCTATCCACTGGGTCCTGGAAAGATAGGCACATTCCTCCAGTCCTTGTTCAACTTTCAGTCCCTTCCTGAGCCAAAAATACCCCCCTAAGGCTTGGTAGTGAGCCTCCTTCCCTGTCAGGCTGCCTTCTTCTCTCACATACTTTTCAGTCTGTTCCTTGCTCGTTGCCCCTCTTGCCCACTGCCCACCCCACCCTTAATTTGGGACAGCTACACTATGCCCACCTTTTCTTAGGGAAAAAGAAATCATCCTCCTTTCATCTCCTCCCCCAAGGTTTTGGCTTGACTCAGAAGGCAGCCCTGAGGACCTTCTTACTCTCATCACCTCTGCAGCAGGATGTACAATAAACAATAGTGGGCCACAAATAGAGAAGGAATACTTACATTCCAAGGTTGTGGTATACTCTGCTGCTTTTATGTCTGCAGTGTTTCTGGTGGGGCCCTTTAGAAAGGCAGAGTTAATGCAATGGCCTATGAGTAACAGAGTGCAATTAGAGAAGGCTCCTGGAAGCATGCAAAGCAGGAAAATCGATCTTTGCAAACCTTGGCCTTAGCCTGGAAAGAAGTGGTTTATGATCATGGTGCTTTTTGACCTGTCAGCTTCATGGCAGTATATTACAAAGGCTGTTGCTGCTCCTCCCTGGAAATGCACTGGAAACAAAAGTGGATTAAGGGGCAGAGGGCACTGTGCTGCCTCTTCAGCTATCCAAATGCAAAAAGAGATGTATTTCATGGCCAAGAAGAGTTTGTAATGTAACAGCTTAGTACTGTTGTTAACACACCAGCACAGTAAGAATCCCCATGCTGTTGCATTCAGAAGGTCAGGTGCCTCCCCTCACTGTATCTTAACTGGGAGACTCAGTGGTGAGCACTGATTCATGGTCAGCATGTTTTCATTTCTGCCCTGACCCAGATTCTGAGCTTTTGCTCCAAACTGGCATGACACTGCAGGGATCAGAGGCCATTTGCTCTATTGTTGGCGGTTTCGTACAAGACTGTCCAGGGAGAGGTGGAGTGGAGGTGTTGCAAAAAGTCAAGTCTCAAAAATAGATACCTTTACCTGGGAAATCCTAAAATGCCACTGTGCAATTAGGTGATGCCAGGGATGTACCATACACTGCCCTTAGGAGCCAAGAGCTCTGCTTTGCTGAGGGCTTTAGTGGAATAGCAGTCGGGTGGTGATGTAAGTACACGAAGCTCACTTCCAGTTCTCTTGATCCCTTTGCTTTTTATTGCAGATTCAGTCTGAGCATACAAAAGAACACACTGTGAGAATATCTTTCTTTCTCTTTCTTTCTTTCTTTCTNCTTCCTTCCTTCCTTCCTTCCTTCCTTCCTTCCTTCCTTCCTTCCTTCCTTCCTTCCTTCCTTCCTTCCTTCCTTCCTTCCTTCCTTCCTTCCTTCCTTCCTTCCTTCCTTCCTTCCTTCCTTCCTTCCTTCCTTCCTTCCTTCCTTCCTTCCTTCCTTCCTTCCTTCCTTCCTTCCTTCCTTCCTTCCTTCCTTCCTTCCTTCCTTCCTTCCTTCCTTCCTTCCTTCCTTTCCTTTCTTTCTTTTCTTTCTTTCTTTCTTTCACCAAAATCTCTGCAAGTGTGCTGAGAAGGGGCAGGAGCGTGTCTGCTGCAGATTATTACTGAGACCACTTGTGACACTTTCTCATTAGCCTGTGCAATGGGAAGCCAATCTGCTGCTCAGGAAGCAGCACTGCAAATTATTTTCAGCCACAGATGATGCAGCCTGGCTTTGAACTGCTTGGGCCTTGTTGTAACAGAAGCATCAGCAATATGCATTTAATGTGCATTGACCTTTCCCTGACCTGGGAGGCAGAGACAGCTCCTGCTCTGGCCTTTTTCTATCACCATGCCTTTTTCTGTAAAGATTGTTTGACAGACTACCAGGAGAAAGATACTAAATGCTGTCTGCAAATAGGTGCAAAGTTTGTTTGGCTTCAGTACAGCTGGGGGAGAGAAACAAACTCGTTTATCTCTCCCCTCCTGTAGCCATGGTGAGGACACATGGCAACTTTTGAACCTTAAAGGACAGTGATATGGAGTGAGGACAAAGGAGTAATCTGGACAAAGGCTGCCCCTAGGGCATTAAAAATAACTACTCCCCTCACCTTCTGTTGCTGCAGTAAGCTCACACCACTTGTCACTCAGCAGGAGATCTGTATCAAACAGGATGAAACTGGGGATGACAGGAAGTTCCTGAATGGACAAATCCATCAAGTCCGTACATTGGACATGAAACTCTGAACTACTGTCTGCTACTGAAATGATATCACTTTAATATGCAGTTGTAGGGGCACAAGCTTTTCATTTTCCACAACAGCAGAAGAGAGACTGGGGATGATGCCCTGACCCCAAAGCTTGATGTGCCACACAGTAACAGGTAAGCACAGCCATAGGACCAATTGCACCAAAATTTGTGCACCCATAACAGAGGCATAAATGAGGAGAAGGGGAAACATGAGGCAGATGCAGAAGGGCACAAAGAAAACACCTCTTCCTTGAAAATCAACCAGAACTCAAGGGAAGAGATCATGAAGAAGCAGAATACAAGATAAGCTTTACTGCTTGGTCAAAAGCATAAGACTTCACATTTGAGTTGGATGAGCCTTTACTGACAACACTATACAACAATCAAGTGCCCAACCAGGTCAACCATCACAGAATTGTTAAGGTTGGAAGGAACCTCTGGAGATCATCCAATTCAACATCCATGCCTAGGCAGGGTCACCTAGAGTAGGCTACACAGGAAAACATCCAAGAGGGTTTGGAATATCTCCAGAGAGGGAGATCCACGACCTCCCTGGGCAGTCTGTTCCAGGGTTTTGCCACCCTCAATGTAAAAACATTCTTCATGTTGAGGTGGAACTTCTTGTGGTTTAATTTATGGCCATTGCTCCTCATCCTGTCATTGGGCACCACTGAAAAATCTGGCACCCACCTTTGAGATGTGGGTATGAACCGATGAGATCCCCTCTCAGTCTTCTCCTCTCTAGACTAAACAGGCAAGGTCCTGCAGGCTCTCCTCATGAAAGAGATGCTCCAGACCCCAAATCATCTTTGTGGCCCCTGCTGGACCCTCTCCAGTAGCCCCTTGTCTTGTACTGAGGAGCCCAGAACTGGGCACAGCACTCCAGACATGGGCTCACCAGGGCTGAGTAGCGGGGCAGGATCACCTCCCTCAGCCTGCTGGCCCCACTCTTCCTGAGGCACCCCAGGGTCCCACTGGCCCTCCTGGCAGCAGGGGCATTGCTGGCTCATGGTCAACTTGTCATCCACCAAGACTCCCAGGCCCTTCTCAGCAGAGCTGCTCTCCAGCAGGTCAGCCCACAGCCTGTACTGGCACTTGGGGTTATTCCTCCCCACATGCAGGACCCTGCATTTGCCCTTGTTGAACCTTATTCTCTCTGCTCAGCTTTCCAGCCTATCAAGTCCCACTGAATGGCAGCACACACTTTGGGTGTATACCTAACGGTATACTTTTATATCATTTGCCACCAGAAGGCAATTTTTCTTGTATTTATTCCCACTCCATCTTGTTTTCTGCCTCCCTGCTCTACAGATTACTCTGAAAGCTGAGAAAAACATACTGCAGTTTCAGTTGCCTCCTTGGAGGAAGGTCTTTATATTTCCTCCTTGGCCTTTCTTGTTCTTTGGTTTATGGATTGCTGACGTACTCATGTGGCCTTTGTTTTGACCTTTGCACTATATGCCGGGGCTTGAGAGAACTCATCCAAGGAGCAAATGGGCATTTGTCAGAAATATCTATGCAAAGACAGAGCAGTGATGCCTCAGAGAGCCTGCCCTGGATGCAGAAGGGTTGTGCCACATTAAACTGTTCTGACATCAGTTGTCAACTTGGCCAATCACGTAAGCAAATGTTGGTCTGGTGCTCACTCCAAAGAAGCTGTGAGAAAAGATCTCACTTTTCCAAAGCGCCGGCTGATCAACTGCAGGGCTGCGAATTCTTCCTCTAACATGTTTGCACTAACTGTGAGGCTTAGAAGGGATAAAGGTTCCATTACAGCTATTTATCCTGCATAGAATCAGAAACCCAAAAAAGATACAGCAAAATGAATTTCTGGGAATAGAGGAGTTTAAACAGATTGCAGAGTCATGGGACAAAGCCTTGCTGCCTAGAAAGGCCAAGAGGGAACAGTACTAGAGCCAATTGCAATTACCTGCTAACCCTGGTACTTCTAAAGCTGACCTCTCATTGCTATTGCTGGCTGCTTATTTTTTACAGCAATCTTGAATGTTTACATTGAATTAATAAAACCCAAACATTTCTGTCATTAACTTCTGGGCTCGGTAATTCTGACATTTCTGGTATTTCTTCTCCAGTGTGTAGAAAGCACTCCTTCCCTCCCTCTCCTCCAGTTTTGTAAAGGCTCCAAGAGCTCAGTATAATCTCTGCCCTTTGTTCCAAGATCCCCTTGCGGGTCCTCGCCCTGATTTGGGATCAATCTGAATATATCCTCTGACAAAATGATTATACCCCATCTCAGCACACTCCTGCTCCATATTCTGCTAAGTTGATTATAGGGCTAATTGGACACAGGGAACAGAACAATTTAACTTCCCTGGAAGATGACAGCATTTAAATGCCCAGAGCTATTGAGAGTAGCTGTATGCAGGAGCTAATTTTTCCACCTCACTTATCACAGGCAGCTTTCATGCACTGGAAGTTTTAGGGCAATAACTCTCATCAGAAAAGAAACCAAGTGTTTGGAAGCATACTGCATCAGCCCAGGACATTAATTTGCTCATTCTCTAATCTGTGTTGAGGTGTAACCCAAATGGCCCTTTTCCCCACTAGGAGACATAAGAGCCAGTAGCATTACAGCTCCCACAAAAAAATTATGCAGAGGATGGAGTGAGCCTGCTGCTGTACACTGAAGAGAGCTGAGGAAAATGGGATGAGAATGGGGGGAAAAAAAGAAAGACTGAGCATTTGGAGAAACTTAAGTAGAGAAACAGAAAAAGAAAGGCAGACAAAAGGACAGAGGCCTCTCCTTCACTTGAGTTGCTTCTTCCTGGACAGGTAAAGGTATGGCACTGAACAACTCTGGGAAAAGCTTTCTGGTCACCTGGCAAGAGGCTGCTGGAAAAGAGAGCTGAAAAGTGTTCTTGATATCCCTGTACTTTTGAAACCTTTCAAAGGAATTGTTTGCTCCTGATATTCATCAGCGCTGGTTTCCCATGGGTGTGATAGGGAGGGGACCTCTTTTTGAAAGATTTTAGCTGCTTGAAGGTAACCTCAAACACCACTCTGAAGACAATGATCAGGGTAAACCTTTCAGCCTCATCTATGCTCCAGCAGAAAGAACAGAGACCTTGCTGTTTTCCATGGTACCAAAGTGCTCCCTTGAGAAAACAAGAGAGCCCATATATCCAGACATCTCAGAGTATCTTGTGGCTTGAGCCCCACTACACACCTAAGCCCTGTCCACAGCCATCCTTCCGTGATGGGTGCGGGGCTCTGTGCTGAGGACGCACAGCATTGCCCTAGGAAATGCAACCTGTTGTGTGACAGCATGTCACCCCCTTTCCCAAACAAAAAGCAGCTGGGAGAAAACATCTACCCCTAAATGTAGATTTATTAACACTCAGCACCAGTAAAGTCAAGGTCAAGGGTTAAAGCTTGCCTTTATCCATCACCTCTTGATATGACCTTGGTGGGGCTTTTTGCAAAGGGCAGGGACAGTTGACGCTGTAATGAGCTGCTCTTCCCAGGAGACCCAGCACAATGAAACAGTACAGAACATCCACTTTCATGTATCAGTGCAAGAATACAGGTTTGATTGGCAATAGGTTTCCCATTAAAAATACATGGGAACTCACCTCAGAGGGACAGAGAGTAGACCCCACAGGATAAAGTCTTTTCAGCCAGCTTTTAATGAAGACAATTATATCCATGTATTTGAGGCTTTCCTTCTTCATTTTTCTTTAAAGAAAACAGGCTCACTTCACAAGGAAAAACTGGAATGAAAAATAAATTCATAACTGTTGTACTTTAACTGGGTCAATTCCATTTTGAAATCTGAATGACTGTGGTTTTAATACAACTAAGACGGTCCATAAAAATATTAGCTCACAGGAATGTGTAATAGCTACTTTTCAGAATGAAATGGTTTTTAAATTCTGAGGAAATTAATAGTTTCTGAAGAAACAAGAAAAATACTACTTGGGTGGTCACTGAGACCATTCATTTTAATGAGTTAGCCAATATATTGAATCATACAAGGAAGTATCTAATGCTGTTTTATTCTGAGGACCTATTGAGGCATTCATTCACCTTTCAGTCAAGACTGGATGTCACAAGTTTTGTCATTTGTGTGAACTTACTTTCCAAACATGGTAAACAAGGTGCTCTTCAGTGCTCTCCTTTATTATTTGCTGTCCTCTCCCTCCCTCTCCAGGCATACATGGAGAGCCTGTAGCAGTTTGCTCAGTGGATTTGTGGATTTTACCCTGTGGGCTATGAAGTTTGTTCCACCTATCTGTATTTCTGAATTTGAACTCCAAACTCATACTCATAGCTGATGTATCTTGAAGCATGGAAATTCACAGCACACAAAATATCCTCTTCTGCTCAACTGGTTCTCTGTTACTACTGACACTGATAGAGGGCCATTATTTTTATGCAGGTAAGGACAGCGAAGAAGGCCACTCAGTGACCAATCCAGACTGGAATGATGCCGAAAATTGCTGGTGTTTCATGTGGAATAAAGGCAGAAAGACAGTGCACAAAAACCAGTTTACATCCCTGTCTGCTAGCAGATCTGATCCAGCAGGAATAAATTGTTCTCATCTATGAACACTTAGCTTCTGTGCAGCACAGCATCTTCTGAGGTGAAGTTAGGGGTGCAGATGGAGTTCAAGCTTCATTCTTAGAAAAGAGAGATGCTTTGGAGTATTCAGATCATGATACCTTTAAAGGTGTCCAACAGGTTCAGAGCAGACACTATAAAGAACACCTCCTTTAAAATTGTCTCCAGCTGGGAATCAGAAGACAAATGAACCATAATCACAAGCATTTTTTAAAACTTTGGTCTTGGTTTAAAGAGCTGAACTGTGAACATGGTATCATGTGAATCATAACAGCCTCATAAACTTAAAGCAGGCCTGCACCTGCACTCTCTCAGAATGGCCAGGACACAGGGCCAGTCACTTCTCCACCCACCTCCAGCAGCAGCACTGGGGAAAACAGAGGCACGAACACCTGCCCCACACACACGCTCCCATCTCAGGAACCATCACACCAGATGGTACAAAAAACCCACCAGATACCACAGGCAAGAGCCCATGGCCAACAGGAACTACAGCAGCACTGAATCTTGACTAACTCTAAAGCTGGGTAGATTGGGAAAAATGGTTCTTCTGTTCACTCTGCCTTGCACTCTGCCCTTCTATGAAGCAGCCACAGTGGGCCACCATCATGGCACTTGGCTGTGTTCCACTCCATCCCCAGAAGCTGAAGGAACTCACACAAGGGAGTACCCTTTATCAAAGTGCCCAGCCCTGCCAAGACAGGCTTTGGGTTCAAATTACATTAATTTCCAAAATTTTCTGATTTCTCTCTCAGTGTCTTCAGGCAACACAGAAGACTCTCTTAGAGCAGTCTGTTATTTTCCCAATATTGCATTTATAACAGGAATTTCCTTACCCAGAACCAACAGACACTCCCCCTGCTCCACACTTCGTTATCTTCCTCCCTGTCCCCATAAAACTATTATTTAAAAACAGGAAAAAATACTCTGGAAAACAATCTTCCCTCTACTCTCCCTGCTATCTGCAAGACATTCAGTACAGAAGAGTCATCAATTTTTAATCCATTTAATCTCTTTTGGTAACAGTGTTCTCGTGAACTGAAGGGCCCCCTAAGGAAACTTCAGAGATACCTCAGACGCTGCATCCAGGAATGAAATTTTGAGGATAGAGTGGACTCTGTGACACTGTATGGGTTAATGGGGAAAAAAAGATACTTAAAACTCAGGACCTTTCACCCCCATCCAAATCAAAACACATTGTAAACCAGAGCTCTGTACCCTAACACAGCACAGATTGAAACAAGCAGCAGGGAGAGAATTCCCTGCGTCAGAGATGTTCATGATTCAGCAAACTTGGGAAGGAGCCCTCTGAGTAAACACGTGGGTTGTCTGTGCTCGTGGTCCTGCTCCTGCTTCTTCATTCTTGTTCCAAGAAGCTCATAGAACATCCTTATACACTGTCAGTAATTAAATTCTGCCTGCTTAAATGCTCTGGAAGTCTCAAGAGAGGACAGTTTTTCTCCTTGAGCCTGTAAATGTGGGGGAATCTAATACTGTGTGTATCTGCATTGTTCTCCAAATAACTGTCACTCAAAAATGGACAAAATGCTACCTGTGCACAGCGGGAATGTTAATTGGCTGTGCAGGCATTTTAGGGTGGGGAGCAAGAGGATTCTTGGTTATATTCAATCACGTCATCTAATGGTAAACAGGGAAAGAACAAAACCCTGTCCCCAGTATTTTATCATCTCATGAAAGAGGTTAAAAACAACCTATAGCTCCAGTTCTATGGCAGCCAGAAATGATGCATTTTATCTGAACCCAAGGGTTCTCTTCATGGCATGTATAAGAAGTACATTTTTCTGAGGAGGCTTTTGAAAGGAGAAACAGGTTTGATTACATGCTGTACGATACTGAACTTAATGCACACATAAAGCCACATCAGCTCTACAGTACCCAAGCAGCACAAAGTGCACATGCAGCCATAGCTGCAGATATCCAAAGGGTCTGGATGCCACTGACTATCACAGAGAAATGCAGTGCTAACAAGGGTGGCAGCAGAAAGAAGCCTAAATCCTTCAACCACCCTCCTCACCACCCTCAGCCCTCCTTCTGAGTTGAGATCCCTGCCCAGAATTTCCTCACCTGTAATACCTGGCAGGCTGCTCTGTAGGGATGGGAATGGCCCAGTCCTGCTTAGCTGAATCACTACTTCAGACTCAGTTGTAAAGAGACTGTGACTGTTTACATTAAATCACACGACACAATTCCCCATCTTTCCACATACACCTTAACGTAACAGGCATGCTGTTACTGTAATGACAGGCAGCATAAGAACACAAGGCATTACACTTCAGAGATAATCGGTAAATTAGTATGGTTTTTGCAAGATTATGCAAAGTATAGGACATTTGGGGCCTATTTTTCAAAAAATGGTGACTAGAAAAACACGATGCAAAACATAGCCTTGATGTTTAGTGCTAAAGCCCTATCCACGACACCCACCAGCAGAACTGCAGCTCAGCCAGACACAGAGATGCTGGGACAATTTGCATAGTTACTATTTCTTGCAGAGACTTCCCTTATTTGTGATGCTTTTTCCTAACCAAGTTATTTGTCATTTACCAGCAGTAACCTCTGATTCTTTCTGTGTACCTCCTATTCTCTTTCACACTATTAAGAACATTATTTTCTATTCTTCTGTCAGTGGAGAGTGCTGATGATTAGCACTGCAATATCTGGTCCCCTTTATTGAAAATGTTAATCCTTCCTTTTTGCAGGGTTTCTTTAGCCAGGGGTGTTAATACTTGGTTAATAGAATCAGGCTGCCTTTTTCTTCATCTCTTGTGTTGCATGTGTTTTAGGAAGGGAATTCTTTTTTGTCTTTTGGTAAGAATTTATTATAGTCTCTTGTTTGGTTCTCTTTTTTTTTCTCCAGAGGGGCTGATTTAACTTTTCTTGCCTTTTTTTTTTTCTGTGATTACGTTCTAATATTTAGCACCCAGAACACTCATTGCTCTGTGTCTTTTTTGGTTTCTGTAGTCTGCAAAGGGAACTTTAGAGTGTGTCCATTAAAGAGGAATTACCTGTGCTCATAACCAAGAAGAAGACTGAGAGCTGAGAGTCTTCCCTCAATCATTGCAGAGCTAAGGCTTTCTTTGGCATTCCACAAGCTTCCCTTCAACCTGAAGATCCTTTCAGCATTTGGATAGTAACTAGCATCAAGTATCACCACCCACTGCTCACAGGACAGTTTTTCCACGGAGAGAGCATGATGTGAAGCATGGATCATTTTTACCTTCAGGAATCACAGATCCTGCCCCAGGGGAAAGGTGAGGTTGCCAAGATGCAAACCAGAGATGGGTGCAGAATGAAGTGTAGGTAGCTTTGGTGGTATGATCTTTTAATCCTGATCAGGTAGCAGCTCAGTGAAAACTCTTGTTTTGATGTGAAGAGCACAGACCCTATATCCCACAAATTGCTGTTGTGATGATTTTCTTTAAAAGGAAAGATCACCTGGAGAAATGCAGTCAGTCAAGGAAGAAAAATGCCAAGTCATCTGAAGCTTTGTCTCTCCTGATTGCAATCATATTTTATTCTCAAGTAAAGAGAAGCAGTTTTGGCATGAAGCTAGGAAGCAGTGGATGTTCAACATGCGGCTACTATGGATATGGAAGACCTGGACGATTTTCAAGGTTGCCTCAACACACAGATGTGCTCCCACTGCAGACAGTTTCAGCAGGCACACCTAAAGCTGGATGGAGCTATGGGAACCGGCCGACTCTCTCCCTCCATCTATCCAGCCAGCCAGCTGAAGGGGCCAGGAGCAATAGGGTCACTCCGGGGGAACCTTCCTTGCGTCTTTTACGAGTCAGACCATGAGGGTGGCAGAGTTTTCCTTTGACCCTTCGCCTCTAGACACCCACTTCCCTGCCTGTGCTACAGCCCGCGGGCACAGGAGGCCGGAGCGGGAGCGGCCCCGCCCGGAGCCGCCGCCTGCGCACGGCGCCGCCCTGTGGCCGCGGCCTCGCATTGCACGGGCAGCGCACGGAACCCGCCCCGGGGCTGCGGCGCGGGTTTGAGCGACAGCCATCCCTAATTATGTTAATTGCGCGGCTTTTTTTTTTTCTTNTTTTTCTTTTTTTTTCCTTCTCCAGAAACCCTCAGGCTTTTGTTTGCAGGGAATAAATAAAGAGGGATTAGTTACGTTTATCTGTGTTTTCCTAAGTCTTTACAGAATAACTGTTACGTGTAATTAAGTAATTTGTCTGTCCTTGACCAAGCTGACAGCAAATTACCAGACATTACTGATGGGGTTCCATTACATTTTAAGAATAGATTACATGGATCTGGGATTTGATTTTTATTTCTCATTTTAGACAGGATCAGCGGGATATAATGGTCTTATGAAGGTGAAAATGCAATGTGCTTTGACAAGTGGCCTTTATCTAGCAGTATTGTTTGACTATATGTGGATGTGGGACTCCAAAACCATTTTCAAGGTTGCCTCAACACAGAGATATTCTCCCTCTAGAGATTTTCAGCAGGCACACCTGGAGCTATGGGAACTGATTGAATCCCTCCCTCCATCTACCCATCCATCCAGCTGAGGAGTTGCTGTCTTCTCGACAAAGGATTTGCACTGAACTAGCTGCACAGCAAGTTTTCCATTCACAGCTTTTCCCTGCCTGGTGTCAAACATGCCAATGGGATATATTCATGCAACTTTTTTTTAAGAGCAATATCATCCTGGATTGTTCTCTGTGATCCTGCTAACTGATATTTAAATAATTCACACTCTTCAAGGTCCAACTTACCTGCTTCCCCTATGCTTTGCTACATCTCAAATCACTAATCCATATAACTTCTTCTTAAAATCTGCTTCCTGTGAAGTTTCCCATATAATTGTCGCCCCAGACTGAGGAGTTTCTCTTCAGGAACGACAAAGCATTGACATGCAGAGAGAATGTCAAAACATCATGTCTAAAAGTAAATTCTTTTGTCCAAGATATAGATACCATTTCATTCACATACGTTGAAGGCGCTTTATTGAGCATGCCAGGTCCTTGCACACTCCCAGGGAATTGGTTCTCCACAAAACTGAGACTGGATGCTTCACCTTAAAATTTAGTAATCTTATTAGGGTTTTTTCTTTGGTTTTTAGGTATATATTAACTTACTATAATCACACAAACATACTTCGTACTAAACATATGCACCACACTCTGCCAACAGAAGGCTTGGAAGTAAGTCCCTAAGTCCTGACAAATTGCAAAGACGAAAAAATCTTCCAAGGAGATACTGCACTGATGTATCTGTAAAGAGGGCTGGCCAGAACTGATTACAGCCCACCACTGAGCTTTAGAAAGTGTGGCATCAAGGCTAGATCTCCAAAACTGAAAGGCAGCAACTAATAATAATTAAAGGGTGCGGATGTTTTTTTCTTCCCCTGGGAACTAGCACTTGGGGTAGAAAATGAAACTCTTTCACTAAACTCCATTGTGTGGCTTTGTCTTCCAAACACACTGGGGGAAATAAGGGGAGGAGATTCAATAAGTGCATCCAGGAGAAACTTGGGTTACAGCCAAGAGTCGTGATCTGGACACTGCCAAGACTGTCAGCAGCACAGAGAGGAGGGGTCGCTTCCAAAAGACTTTTTGCAGAGATTTTATCCCTGCCAAACCCTCCTCCCAAGCCTGTAAGTAAGCCACAATGGCTATGCCTTTTTTTAGTGCATGCAAAACCTCAGATACCAGAAATTAGAATGCCATTGTGATGCTTCTGTTTCTTGAGGAAATGTCAGCGGTTTCCTCAGAGAAGTAAGCAGCACCCAAGGACAGATGCCAGTGAACAGAAAACATTTTAGGTGTTTTTGGTCATGGGACACACCATGCCTGTAGATACATGGACTAAACTGGTCTAGTTTCCTGGGACATGGGATTTCATGGTCTTTTTCTCTGACAACCGGGCCTGGCACACAGGCAGCAGAATATACTCCAGAGAAGGCAGCTATTTTCAACAAGAGGAGTGTGAGAAGGTGGGAGTCCCCCAGCCCAGTCTGAGCTGAAGCACTGCCTACCCACTGCTTTGGGTGAGGCTTACCCAGGTATGATAGGCTGACTCTAGCTGCTCACTGGCATGGCTGAAGGGCAGTCCCTCTCCCTACTCCTCTCCTCCTTCCTCCCCTGCAGGCATTTGGATATGTGTCTGGCTGCTTGTCTCAAATCAACTTCTGCACTCAGTCTGCCTTTGGTGAACTGATTCAGCTCATTAAACTGGCTGTAAGTTAATTAACCATGCTTGTGAGGGGGAAAAGGGCAGGACACACTCCTCAGGGACAGGGGGAGGCAGCCCCAGAGACATTTCTCCAGACTGGTCTTGACCAGCTCTCCCTTTCAGATAAGGCCAAGGAGGGACAAGCAAGTTTTATGTCCAAGTTTTATTCCCACTGATAAATATGTGAGGGTTTCATAGGTGCCCCTGAGGAAGGATGCTAATTATTTTGCTTATTTTAGTTTTTATAACTGACCTCTCTGTTGTCAAAAACACAAGTCCCACTGATCAGGATATAAGATACATTGTCTTTTTTCATCAAGGGAAGAACATACTTCTCTCAGTTTCTTTCTTCTCCTCCATGGCAAGAAACAAAACTTGTTTTGTTCAGTAGCCCAGTCATTGCCCCTTTGTTCTGTTTGTTTAAAGCACAATGCAAAGAATCCTGAAGAGGCAACCAAGCATATTAAACCATTTCTGTATTCTTATTACAAAGAGCAAGCATGTTAGAAATCTTTTGGTTTTTTCCCTTGGAACCTGTCTTTTTAAGTAGGCACTTCTTGAAACATAAAAAATAACTCCTTACTTCATTTCCCTTTCCATTTTGAATTGGTGGAGAATCACACAACAGAAAAAGACAGTTCATTTTCCTAAGTGTTCTTCCTAACAACCAACAGGACGGCAGCTTAGAGCTGACATCGTCTCTTCAGGTCCTTGGGTCTTGGCCACGTCACTGTAGAGAAAAAAAAGCCCAACTGGATTCCTTGCAACAGCTTTTCTGAGTGGCTGCTCCTGCTGCTCTGTGGCTGCTGCCCCACGGTTCACTGGAGAGAGCTGATATTCCAGGAGCTGCTCATCTGCTCCCTGCCCTGCCTGCTCAGCCAGGCAGCCTGGCAGGGACCTGGCAGTCCTGCGAGAGTGCTGCGCCGTGCTCTGCTCTCCCATGTGCACATCGCAGGCTGGGCTCCCCCAGCAGGCAAGCTGGCAGGGCAGGGGCTCTGTGCTCAGGTGTGGGTTCCTGCACAGCGTCCTTTCACCTCTGAACCCAGCCAGTCATTCCCCTGGCCAGCAGTGTCATCCTCAGTGACGTGCATGGGGTGTCACCGACCGCTGGCTCAGGCTCTGGTGGTCACTGCTGGGCTTGGCCATTTCTCCCTGGGCAGCATTTGCCAACCTTTACCTGACTCCAGCCTGCTCCCTTCACATGGGGAAAAGATCACTGAAGCACAGCTCTGTGTGAGCTTTAGCACAGATGGAGCTTGCCCTGCTCAGAAGCCCCTCGCTGTGTGTCTCATTCTTGTCACACAGACCCTCTTCCCTTGTCTGCCTTGCAGAGCACAGCAGTCAGGCTTTGGTTAGTCCCCATGTCTCCACGCTGTCTCTGCAAAGATGCTGTGGAGCAGCTCTTTCTCTCCATACACCTAACCTGGGTCTCTTTACCTCATTATCTGTGAAATAGAGGCCATCTATAACAGATTTTTCTTACATCTGATTGCTGACTGTGTGAAAAATCTTGCTGTAATACCTTCTCCCCATTCAATTTTTAGCAGGCTTGGACACAATTCTACTTTATTCAGAGATGAATCATTATTCCATCTGAAATCCTGGAGTGTTTGAGGATAACTTTTAATTTGGGGTGCTGTAGAAAGCATTGGCTCTCTCCTGGTTTTGAGTTTTCAGCTGGTGCAGGGGACCGGGTGCAAAAAAAAAAAAAATGGACAAACACTGAGTTATGTACTTGCTGAATGAGATTCTCCCCTATTTAAAAACAGTTTCATCTTAGGAAAGATTTTTTTCTTGACAGAGGTTCTTTACTCTAACACTTGCAATGAGTATTTATTATGACAGTTGCATTTGTCAGTCCTTTGTATGCGCTGGGCTCTGTGGAGATTTAATGTAGGGAAATGAGACGATGGACTGGATTCCAGGTGAAATATCAGATACTCGTCCTCTTAAAAAAACTCAGTAACTCCATACAGTTTTCCAGCTTTTCTTACATGGCAGCAGCACCCATTATGTTTCACATGGTGCCAATAAGACACTTTCAAATTTCCTGGACCTTTTACCTTGGCAGCTTAGCAAGAGCAGCTTTCTCTGAAACCTCCCTAATCAATTGACTTCGCCAAGCCTTTTGCTTAACAAATCCTGCAATTGCTTCCAGCTTTTTCCCACAAGTGATACCAAATTAATGGATTTGTAGTCTCCTGGTGAGCCTCTTGGCCCTCTATTGTCTGATTAGGCACACTCTGGCCTGCTGGGAGAAATGTACTGCACTGATAAAGATGCTGGAAGAGGTTCATTTCATGTCCCACTTTCCTTTAGCGTTCTTTGATCCACGCAAGTCAAAATGTTACAACTCACATGGATGAAATCAAAAAGCTCAAAGTCCCTCAATGTGGGCACATCTCATGTCATGATTAATCCAGTGTCTTAGGTATCCTAGGAAGTCATGCATGCTATTCCAAATCTGTCTTGCATTTAAGAACTTGGCCCAAATTCATAAGAGTGTATTTTTAAAATATATTTGGGGCTTAACTGTACATGCAAATAAAATGTTCATACAAGTAACCTAAGGACACAGCAAATCTAACTTTATGCCTCTGTCAAACAATCCAAAACAAAGAAGTAGATGAAATCCTTACATTTTTAAGCATGGATATTTTGAGCACACAACTGCTTTTCGAATGCTGTTTTCTCTGTCATATGTTTAGAATCACTGTCCTTAAACAACAGACTTTTCTTAGAAAGAAAAACAACAAACAGGATTTTGTTCTTTTTCTGAACAGCTTCAGCTCTATTTCTGCCTTGTACCAGAAATTGTTTTGTTTCCAGATAATCCAGTAAATCTCAAAAGTAGCTAACTCTTGCTCCCCCACAACACGTGAAAATGCTCACACTTCACTTTCCACACTGCTCCTTTGGCCACCAGTCATGCTGCATATAGGGCTCAAGTCTTCTTTCACAAAATCTGTGTTCAGACTGCTAGTAATTTCCAGTTCCCCAACTTCTCCCTTAGAACTATTGGGTTCCTCTGACCCTAGGCTTCCCTTGAGGACAGATACTCATAGCTGGGCTGGAGAGGTGCTCTAGGACTTGAGGATTATGAAATGACCTTCTGCAGCATCCAAGGATAGGAATCCCACCACCAAGCCATTGCACACCCTGGGCAGGGAAGCTCTGCACAGCTTCTCTTGGCACTGAGCCATTTCACAGCCAGGGACACAGTCACAACCCAGTGAGACAGAAGGGCAGGCAGAAGATCCTTTGGTCAGCCTAGTTACTGAGGTACCAGCCTGGGAGGGGAAAGATAAAAGCCCTGGATTGTTTCTGTTTCATTTCGTTCTGGCAATAATCCAGCATGTACACAGGAACACAGAATCAGCACTTTAGTTCTGGTCCTTGGCACGGATGTCATCTGCTCAAGACAGTCTTGGACAAGATGGGAGCTATAAATCATGACACATGTTTGGTTTTGCATGCTAAGCATACATCCAGAGATTATAAACTCCAATTTTAACAGTCCTGTTCTCCAGCATTTTTCAGTCATCAAACTACTTCACTACTTCTCCCCTTCTCCTTCCCACACCCCCCCCCCCCCCCC